>CM057459.1:295625000-295957500 GCA_016271365.2 Neoceratodus forsteri
CATACATAGATAAATCAAAAGTTAATTTGCTGAACAGAATAGCAGCCACAAGTATGTGTAACTGTGTATAAAAAAAAGGCTTTAGTTCCCATTGCTTTCAGTCACTCACCTTTCACCAACTCTAAATCCATCACAGTGTGGGGAAGCCAGTACTAAACTTGCCCACACCAGATCTTTCCCCTCTGGATAAACAGGGGGCTTCCATCTCCAGTGCTGTCACTACCTCACCTTTTACCACAAGGCATTTTATCACTGATGAAAGTGAGGGACTAACAGCACTGCAGATTGAGGCCCTCTGTTTGCACACAGGGACAGATTCAGTGATGGAAAGTACAGTACTGGTTTCCCAACACTGTGATGTATTTAGTGCTGGTAAAAGGTGAGCGACTGATAGCACTGGAGACTGAAGCCCTCTGTTTATCCACAGGAACAGATAGCATGTGGGAATACATCACAGTGTGGGGAAGCCAGTACTGTACTTGCCCACACCATATCCATCCCTGTGGATAAACAGAGGGCTTAAATCTCCAGTGCTGTCACTACCTCACCTTTCACTGTGACGTATTTAGTGCTGGTGAAAGGTGAGGGACTGAACTCAGTGGGGACTGAAGCCCTGTGTTTATCCACAGGGACATATACAGTACAGGCAATTACAGTACTGGCTGCCTCAAACTGTAATGTATTTAGTGCTGGTAAAAGGTGAGGGACTGATAGCACTGGAGACTGAAACCCGCTGTTTATTCACAGGGAGAGATATAGTGCAAGCAAACAGTACTGGCATCCCCACACTGTGATGGATTTAGTCCTTGTGAAAGGTTATGGACTGAGAACACTGGGGACTGAAGGCTTCTGTTTAGCCACAGGGACACATACAGTGTGGGTAAGTACAGTGCTGGCTTATCCTCAGTCCATCAGACACATATACACAACTGCCCCAAGCTCCATACAACCAGGCAAAACACCAGAATCCACTCCAATAATTCACTGACTAGCTCCCAGTCACACATATACTACAGAACCTGGCACCAGTCCCTCTCAACCAGAATGTCTCCAGACACCAGAACAGTGCAACATCAAAACAGACCAGAACTACCGAAAATGAGACATGAAATATAGAATAATATATGGATAGTTGTGTGTAGCCAGAGTTTTACACACATCCAAGGTGTGGGATGCTACATAAACCCCAAGGGCGAAGACCGAGGGGTTTATAAAAGCATCCCACACCAAGGGTGTGTGTGACACACACACACACTCACACACACACCATGTTGTGCAAGATGTTTAGCCCACCCACAAACAGAGTAAGCGCCAATGAGCTCTCTGTGGGGGAGCTTGACTGACAGGTGCTGATTGCAACCTCCCGGTTATAACTAAAAATATCAACAAGGGAGGTTGTAACTGGATATAAAAGTTCCATTGTCCATGTGTAAAAAATTATACCATTAATTAAAACAGTACACATATCATGGTCACAACATCCGTCACCACATGAATGCTTGTACAACAGCAATGCTAACACAATGTCAACTAGCCATGGCTCCACGATCATAGCTTCCTAACTGAACATGTGATTTCAGTATCTGCAATACACATTATAGCTCTAAATAAATAAAACAAATATATTGGCTACTGCAGGCAATGATAGAGCACATATGCCATTCAAGCAACAGATCAAAACTCATGTAACATAATTATCCTGACCAGTACCCCACCATTCACAACTCCCAAAAAACAAAAGAATTCTGATTTGTGAAGCACCGTTTTGAATGGGTAATCCAGTAGTTAGTTGCCTCTCCTGAGCTTTCTGAACAGATTGAATATAGTGAGCAGGAAATAAAAGTTAGGTTACAATATGGCATGCTTGGGAAATGAAAAAACAAATCACAACAGAAAGCAAGTTGACAGAACCGTGGGTCAGGGGCTTGAGAGAGAAAACGCAAGCATGTGTAGAAATGTGTGTGGAAAAAACAACTTCTGCAAGCTTGTATGGAGGAAGGTTTCAACACAGCATGAGAGCTTCCTCACAGAAACTGACATAGCTCTGCAGGAATGTATGGAAGATGGTTTGAGTACAGTGTGAGAGAGTTGCCCAAATGGACCTCCAAATCAATAATTCACGCCACACAGTTCTTGGAATGGAAAAGGCCGCAGCTCTTTTACTTAAAATATTAACAGAATTACATGTCATACTTCCTTATTATGCAATTCATATTCAATTGCAAACAGCTACATAACAAATGTAAGGCTATGCCTAAAGTTCAGTGGCCAAGCAGCCAGCCACTCCCACTTCCTGAGCTATATAAGCAGCAGGGTTCCTCTAAGCCTCTCTGTGAAGCATTTTTTTCTTTGCAGCCAGTGGCTATGTTGGTTTGTCCTCTGAGGTGGCTGGGGCCTACCCCGCTGTTTATGTGCGTCTCTGCTGGACTTTGGTGTTTGTTTTCTTGCTTCTGGTTTGTATTCCTCTGGCTGTGTTCTTCCCTGTGTGTTTTGTTTCTTTTTTGGGGCCTTTCCCTGTTCTGTTTTGCTGTGTTTTTGTTTAGTCTTTTTGGGGGCTTTTATTTTCTAAACTCCTAGCATACTGCTACTACAGAGCACATACTGCTGGCCTTCAGTTGCACCTCGCAAATTACTTGCACTGCTACTGTGAACCTACTCTGAGCTCATGCTACTGCTTTCAGTTACCTACAATTGCAGCCACTGCTGTTTAATTACTATTGTACCCAGTGCCTGTGTTTTAACATTGTGCTCACCATGCTCAAACTACAGTAATGCAACTGCATTCATTACCTATGTATTTCAGCTCAACCATAGCTGCTCCTTTATTTGCACTTACAACTCAGTGTACTCATTTGTTTACTACTGCTATGCAGGCCTGCTTGCTTCCTGCTGCTGCATTGTTTACACCCATTCCTGTTGTACCTTGTTTACTCTGAGGTTAGCTGAAGCTCCTGCTGAGGCTATTAAATTAGCTTTTATATCTGCATGTGGTTCTCGGCCTTTCATCGCTTCCTTGTTTGTCCTACAGCGGGAACTGGGAGGTGTTTTGGGGGGTCGTGGCCTTTGTGGTTAATTCATTCTGTTCTAAATCCTGTCTTCACTGCCGAAAATCCTCAGAGTTTGTCACCTTGATTTGGCTATTCATGTCTGGCTGGCTTGCTCCTAATTCAGTCCTGTTTACTTGCTATACAGTTGTTATGCAGGTCCACCTATTACTACTACTGCTTGCTGACCAATCAGGTACACACTTGCATACGCAACCATTGCTCCTTGCTTACGCAAACCATTGCTTCACGCTACTGCCATCCCCTTGGCATTGGCCTGGGATTCTACTGTTCTCAACATGCATTCGACCTTGTAAACATCTCAGCACTCATGCTCATTACGATCTCAGCACGCCGTGCTCATGCAGCTCACCTGCTTTCAGCTCTCAATCAATTCTAGGGCATGCCAGCCATTCTATTCTGGTACAGGATTCCTGCAGCTGACGTTATCACTCTGCATTTAGTCTGCATCATCAAGTGTGTCCAGCTTGGGGCAGGATCCTTCTCACCTGGCCCATAGCTGGGAATGTCCTTGTCCCAGGCTTGGCTTTAGGTGCCTGCTACGTGACAGCAGCTCCTGGTGTAGAATTTAAGACTAGTGGTGAAGGGTGGTTACTTCGATCTCCTTTGGCTCTAGTGTTCCACTATAACAGTTGGCCATTGACTTCAGTGGTTTCCCCAAGCAAGGCACCTTCACCGCATTTTCCCCACGACTGCCTGTGGTTCACCTGGTTTTATTTAGGGTGGGTAGGCCAGGTGAGTGCCTCAGCAGTTGTTGCTCTCTTCCTACACCTTGGGTGCACGTATTGTTACAGAGTTTTCTCGCAACCTTCCACGACGTTCCCGCTAGAGGATTTGAGTGAGAGCCTCCTTCCAAATTGGAATATTTTCCACCTCCCTTTAATTATGTTTTCCAAATTGCAGCTGCAGAGCCGTCACTAAATAAATTTTTCCCAAGCCTGGAGAGAAGGTGACCTAGGCCTTGGATCCCCAGAGATTTCCTTCTCATAGGGTTTTTTTCTCTCCTCCGTTGCCTCAGGTCATAACTCTTAGTCAGCATAGTTGTTTTCCCTAATCTCTTTAGACAGGTTCCATTGTTGGATGGAGGTGGAGGATGTCCTGCCATTCCCTCTCTCCTTAGGGGATCCCTTCTCTCAGTGCCAGCCATCAGTATTATGCTATGCAAACCTGGGCTGTTACTACAACAACTGAGCATGTCATTGAACTATCAAACTGCCTATGCTTCTCTACTACTACGTTACAGTTTACTGCTTCCACGTCACTGTTACTGCTTGCATTATGCTTTGTGTTGCCTCCTTTTTGGGGATGATGCTGCATTTTTTTGGAGGGATTCCTAAGGTACCTTTAGCCATGGGAAATGTCCAGTGGAACCCTCTCTGAGAGTTCCTTGCCATTTTACCCCTACAGGGTGGTAATTCCTCTGGAATAGAGAGTGTGAACAGCCAAAACCAAACTAACACAGTTGCACAAGCATAACACTATACTGGCTGCGTAGATCAGTGAACTATATACATACAGAATAAACAATTCAATTGGACCCCTTGGGCTGCAAATTCATGTCCCTGCTGAACTCTTTATCCCTCCTCATGCTCTTTAGGGGAACTTTGGCTCATCGGTCAGACAGACCCATCCGGGGCTGTGTATCCCTTCCAGACAGTCCCACCCCCATCTTCCCCGAATTTCAGGACCTCCTTGTCCCTTCGATGAGGAGCATGCCCATATGGGGCCACACTCCCCATCTCCAAATCTTGGCTCCCAGCGGTTCAGTGCATGCCCCACCTGAGTGACCTCCCACCCAGGTCCACGAAGCATACCCATCCCAGGGTTGTGCCCCTCCCAGGTGTCACCCAGTCACCACTTTTAATGCCAGCAGAATTTACTTTTCAGAGTCAGCCATGAATTATCACAGTTACCAGAATTACCTCAACCAAAAACTTGAGCTGCAACAGCTTGCAATGCTGCAGCCTGGAAAACTGGGTGGGGGTGGGTGTCATTCTGGCTAACGGCTAAAAGAGGGAGGAACCCTCCCAAGCCACTTGTTATAAGCCCTGCCATGCCCCTCCCTGCTGGAGCAGCCTGGGCCAACCCCCTTTTCTGTATGTCCCCAGTGATAGGGCTACTGCTTGGGAGCTGCCTCCTGCACCCTTGGGGCTTGGGTAGCTCCTCCCAGCCCAACTACTTGTGGGCCATGGGCAACTCACCCCCTCCGTTGAGAGGCCAGGGGGTCATTGCCCAAATGGACCCCTAAATCAATAATTCACACCACACAGTTCTTAGAACGGAAAAGGCTGCAGCTGTTTTACTTAAAATATTAACAGAATTACATGCTATGCTTCCTTATAATGCAATTTATATTTAAATGCAAACAGTTACATAACAACTATATACATACAGAATAAACAATTCAATCAGACCCCTTGGGCTGCAGATTCATGTCCCTGCCAAACTCTTTCTCCCTCCTCATGCTTTTCGGAGGAACTCTGGCCCATCAGTCACACAGACCCGTCCAGGGCCGTGTCTCCCCTCCGGACAGTCCCCCCCATCTTCCCCAAATTTCAGGACCTTCTTGCCCCTTTGATGAGTAGCATGCCTGTCCAGGGCCACACTCCCCATCTCCAAATCTCGGCTTCCAGCATTTCGGTGCATGCCCCACCATAGTGACCGCCCACCCGGGTCCGCAAAGCATATCCATCCCAGGATCATGCCTCTCCCGAGCATCACCCATTTGCCACTTTTAATGGTGGGAGAATTTACTTTTTCAGGGTCAGCAATGAATTATCACCACTTACATACGGTGCCAGCACGTATCACCCACCAATGCACATGGGATCTTACTTTTGCCAAATATGCAGAAATCATTTACAGTGCTGTTGAATATATCATCTCCTATCTCAGAGAGATGTAACCCATTGTGACTATACAGATCCTTATCACCCTTTGTGATCAGGAAATGCCTGTTGACTTCGACACCTTCTGAGGCCGCAAAATGGGACAACTCCCTATTCACTGACCTGTGCGCCTTATCGATGGCTGCCACATTGCTCACCCCTGTCCACTGCTGCCATGGAATGATCCGAGTCCATACCAAGACAGCGTAAGGCAACATCTTCTTAAGATGGGCCATGTCTCTCTTTATGTCCAGAATAAGGTTAGAAGCCCCCAGGGTGACCAAGCCATTCCCTCCAAGATGAAGCACCAGTGCAACAGGTGGTTGCCGCTGCAGCCCCAGTCTCGTAATTGTGTCCCACAATACCCCCCATTTCATATCCCCTTTTCCTGCCCACTGGATGACAGCTTGCCTTCTCAAAATATCCAGCTGCTTTGTGTATAGCCTCTTTTTTGCTCTCAAGTAGGCTTCCCTCACATGCGAGTGTCCCACAATCCAGATCTGTGATGCCATTGCCGTCATGCCTAGAAAAACAAAGCAGAGTGTAAGTATGGTGTCATAACTGTTGACAGTTGTTACTGGTGCAAGGCTCTCCAGCCTCGTCCCTCAACTCACTACTGGATGCCCCTCACTGCGGTCTGGTGTACCTTTTGTATACCCTGGAAGCCCATCTACCCACTTCCTTAATTTGGTCTTCTTTTAACCTGCATCTGGCTGCCTCAGTGGCTGCACCAATTCTAAAAGAATGGGTATTGAAAAAGCTTGAGTTCAAATCTACCAGCCACAGACCCTTTCTAAGGACAGCTGCGAACTGCTGCCTCATAACTGGCTTCCCATCCCTATATAAAAATAAGTGGCCTAGCTGGGGTCTCAAACTTTTGCAATCTATGATGACACTGATGTTGTTATATGTCAGTAAATATGAAAATAAACTTAATTGCAAAAAAAAAAAAGTTGCCTGGCCCCCTCGGTCACACCCTTAGGTATCCCTGGATTAATGACCATGGGCAGATTCTCCCTGTGGTGGCCTTGGACAGTGTGATAAGGACTGGTGGCCTGCACTGATTCACTTTCGATTTACGCAACTGTTGACATAATCTGTTTTGCCAGATTGCTAAATCATCAACTAGCAGATTTGTAGCCTGTCCAGGTGTGTTGGACTGTGGTACCAACTCCAACATGTGGAAGGCCCCAAAAAAGGCACAAGCAAATAGGGCTCTGAATAGTTGAGTTTCATAACATGAGCTACATGTGACCATCAGTGTTTTAGCAGATTGGATAGCTCGGTCAAGCCTATGGGCTTCCTTGCATCCACCTTTTTCCCCTTCAATCTCACCAAAACTTGCAACATTTTCTTTGTAATGAAATTGTCAGTAGGGTCTGGGAAGCTGTGAACCTTGTGAAGAATTGCGATACCTGCCAACTGCAAGCATATGGCCGCAGGTGATTTTCCCTGCTGCTCTAGCTGGAAGATATAGCTTTGAACTTGTCTCTGGGTGTCATGCAGTGTCACGCTTATCTTGTGAAAGCAAAAGTCCCAGAAGGACGCATAGCTACCTCTGTATTTTTTCCATGTCAAGGGGGTCACAGAGAGCTGTACCAGTTGCTGCAGTCTTGGTTCCCCAATTGCCAAACAGCTTCCGGCATCTGCGTGGGGAGCATGTCTGCCCCTGAAGCCAACCGCCTGAACTGCTCAAGCTGTAAGCCAGACAGGGCATCAGCAAGTGTTGTGCTCTGAATGATATATTGTACCAGAGGCAACATAACACAAAAACCCACAGAACCTTCATGACCTCCCAAGAGCAAGAAGTCTGTGAGTTCAGTATATCTGCTACTGCCCTGTTGTCTGTACAAAAAAGAGCCACCTTATTTAGTAGTCTGTGTCCCCACACCCTTACTGCTACCATAATGGGGAACAGTTCAAGGAGTGTGATGTTTTTTGTGCAACCCAACAATACCCACTCCTGGGTCCACCACTTTGCAAACCATGCCCCCTGCCAAAAAGCTCCAAAGCCAATTCCACCAGAGGCATCTGTGACCATGTCCAGATCATGCACCTTCCAGATGGCTACACCATTAAAACCCTGCAAAAACAGCTTCCAGACCTTCAGGTTAGCCTTCATGCCCTGTGGCACCCTGATGTGGTGGTACGGTTTTAAAACCCCAGCCATGGCAGCAGCCATTCGTCTCAGGAATGGTCTTTCTGGATGGACTGAATGGCATGCAAAGTTGAGGTGCCCTATGACGGATTGCAGTTGCTTTAAGGTCACTTTCTTTGCTTTCCCTGCTTCTCCCAACATGTTGCTCAACAGCATTACTTTCTCACATGGCAAGCGGGACACCATGGCCTTCGAGTCTATTTCTATGCCCAGATAGGAGAGGCAAGTGTTGGGTCCATCAGTTTTCTCTGAGGCCAATGGAATCCCAGAATATTGCATTAAGGCCCAGAAACCTCCCCATGTATGTGCACATAGCCGTGATCCACTGGGACCTTGAAACAGAAAATCATCCAAGCAGTGTATGATGTGTGGGTTCCCAGTGTGCCTTTTTGTTGCCCATTCCAGAAACGTGGCAAATGCTTCAAAAGCTGCATAGCTCACTGAGCATCCCATGAGCATAGCTTTATTCACATACCATTGCCCTTGAAACTAAAACCCAATAAGTCATAGTCACCAGGGTGAACTGGGAGTAGGCGAAAGGCTGACTTGATGTCGCTCTTTGCCATAAGTGCCCCCTGTCCCAGCTCCTGTATCAATTGCACCACCATGTTGAAGGACACATAATGCACCAAGCAGTCCTTGGGATCAATGAAATTATCAACTGAGGCTCCCTTTGGTTAAGACAGGTGGTTTATAAGTCTGTAATACCCTGAGGTCTTCTTGGGGACTAGACCCAAAGGTGGTACCCGGAGGTTAACAAAAGGAGATTGTCAAATGGGCTGGCCATCTGGCCAGCCTCGATCTCTTTTGTAATCTTTTACTCAATGATATCAGGGAGTAAAATTGCTGATTTAAGGCTGCGGGCTGTTGTCGCAACTCGGGGGGCCTTTATATGGGATAGTAAAAACCTTGCTTTAAACCTTCTTCCAAATAACGCGCAGCCTTCCTGTCACGGTAACAGAAGAGCCAAGTGACCATCTGGTTGAGCCAGGCCAGGGATCTAGCCAGATTTCCCAGTCCCTTGTTTCCTTTCTCACCCCGGTTCCTTTGATATCCTGCCCTCTGCCTGCTTGGCGGTTGCAATCTGTCACAAGGTGTTCCCCACCACAGCTTTTACAGATGTGGCTGTACCTACAAAAGGAATGAAAACAGTTCCCCTCATTGTAGTCAAAACACGCTTTTTTACCAGCCTTTTTTTGTTCCTTCTTATTGTCTCCCCCGGCCTGTCTGGCAGTGACATGACCACTGTCTGTATAAGTCACAACATTAGACCTTCCCCTTCTCGTGTATTGAACCCACAGTTCTATGTGTGTTTGTTCCCATTTGAGATTGGGCTGCAGAGCCAGTTTTAAATGGAATTGTTCATCATATTTTAAATATGCGTATCCATCAAAGGATAGGCGGACGAATTTGATAGTGTCTCGGTACTTCAGCAAAGAAATCAGTTTATCCTTCCCCTTCTCATGTATTGGACCCACAGGTCTACGTGTGTTTGTTCCCATTTGAGATTGGGCTGTCGAGCCAGTTTTAAATGGAATTGTTCATCATATTTGAAATATGCGTATCCATCAAAGGATAAGCGGATGAATTTGGTAGTGTCTCGGTACACCAGGAGGAAGGAGCTACTGGTATAACTAAAACTTCTCTACTGGGACTAAGAACTAGATCTCTTGTACTGGGACCTTCAATTTAGGGTTAAAAAAATGAGTTGGTGTGTTTGTCAGAGGTAGTTGAAGTAAATTTTGATATGTTTTCTGTGTACTTATCTAGGTGCTTGTCACAGGTGTCAGAAGGGAATTGTTATCTGTGAAATTAACTAAGTGTAGAAAGATTTGCAAAGTAGGGGGAGTGGCTTAGCTAGAAGGACCCAGGTTAAGACCAGATATAAACACTGCCCTAGATAGCTTCTGCCAGAGGACAGACAGAACACCAGGAGGAAGGAGCTACTGGTATAACTAAAACTTCTCTACTGGGACTATATTGCCCTCCTTCACTCCCCTCCACCCCCACCCTAAACCAGTTCTACATTTATAGGCACAGGATTTAACTGACAACAGGAACTTCCTGTTTGGGAGCAGGAAGTGAGTGATCATAGAGCCACCAAAGACTCACCATCCTAGAAGGGCAAGAGTAGCTCTCCGTCCCCCCCAGCTGCTGGAGGTCTGACTCTGAGCAAGTAAGGAAACTGCTGAGAAATAGGAACTTCTTGTCTCAGAACAGGAAGATCAGGAGCTAAAAGGGTGCAGAGGCAGTAAGTAAACAGTGAGAGAAGAACAAAAAAAAGAAATAAACAACAGAGGAAAGAGTAAGTTTTCCAAATAACAGTTAGGGGGCCAGAAAAAAGACATGATGGGAGTGATGCAGTGCAGTGACTGTGGAGCAGCAGTCTTCTGGGAGATGTTCTGGAGGATGCAGTGTTGTCCCATCTGCAGACACCTCTCTGGGCTGAGGGAGGAAGTTTCTCATCTCCAGGCTGAGTTGGCCAGGATTTGTGGGACCTCCTCTCCCACCCAAGGACCACCAGGGTCACTGCCATTGTCTCAGAGGTTGCCAAGAAAGAGGAGTGGTTGGACCACAGTGGGCTCAGGGAGGGTGAGGGTGGTTGAACAGAGGTGCATCCCTCCAGTTGTACCTCTCCACAATTTCTATGCCATTCTGGAAAAGTGTGGTTCCTCTATGGAGGCACCCATAGTGGAGACCAAGGAGGATGCTGGGAACCTCCACAAAGGAGACCCACAGGAGGGTGGCATGGGACCCCACAGGGGAAAGAAACAACTCCTGGTGGGTGACTCCATTGTTAGGAAAGTAGATCTGGGGGAGGAATGGGAGATGGAGGTAAGGTGCCTGCCTGGTTCCATGGCTTGGAGGGACAGGGACGAATCCTCAGGATCGCAGGAGCAGCTGCACAGGGGAGGGAGCTGGATGTCATTGTCCACCTAGGGACAAATGACCTGGCTAAGAAAGGGGTCAGAGCAGTGCAAGAAGTGTTTGTGGAGATAGGGAGGGGCCTTAGAGAAATAGCACACATGGTAACCTTCTCAGAGGTGCTGTCTGTCTATGGCATGGGTGAGGCTAGGGTGCTCCACACCATGGGATTCAATCAGTGGTTGAAAAACTGATGCAGAGCTCAGGGATTTGGCTTCACTGGGGACTTGGGGTCCACCTGGAGGGATGCAGGCCTATACTGGCATGATGGTCTGCATCTGTCCAGGAGGGAACCAGGATCCTAGGTGATATGTTTAAATTCATTGACAAGCATTTAAACTAGCCAAGGGAGGCACTGGAAAGGATCAGGAAATCCTAGCCCCCCCCCAAAATATCAGGGTACTAAATGAGGTAGACACCAGCATAGAGACGTCGATAGGAAGAAGTGCAGGGTTAAATGGAGAAAGTGACAAATGCAATAAGGACAGGGATGGGACAGAAAGGGGTAAGGCTATCAAGAAATGAAGGGTAATGAGTACCAATGCCCGTAGTCTGGGCAACACGCTCCCTGAACTAGTGGCCTTGATGGAAGAGGGATGCCTGGATATTATAGAAGTCACAGAAACATGGTACACAGAGAACCATGACTGGGATGTTAGCATACCAGGGTACACAACCTACAGGAGAGACAGGGAGGGCAGAAAGGGGGGAGTAGCTCTCTATGTAAGGGAAGGGATAAAAGCAACTGAACAAAAGAGTAAACAGGGAGGAGAGGAGGCACTGTGGGTCACCTTAGAGACTGGAAATGGCACCAGAAGCCGCACAGGGGTTGTATATAGACCCCCATGTCAGGGGGAGGTAATGGACAAAGATATGATAGAAGGCATACTTAGGATGGCAGAGAAAGGGGAGATACTGTTGATGCGGGACCTTAACATGCCAGATGTTAACTGGAGCACCTTTGCGGCAGCCACATACAAAAACAGGGCCATTCTTGATGCCCTTCAGGTGGCATGCCTCAAACAGCTAGTTCTGGAACCTACTCATGAGGGAGCAATCTTAGACCTCGTACTCTCAAATAAGGACAGTGAGAGGATCTCAGATCTAGAAGTGGGTAGCCATTTGGGAACAAGTGACCACCAAACAGTGTGGTTCACGATAAACTCAGCTACAGAGTCAAGCCATACAAAAGTGAGGGTTCTTGATTTCAGGAGGGCTGACTTTGGCAAGATGGGAGAGTGCCTTAGAAAAGCACTAGGAAACAGGCTAGAAGGAGGGGTGGAGCAACAATTGGCAAATATCAAAACTGCCATCACAGAGGCAACAAGCCTTTGTGTGAAGCAAATAAACAAATCAAAATGAAAGAAAAAGCCGCTATGGTTATCAAAAGAGGTGGCAGTGAAGGTCATGGAGAAAAAGATAGCATTTAGGAAGTATAAGGAAACACAGAAGAAGCAGGACAGAGAACTGTACCAGTTAAGGCAGAAGAAAGCAGGGAGGGTAGTCAGAATAGCAAAGGCACAAACTGAGGAAAAGATAGCCAACTCGGTTAAGAAGGGGAATAAAACCTTTTATAGGTATATCAGGGAGCGTAGAAAGACAAAGAGAGAGAGATAGTGAGGCTGAATAGAATGGATGGTGGGTGAGCAGAGAGTGACAGTGAAAAAGCAGGGATACTGAATGAATAATTCTGTTCAGTATTCACAAAAGAGGAAGTGGGGGAGGTGCCTAATCCAATTAACAGAAGCACTCTTGATAGGGGGTCGATCCCAGTCCTTTCACAGAAGAAAGGGTTCTGAAAGAACTCCTAATACTGAAGGTGGACAAAGCAATGGGGCCAGATGGAATTCACCCAGAATTCTAAAAGAATTAAGCAGAGAACTAGTGACACCACTGACTACCCTTTTTAACAAATCATGGGAGAATGGTGTGGTACCTGAGGACTGGAAGAAGGCAGATGTGATTCCTCTTCACAAAAGTGGGAGCAAGACAGAGGTAGGAAACTACAGGCCTGTCAGTTTGACCTCTGTGGTAGGGAAAGTGATGGAATCACTTCTGAAGGAATTGTTGAGTACCTAGAGGCCAGTGGGGCACAAGACCCAAGGCAGCATGGGTTCACAGTGGGAAGGTCATGTCAGACGAATCTAATAGATTTCTTTGACTGGGTGACCAAAGTAGTAGACCAGGGAGGGGCTGTGGACATGGCCTACCTAGACTTTAGGAAGGCATTTGACACAGTCCCATGCAAAAGAGTAGTCAAATTAACCAGCCTGGGAGTGGGTCCCAGGGTGGTAGCCTGGGTAAAACATTAGCTGAACAACATGACACAGAAGGTAATTGTAAATGGAGTCCACTGCAAAGAAAGAGGGGTTACTAGTGGGGTACCGCAGGGTTCAGTACTGGGTCCAGTCCTTTTTAATGTCTTTATAAGTGACATTGCAGAGGGACTGGAAGGAGAAGCATGCCTCTTTGCAGATGACACAAAGATCTGCAACAGGGTTGATACTCAAGGAGGCATGGAAAGGATGAGATGGGACTTGGCAAGGTTGGAGGAATGGTCAGAAGTATGGCAGCTTGGATTCCATGCAAAGAAGTGCAAAGTAATGCACCTGGGAAACAAAAACCCAGGGGAAGATTACACAATGGGGGGGAGGTAGTAACAACAACAAAAATGGAAAGAGACCTGGGGGTAATCATATCAGATGACCGAAAGGTTGGCAAGCAATGTGAGAAGGCGGTAGGGAGGGCTGGGGAGATACTGGGATGTATAGGGAGAGGTACCACCAGCAGAAAACAGGACGTTGTTATCCCCCTGTACAGACAGTTGGTGAGACCCCCATCTGGAGTACTGCGTCCAGTTCTGGAGACCCCATCTCCTCAAGGACATAGACAGGATGGAGGCAGTGCAGAGAAGGGCAACTAAAATGGTGCAGGGTCTGCAAGAGAAGCCATATGAGGAGAGACTAAAGGAGCTTAATATGTATACCCTGGAGGAAAGGAGGGAGAGGGGGGACATGATAGAAATGGTTAAGTACCTCAGTGGAATCAACAAAGTCCAAGAGGGTAGAATCTTTCAGAAAAAGAGATGTGCAAGAACAAGGGGACACAATTTGAAGATAGAGGGGGGACGGCTCAGCAGCAATGTGAGGAAGTATTTTTTCACAGAGAGGGAAGTGGATGCATGGAACAGCTTTCCTGAGGAGTTTGTGGGGTCTAAAACTGTGGGAGAATTCAAGAATACATGGGACAGACATAAGGCAATTTTTGTTGGGGGGTATGATCTGCAGCTTATCCTCTAGGTAGGGAAATGGGCAGACTAGATGGGCCAAGCGGTCCTTATCTGTCGTCAAAGTCTGTTTCTATGTTTCTATCCTGGTGCTTCATCCTGTATACTGACAAAAAAATATCAAAAGCAGATGCCCAATTCTGAAATGTGAAAGGGACTTTAGGCCTCTGAGGCCTCTCTTTTTTTTCCCCTTTTTAGCATCGTTCTCCTCAGGAAGCGCCCGATGTAATAATGAGAACATATTGATAAATTCCCTTTTCCAAATTTCCTCACGGACTATGTGCAGCAAATGATTCCCCAATGGATCTTCCACCCCTACATAAGCCCAATGGTTCAGCCCTGTGTTCATGTCTGGAATGACACTAATCGCTGCTGGAGAGAGGGGAGTAGGCTGATCTACTACGACTGTGGCAGCTGCTGCTACACCAGTCCCCCCATTCCCAACAGTTCCCAGATTGTTCCCACTTGGCTGATGCATATGTGATGCAGGTGCCAGTGCTCCAGTCCATACTTGGACTGCAGCTCCTTGCGCCCTCGTGTCCCCAAGATGAGGCGAGTTTGAGGCCTCCACTGAAGTTGAGGCCACTGTGGTCTGGGCGGGCTGTCCAGATGCCACCGGTGAGCTTGCCACCCCAAGCAAGACTGACTTGGACGGAATGGTAGTGGTACTGGAAGAAGTCTGCTGGCCATTGCCAGTTATTGGGTGCATATCCATGGATATGCCCAGCCCGTCTTACGTTGCCAACTCTGAGGTGGGGGCCCTTCCACCCCGGGGCATCAGCCCCATGCAGGTTTATAATGCCATGGCAGGAATAGCCCATGGACTCCTGGGAGGTGCCTTCGACCAACATGTTTAAAGATGTTGCCTGCACCCCTGTATCCCCTGAACCCCTTCCTCTTTGAGGGGTTGTTGGATGGACTGGATCCCATGAACCCCATGGGGTGAATGTGGCTCCCATATTAGCTGGCAAGCCACCCGTGCCCCCAAACATGGTGGGCCAAATATGAGGACATTGTTGTGCTGGTAGGTTCATGCCGTATGGCTGAGCAATGGACCCCGCCCCTCTATAGGCTGACACACTAAGAGGTGCAGTTGTATGGCCAACACCTGTTGGCCTTGCCCTGTGCCCCATCTCCATTCCCATGCCTGTTTTGGATGATATCCAGTCCAGGAGGTGTACACTTCTTAACATACCCCCTGGCCTTGGGACTCATCCCACTGCAGGGGTTGGTGTTGACGTGCCCGGTGGGCATGACTTGGGTATAGCTGATGGTGGATGTCTGCCATACTGCCTCCTCTGAGCATATCCCTGCTCTTTTCCCACTCCTTGGTGGCAGATTCCTTAGCCATCTGCCTCAAATTCTGTCACCATCTAGTATATTTAGGGGACTGGGCCCCATGGCCAGTCAGCAGACTGTCCGGGCCTTCACTTAACAGTTCATCCTCACTCCCAGTCTCTGACCTAACTGCTTCTATGGATGCATCACTCTCGTGATCCCCTTTGTACTCACCCATCTGTAATGGAACCACTGATGCTGTCGTAGGCTTCTCCTCCGCGTTCCTCTGTGTGACGGGCTGCTGCACTTGGTCTGCTGTGGAGCTGCCTTCACCTTCGATCCACTCTCTGCTTTTCTCTGCTACTGCTTGAGCCTTGTGCTTCATCTGTCCGCCTTGTCCCTTTCTCTTACTTGTTTTTCTTTGAGCCACTGACTCTAGTAGGCAAGCCGAAGGCTGGCTCCACCTTGGCTGTTGCTCATCCCCCTCTTTTCCCACAGAAGGCAGCTGCTCTTTCTCAGTGGAGGTAGCAGCCTCAAGCTGAGATGTCCCTTTTGGAGGGGTGACCAGCAGACCTGGTTCCAGTCTGGATACAGCCAGTATCCAATCTGGACTTCCAATTTTTTTGGTTCCATGTGATTATCGTGAAAATTTAATTACGATTGGCAAATAGGCGATTGCAATATAGCGCCATTCAACAATAGCTCCTGTATGTTACGTCGGTACTCATATTAATGACATAGTTATAATAGTGATGCAGTAATCAACCCCAAAAATGTGCACACTCATTACCAACAGTGTGGAGTCAAGCCAGACAAATGTAGGACGATGCCCATAGTTAAGTGGGGGAAGAGCTCTTCCCCCACATCCTATTTAAGCCATCAGGCCACACACCAGCCTGCTTAGAGTGAGTCGCACTCGCTAGTGGCGCTGCTGGTGCTCGGCTGCTCCCCCCCTTCTCCCTCCTCCCTGCTCGCCCATCCATTTTTGTTTGCTGCTTGTTGCTCCCCCACTGTGTGTGCTGTTTGTTTCTGGTCCCTTCTTTGGGGATTTCCTTTATTCCTTTGTTGTGTTTCTTCGTCTACTGCCTTCTTGCTCTATGCTTTCTGCTTCCCTGCCTCTGCTTTGGCAGCCATTGCCCATGCTCCGCTGAGTTTCCCTATCGTCGCATATCATTTCTTTGCTCGTTTTGGACCCACCAGCCACTCAGGTTTGTACTCCCTGCTAGTACTCACTCCCCATTTTCCTGCATCTTGGGCTACGTTGGGATTTCATGCTCCTGGAGGACGCACATAGCTATCTCATGCTGCTACCCATGCCCCTGCTCTTCCTTACGGAATCAAGGTACCCTGGCTACAGACTCTAGCTTGATTTTTAATCGGCCCTTACCTCTGGGGCTTTGGACTGTTCACTTCTCAAACATTTGCGTAACCACAGCAGCCCCCGCCGCCTCTCTGCGCTGGGTACAATTGGCTCATTACTTCTCTGGGGATCTTTGTGCAATCTCCCCTTCTGCATCCATGCCAGTTTCCAACCATCAGCTCTACAACCATTGGCTTCTAATTCAGAACAGCACACAAGTACCGAGACATTGCTGGCTGCCGCATGATTTGCATTCTCGATACCACTTGCACTAACGATGGCCATGCAGACCTCTGGCTCAAGCCGCAGCACACATGTATAGGGCGGGCTTTACAGCTGAACAAGCTTCAGTCTGGACCCAGTACTTTGCAATTGTAGTTTGCTACCTACATACCATTCCTCTCATTACACTGTGATGCAGTCATATGTTCCCTCGTTCAATGATATTTACTGATACTGTGCTGCTTTCCTAGCCATTTTACCATTTGAGTTCAGACCTAAAGCAAATTAAGGCAGGCACTTTACTGCAACTTCAGTTGCTTATCAATCAGTATTTCAACTCAGGGCCACTGGCTTTCCTAAGATTCCTGGAACAGTTATAGCTGCTGCATTTTAATCTCATATTATGGTTATTCTAGTTACTTTTCCTACTACATTCAGCCTATCAGAGATGCTATTATGGTGCAGTATCTATCTACTGAACATCTTTTGTAGTGGTACCTTGGCCACTGAGCTTCATTCAGAAATTTCCTAAGTATCATCTGAATTGCTGAGCGACACTGGGGACACGTTTAGAGCTACGTTTTAAGTCTGCAGTCAGGATACTTATATTTTTCACTGTCACTGTCCCTCATGGATGGGCTTCAAGACACTATCTATTCAAGGCACTTATCACCCATGCCAGCTTGACCTACCGCCTTCATGCTCACAATTAAGGCATAAACATCTCTAGCTCCCTGCACGTCATTGCAGCACTGCTCATTTCCCAGACACGGCTACCTGTATTATGTCATGCATTGCCTTCAGCATGTAGTCCACTGGAAACACCTATAGCCACCGTTGCCCCCTTGTCTGCTACGTTCATATTACATGTATACCTCCTAGGCCTCCCATTTTAACTTATTGCTGTACTCCCTAGCACTATCTCCAGACATTTTGATTTCAGCCCTAGGATATCCATCCCCAGGCAGCCCTCTGTTGTGGTGCCATCGTGCTAGCCTACGTGGGGTCTAGTTTGACTTGCACTCTCATTATGCCTTCCTGCCCGAGATCTCCCATACCACTAGCATGGGGCCTTGCCTGTCTTACTTTCTGCTTCTTTACTGCCTACATGGGAATGCGTGCAGCCTGCTAGCCTTCATGGGGCTAGCTGCAACTCTCCATTCACTTATTTCTCAGCATTCGATGCATTGCCAGTTATTCCACGCCTCCCGTCGTATGACTTGGATCCTGGCCCTCGCAACCTCACCTCGTCACAGATATGTTTCTGCTTTCATCAGATTTCATTTGGATAATTGGATTTTCACCTCAATTTCCCAGGATGCTTTTGCTATACTACTTTGCCTTCTTTGGAGTTCCCATTACTGTCCCCACCAGAACTCCTTGCTGAGCTCTACTCCATAATGCCTTCCTTAGTTTAACTTACGTCTCAGACATTGATTATATATACAGTTCCAGGATGCTTATTGCCTCTGCCCGAGCTGTCATCTCATCTGCCCAGGTCTCTTCACTGCATTCTTGCCAGCCTTGATCATCGGGAAATGACGGTTTACTGCACCCTTCTGCTGTTCTTATAAGTTTGCCTCGGAATATACTTTTACATTGTACGGCACTGCCTCAAGGTTATGTTAGCATTTTCGATACCAGTTACCATCAATTCCTTGCTACGTTGCTACCAATTTTGCATTACATGCAGTTAAACATTATTATTACTGTACATACTATTGCTCTACAACCTGCCTAGCCCCGAAGGGCCAGAGGTTCACCGCATCACATTCTAAAGACTTGCACCCCTATGGGCCCAGAGGTCACTTGATCTCATATTACTACACCATTATCGCCTGCTTCTATGACCTGCTTCACCCATCGGGCCTGGAGGTTCACCTACTTCTACATTACACCTGCCTCGCCCAGCCTCGAGGCCAGGAGATTTGCGTATTTTACTATACGCCTACCTGCCTGCCACCGTGTCTGCCAGCCTCAGGAGCTCGTTTCTATTACGGACTCATGTCCAAGATTTGTTTAGCCATCCATCTATTGTTTGACTTCTTCTGCCTTGCCATTTCAGTCTTATGAGTTACTTCTACTCTCCTACCAGGACACTTAGTTGAGCTTATCAAGAAGACCTTCAATCTCATGATTTATACTCTAAGACTCTTGGACCCTGCGACAACGCAACTCTATTTGACTCAGGTTCTTCAGTTATCACTAATTATGACTCATATGCTGGACTATTCAGGACTCATCAGACTAGTCTCACCAAGCCATGTCTAGCTACTGTGCAATTTGGCTTCAGAATTGTGGATGCATTCATCGCTACGCAACTATTCAGATCACAGACTATACTGCAATTTTGTGCTGTCTCCAATTTCTCATGCTCCTAGATGTATACCGTGCATACATTATGATATATTACTTCTCTGCTATTATGTCTACATCTTGCAGATTCATTACTACTATTACTACTGACCTATGTACAGGTCTACTTCTTACCCTACTGCTCTTATTACCTGCTTCACCCTTACGGGGCCTAGAGGTCATCATGACTAACTCGCCGATTTTACAACCTTCCTCGTTCCTCCAGCTGGAAGTACATCTGACTTTTGTCTACCTATATGCATTACGATATCCACCTGCTTCACTTGCTGGTTTCCCCTTTCTGGGTTGGAGGTTCCTACTGCTCCATCCTTTCCAATCACACAGCATACGCCAGTTTCTGTGCTTCATCGCCACAGCCTTCATTTTCAAAGCTTGCCAAGCAGAACACGACCCAACTGTCCTCCTTCTCTGGATATGGATGCTTAGCCTTTGATTCCTGGTTCTCCTCAGAGAAATCCTCCTGCTGGAGTGCTTCACCATTGCAACTCGTCGCTTCATATACATATCGACCATGGATCCCATTTCTATCATTCTGCCCTGGACATGGACACTCGGTCTGGGGGTTTACTTGATGGATGCTGCCATGTTCACTGGATGCTTTCCATCAATGCTTTCTTCAAGTTCTCCATTTCACTGGATCAAGATCTACACCTTTGGATTTCGGATTAGCTGATTCATTTTAATTGTTTACTTAGGATTACTCTCCTTTAGAATGCCCAGAAGGAAGAGCAGGTCAGTAGCCATTGGTCCTCAGAGGTTCCCCCCCAAGGGGGTTTTTCCTCTCCTGTGTGCTACTACTCCCACTCTCCGGAGTTGGAGGAGGTGATCATACTGCTACTCATTTTCTTGGGGTGTCATCCTACTCGACTCCCCCTAACAGTCAGATACAGAACAATCGTATGATATCTTTTTTGGGAGGGTCTCATAATACTGAACTAAGCATCCTTTCTATGGTGGGATACAGTGAAAGGCCAAAACTATCAAATCATAACAAGTGACTCATCAGTTCCTGCATCTAAGCACGTTGCATATACTATCCAGTTCATATGTACTATAATCACTGACTTGCTCGTGTCTATGCTAAAGTACCTAAACACGAATAATTTTATACTACTAGTACCTTGCAAGCATTATCCTACTTACTGGTCTGGCCTCTGTATCCAAGCACAACCTACAGCATCCAGCAACAGTATGTAACATAAGCACTGAGCTCTGAACCACAGTTAAATGTAGGGCCATGCTCGTAGTTAAGTGGAGGAAGAGCTCCTCCTCCACATCCTATTTAAGCCAGAAGGCTGCACACCACCCTGCTTAGAGTGAGTCGCAATCACCCCCCCCCATCCTCCCCGACACCTCCTCCTTCTGCGGCACTCTTATCCCACTGGGGGGTCTCCTAATACTGAACTAAGCATCCTTTCTATAGTGGGATACAGAGAAAGGCCAAAACTATAAAATCATAACAAGTGATTCATCAGTTCATGCATCTAAGCACCTTGCATATACTATCCAGTTCATATGTACTATAATCACTGACTTGCTCATGTCTATGCTAAAGTACCTAAGCATGAATCATTTCATATTACTAGTACCTTGCAAGCATTATCCTACTTACTGGTCGGGCCTCTGTATCCAAGCACAACCTACAGCATCCAGCTACAGTATGTAACATAAGCACTGAGCTCTGAACCACAGTTAACTACACTTGTGTGCTTCAGTACACTTCCAGTATATTTTCTCACTAGTCTCTGCCTTTTCGGTAAAGGAATCTAAAGCTTAAAACAAGTGGCCAACCTTTCTGGCTTGTTAGAAATTCCATCGCTAATCAGTACATGCAGCTCTGAATTTGACATCAGTATAACTGAGCTGCATCTTATAGCCAGAATTCAGCTGAAAATAATTACAGGCTTATTGCATAGATGGGGGGGTGGGGGTTGCCACAGACAGGAGACACTGGGACGTCATACACTGTTTTTTTTGTCTCTGCTAAGGAAGGAAGAACATTTTGTTTTTCTCCAATAAGGAGGAGGAACATCACTGCTCAAATCAATCGCTCAGATGGGAGAGCACTATTAGTCGCTATTATTTGCTGACACTGAGCTGGAGGGTGGGGAGGTTGCCATGGAGAGGAGGCACTGGAACGTCATGCACTGTGCAGGAAGGAGGAGACACAAAAACATCGCTGCTCAGGAAGGTAGTCAAGTGCTATTATTCACTAACATTTAATCTCTCTAAATTTGGATTGCCTAAATTTGCTGATGTTGACCAGTACTATATTGATACACTTGCTGTTATGACTTCCCCGATTCTTGATTCACTATAGTTTACTTGTGATTTATTCCACGCTGAAATCACGGGATACCAATTTTTTTAGGTGTTGCAAAGCATCACACAATGCTTGGTCCTGCCCCTGTGTCCTGGCAACAGGGGGGCAGGGGGCACCTGGCATTCCTGCAATTCCTGGCCATGCCCCTGTACCTGAGCTGCGGGGAAGCAGGGTGCACCTGAGCCTCCTGTACCTGAGAAAACTGAAGATCAGCCGTATCCCACTAAAAGCTACAAGGCAAAGCAGTGCTAAGCGAGGCAATACCTACATCAAAGAAAAGAAAAAACATGCTTGTTAGCCATCAGTGCAACCTTCTGCAGACCTAGCCCACCAAACACCTGGCCCCTTCGGACTTTAATGCTATATTGCTGTAATGCCCCGATGCTTATAATTGCTATTACCCTATTCCAGAATACATTCTGTTATTAAAAATTCCCAGGCTTCACTGAGAAGGAGTTACTAAATTGTTATAAAATGCTGCATAATTATTTAATTTTTTTTAAACCCATATTAACCTTAAAGTACCTTCAACAATGGGCATAAAATGAGGGCTGCCAAAACTGCATGTAAAATGTTGAGCTACTTACAACATTATCCTAAATAACCACATCGCTAAACCATAACTACAATGCACCCAGTTGTTGCACATTTATTTTATTCTAAATGAACTTATTTATACAGCTGATAGATGCTTGGTATGAAACTGCAACATAAATACCTATGCCAGGCAACTACCTCCCAAAGTAGATGGGCTACCACTGGAAAAACAGGGTACTGCTTGAAAGACATACTGAGAAAATGCAAAAAAACCTAGACAGAGAAAACTAAACCTAAAGATATGCCACAGTATGCACAGGATATATATTAACTTTCATTTATTTATTTATTTTTTTAAAGAAACCCAAAACACACTGAAAAGGGGCACAGAGAAACAGCGAAGGGGAGGAAGGAGGCATGGGCCCACAAAAAGTTGGGGATGGGCCAGACCTCTAAACCTCAGCAATAAAATCATAGCACTGGCCTGCAAGAATCTGGGAAAATGGCCAGAATAAGAAGCACTTTCTTATTTTTAAAATTAATATATCTACGGATAGTGGGCCCCATAGAAAAAAGGAAGGAAGATTTATAATTAGGTAAGTGATTTAGCAATGGTGTCCGGCAACAACTCTACCATGAAATAAAAATAAGCAAAAAAAAAAAAAATTGGGAGCAGGAATCTGGCAGGGAAAAATCACAGCACTAAGCCATGAAAAAGAAGTTGAAAGGAAATGAGGCATGCACTACGTGGCGCCAAGGAGAGGGCACAGGGGAATGGGGAAAGGGCAGGATGCACGGCTGGTGGAGAAGCAGGAAAAAGGCAGTGGCCAGCCCAGGGGCCAGGCCAGGAGAGAGAAGCCACAGGGAACAAGGAGGGTACAGGGTGCTGAAGGGAGGCTGCAGCCAGCCCGAAAGCCTGATTGGGGGGAGGAAAGGAGCCGAACCAGAGGTGAGCAACATATTGCTCAGCAAGACAAATACTGGAGAAACATCTAACATTTAAATAAATAAGGAGAGAAAGGGGGAGCAGAAAGGAGGCATGAAGTGCTGAGGAAGATGGGGGAGACCAGGGGAGAAAGCAGCCATGGAGAAGAGACCTGTCACGGGCGCGAAAAAGGGTCACAGCCAGGGGCAGAGAACCAGAAGGGCAGAGTAAAACCGCAGAGGCCAGAGAGGAAAAGCCGCGGGCAGGAGGGGTGGAGAAAAGCCATGGGGAGCAGCTGGAGAACAGCAAGGCGGGGGGGCTGAGAGGAGAGATGGGAGCCACAGGGAGTGGTGGCTGAAAGGCCCCGGGCGGGGGAGGGGCAAGGAATGGTGAAACACGGTGCAAGGAAAGAGGGCCAAGCACCAGAGGAAAGGCAGGAAATAGCTATGGACACCCACCCCAACCCCCCAGACACCCAGAGACACATGGAGGCTGGCAAGTTGGGGAAAAACCCCAGGAGAATCTGCAAAGACTTACCAGAGGAGGACCAAAAAGTCAAGGGAGGGGCCTGAAAACACAGGGGCTATCATTCTGGTGAGTGGCTAAAAGAGGGAGGAACCTTCCCAAGCCACTCATTATAAGCCCTGCCAGGCCCCTCCCTGCTGGAGCAGTCTGGGCTAGCCCCCTTTTCAGGGGGTCCCTACTGATAGAGCTACTGCTTGGGAGCTGCCCCCTGCATCCTTAGGGTTTGAGCTGCTCCTCCCAGCCCTACTTGTGGGCCATGGGCAACTCACACCTCCCAAGGTGAGAGGCAGGGGGCGTCAATTCCTGACCTAAAATGGAGTAGTTTTTAACCCTTTAACAATAGGATTGCAATATTTTTAAGGGGCATTAGTTTAGAACTAAAATTGAGCCTGTCATCTTGTCCTGAAAATAAAACCCTGAAAACAGCAACTTGAGATGCCTTCTCACAGGTCACCTAATTAACAGGCAGACACTAACAAAGAACACTGAAAACAAATCTTTCCTCTTTTTTATACTTCCATTCTTCAGATGTCAATTACAGCTTGTGATATTTTTTTAGTGACCTGTCCTGACTTACTAAAGTAAGAAATAAAATTCACTGTGACAGCCAAAAC
Organism: Neoceratodus forsteri; assembly: GCA_016271365.2. Lineage (NCBI taxonomy): Eukaryota > Metazoa > Chordata > Ceratodontiformes > Ceratodontidae > Neoceratodus > Neoceratodus forsteri. Next base: position 295,649,483 of record CM057459.1, read on the forward strand.
ATTGCTGATAACCAAAACATCGCAGTCCTTTCCCCTACTGTGCTGAAATGAGAAGGCAGAAAATAGTGCTTGGTTCGAGCTGAGTGGGCTCTTTCAGTTTTCTACAGCTGCAGAAACAGGAAAAATGACAGTAAGGGACAAATGCTGGAATAAACCGGAGACTAGCATGGATTAGAAAAGCCTTTCCTGTAGTTTTGCTTTTCTTTTCAAATACAGTGGCAGTTTGCTTCGTACATTTTGCCAAGCTACTAGACACAAAGTTATTCATGTGTTTCATGTTTGGTCATGGACTTTTACAACTAACCCTGATAAACTTTAGCTGTCTGTGTAAATCCTGTGCTACATAGCTATCTTTGAACACACATGATTTTTTATAAAAAAGTAACATTCATGACTAAATGCTGTTCCCCTTATGAGAAAAACTGATACTGCTTTGAATGTAAATTCATATATTGCAATGATGCTACAGTGATTACTGACCTCATAAAACAGTAGATTTTTGCTGAGTGTACAGCAGAGCAATGAATTCTACAGTGAATCCTTAGAATAAAGATACTTTATGCACAAACTTCTCCATTGAAAAAAAGTGCGCATACAGATGTAATATGACGTCGGTGGCCCCCAGTGGTAGCTTTAGAAACAACTTGATATTACTTTGGTGGCAGTCTGAGGTTTCTAAAACAAGAAATAGTGCACCTGCAGAGACTGTTTTGGAGTTCGGAAGCATAATTAAGCAACTCCAAAATGGGAGCATTCCGGAATCAGAATCCGGTAGCTCGTTTTTAGGGCTTTCGCAAAATGGCTGCAGGCTCCACCCACTGCAGCCATAAAAAGGAAGCTCAAGTGTCCAAAGCAGTGTGGAGGTAAATAAATTTGAGTGTGGAAAGAAAACCTTGCACTCATAACACCACAAAAATAAAAATAAAAGTAAAAAATGATCCCTTCTTGAAGCCAAATATCCAGAGCAAGCACAACAGGAATGTTTCAACGTTTCACACATGTGTGCTTTTTCAAGAGACCTAATTCACCTGAAGTGCACCCCAGTTTATATACAAACATTTTAATGAGTTCCAATTAAGCACCAGGTGAAGTAACACAATTAAAGTACACAACATAAAACACACACACAATACATTGCTAACTTAAAAAAAATCAAATCAGCTGAAGATGGTAAACTAATATGCATAGAAATTGTCAGCTAACATTTCACATTTAATTTTGCTTGCAAAACTATGCTTAATTTAATCCAAGTAGGAAGCTTTTACTTGAACAGCTGACACATCACAATTTATACTGCTGTCACATGTTTTGCTCATAAAAATGGTAGTAGCTCAAGTTGATCATTTAAGCCCCTGCCTGTTATTGCTTTGAGCATAAAAATCCAATGCCCCTTTAACTGAGATGGCAATCTCACTATATCCCCACCTCTGGGGCCATCTACCGCCTTTTCTATGCCAGTTAAAGACCAAACATGGTCAGCAGGGTGACTCACTTATTTAATATGTGCTGCTGTTGCATATTCTAAGTCGCCCTGAGCAATGGCCTAACATGGTCGCCCACCCACTCTTTCAATTTTTATTTTGTCCCACCCAAAAAAAAGGAACAAGTGCACTTAGCCAGATATACTTAATTTGTAGTGTCACAATTAATGAACCTTTGGATCTGACAGACCTCCCTAGTAATCGGATTTGCAAACTCCTTGGGAACATTAATTTTGTTACCTGTTCAGTGCTTTGATAGGACATGCCTTGTTGGCCCTGAATTATTTTTGTTACCCTGCATTGCACCATCTCAAGCCTATCCCTATCCTTTCTGAGGCGAGGACTCCACAATTGGGCACAGTACTCCAGGTGTGGTTTCACTAAGGATCTATACAGAAGAAGTATTACCTCCCTTTTTCTGCTATCAATACCCTCCTTATACATCCAAGCATCCTATTAGCCTTGCTATAAGCCTTGTTGCACTGATTCAGTTAGGGAGTCACTGATGATAACTCCAAGGTATCATTCCTCAGTCATGGTACTGAGTCTCATCCCTTCCATCCAGTATACCATCCTGGGGTTCTTGTCACCTAGGAGCATCACCTTGCACTTTTTGGCTTTATATTTTAGCTGCCAAACCCTTGACCTCCCCTTCAACTTCTGAAAGGCTCTCTGCATTTCCATTTTTCCCCTTCTAACTAGCCACCCTCTCACAGAGCTTAGTGTCATCTGTGAAGATACACAGCCTGCCCTGGATCCGCTCACCAATGTTGTTGATGAACATGTTGAAGAAGACTGGACCCAGGCCAGAACTCTATGGAACCCCACCCATGACCTCCCTCTCTTCTGATTTATCCCCATTGACCACTGCCCACTGCTACCTCCCCTTTAGGCAGTTACCTACTCAATTTACTATGACCTTAGCCATACCCAGATCCTCCATCTTCTTCAACAAGCATCTGTGAGATACTGAGTTGAAAGTCTTGCTGAAGTCGAAGAGAGTAAATCCACAGGATGGTCCCTATCCAACTTCCTCATCACCTAGTCAAAGACAACTATCAGGTTAGTCTAACAAGTCCTCCCTACCACAGATCTGTGCTGCTTACTATCCTGGAGACCATTGGTCTCCAAGTAGTCCACGAGATCCTCTTTGACCATTGAATCCATCAGTTTTCAAGATGGCACATATAAGCATGGATACACAACATAACAAGGAGTAGAAGCAAAATATACAAAATAATGCAAGTTAAGCAGGGTGATGCAAGGTTACACAGAATAAAGAACAGCCAAGATTGCTGTATAAAGGAGAAATAAGCAAAGCATGTCAATACAAAGCATAAGTAAACATTACAGTTGTAACAACACAGACATAAACCCGGTTTTATGTGATAAAGGCGAGTCTCAAAGATCGCCTATCACATACAGCGAGCAAACTTGAACCCATAGTCAAAAGGGTGACATATATTGTACCGACCGTTAATATTTTTAAAACAGCCATTCACATATATGTTTCAGCAAAGAACAAAACCACAAGGCATAACATTTTGGGCAGAGCCTATATAACACTTGTCAGATTGATAAGACTCAAGATTTTGAGTAATGAGTGGCATGGATGTGGAGGAAGAGGGACTTTAACACACTTTTGTTGGGACTGTGTGAAACTAAGGTATTGGTGGGAGATTATAAAAAAGAAATTGTTCAAAATCTTGCAAATAATTCCTTCCTCTATTGGAATAGTGATCTTTAATGATTATACAAATTGAACAATAGACAAGACTAAACAGAGGACATATTCTATTGGGAATAAGACATATACATTGATTAATTTTGTAAAACTGGAATTCAGAATTACGGGATTCATTTGACTTACAAAAATGGTTGAATATGTCTAGAGACTTGATTGTATGAGAGACTGATAGACCGTGTCTGTAAATGAAAAGGTGGACATAAAGGCTACAGAATGGGAAATGTAGTAATACATAGTAAATATTTAACCACATGTATTACAATATATAAAGGTGATATCCATATTTGTAGTGGCAGTCAAGAATGTTTTACACTAGGCACTGATATTTTAGTTGCTGTGTCTTGATTACCAGCACTTTTTATGTTTTCTTGCACGCACAGTGCACAAGAAACATATTGAGGTAGTAGAGCATTGCAGAGGTGTGGCAGTGCTGTGGCCAATCCAGTGAAAGCTTTCAGGGGCACGTCCCTCAGCAACCAATCAACAGGGAAGCTGCCAATGATGGCAGTTTCAGATCGAGTGCCACACTGGAAAGAAAGCTGCCGCTCCAATCAGGGACAGTTTCATCATTGCAGCTGCAGATCTCTCCCACCCCCTTCCCGGCAACCAGGCACATTACAGTCATGCACATTACAGTGCATAGCAATGCACAAGGCTAGACTTATGAGCAACTCATTTGTTCAGGTGGAAAACTAGGTTTTCGGGCAAAGGCACCTAGCTTCACCTGAGTTCTTTTCTTCTAGCTTTGCTTGTAAGGCAGAGCAAGGAACAACATTAACAGAGCAAGGAAAATGATTAAGGCTTTTTTTTGGCTAGGCAGATTTATTGTGTGTTACTATTTTCCTTTGTACTCACAGGGTTTGTTACTGTTTTTTACTTACATTTTACTGCTGTAATCTTCTCTGATTCAAATTGCTGTTGCAGGGTATCCTTTCTGCTGCCCTATTACAGGGTGTGCCTATGGGTTTGTTACTGTTTTCTGCTTACAGATTACTGCCGTGTGAAATTGTTACAGGTGGTGCTTACAGGTTTTATAGTTTTATCTATCATTAGGCTAAGCTTTTAGGGCTACTGCATTTGTTGTTGGTTGACTGTTTCTGCATTTACCTCCTTGTTTCTTTCATGTGTGGTTCTTTTTCGGCAGGGGAAGGGCCCAGCCACCAACCCCATACCCAACCATCACATGCTACACTCCTTTTATAGAGTAGCACAGTTGTGACATTTCCTGTAGCAAAGCAGGAAGGGGAGGATCAGTGGGGTGTCCACACAGTGACCTCACTTACAGGGGTACAAGTAATTTAACTTGTTATAACAAGTTATACAAAAACAAACAAAAAAATCAAACTTTTGCTTTCCTGTTCCTCCTTCTAATTACTCGGACCAGGTTATAAACTCGGCAACTCAACTGGAATGGATATTATTAACTGCAGGTACTGTGGAACACTTTTCAAAAGGGCAGTTATACAGGATTTAGGATGCTGTCCTACATGCTGGACCACTGGAGATCTCAGAGCTCAACTCCAGGCAGCATGGCCAAAGACTGAGCACCTCAAATCACATATTCAAGAGGAAATATACTATAAGAACTTCCCGCCATTTCCCCAACATCCAACTGAAGCACCTTGACCACAGAGTGTAATTGGTCCAGGAGGTTGGCGGATGGTTAGAAGGGGGCAAATCAGGTGCCCTATCACTCAATGCTTTCCAATGTATCACCTACACATACCACATAAAAACTACAAACAGGTATCTGCCTCTATCTCCAAAATCAAACAAAGGGGTAGAGGACACTGCAGAGCAAGACTCTGCAGCACAGGAGCTAACACTACAAAAATCAGCCAAAACAGGGACCAAAACAAAAAAGCAAAAAGGAAATCCAAAGCACTTCTGATCATAGGAGACGCCACGATCCGAGGAGTCGATACCTACCTCCAGCCGGGGGGTAATGGTCAGATATCTCCCAGATACATCAGCATGGAGAGACACTAACCACATTGTTAAAACTATGCAGGAAGCAGGAGAAAACATCAATGTCCTAGTAAACATAAGGACTAACGATCTTGCCAGCTGGTCACTAGTGGAGACCAAGAAACACCTGATCAGGCTTGGAGACAAACTGTCATCCATTTTCATCCTGCATCTCTTTCTCTGAGATACTACCAGTCTGGGAGAGGGGGGCAGATGGACAGACAGTCAGAGAAGGGGAGATAGGGGAGCTAAACATGTGTTTCAAGAGTTGGTGCCAGGAAACAGGACACAGATTTGTAGGTAACTGGCAACAGTTTGGGGAACGAAAGTTCTTTAAATTCGATGGACTGCATCTGACTAAGGAGGGAGTCAGTGCATTGGGGCAGAAGTTTGACATCTTTGTATAGAAACTGGTAAAACATTTTTAAACAAGCAAATGGGGAGAGGGGTGCAGCACCTGATACATCAAATGGGAAGAACACCCTTCCCCCCTCAGCTAGTGATCAAACAGGAGTTCAGCATGTTTGTAGTTCATTTGCCTCACCAGGTAAGGAAAAAGGTCCAGCTCCCCATATGATATGCAGGAGAAACGCTGGACCTCGCCCAACAACTGACGCACCAAAATCTGACCAATGGAAAATCATGTACACAAATGCCCGCAGTCGGGAAACAAGATCCCAGACCTGAAGGCAAAAATGACAGAGGCTAAACTGGACATAGTAGCCATTAGCGAGACATGGTTCACCAGTAACCAGACTTGGGAGACTTTGGTACCCAGCTATGTATTGTTCAGAAGAGACCGAGGTGAAAAAGGGAGGGAGGAATGTCCCTTTATGTCAATGAAAATATCAAAGCTACAGAAATTTAGAATACACATAACGAGCTAGAAGAACTGTGGGTGACCCTGGAAACAGAAAATGGGACAGCCATACAAACTTGGATTGTCTACAGGCCTCCAGACCAGGGGGAGGACATAGACACATTACTGTTAGAAGATTTACAAAACATGACAGCTAAAGGGTAGGTTCTGATAATGGGAGACTTCAACATGCCAGATACAGATTGGTCAATACCAGCAGAAACATCCTCCAGAACTAGACACATAGTGGATTCCCTGCAGGGCAAGGGCCTTAAACAACTGGTACAATAACCCACAAGAGACAGGACTATTCTAGATCTAGTACTGACAAATGGGAAAAGGATCACAGATCTCCAGGTAGAAGGTCACCTGGGGGCCAGTGACCATCACATGGTATGGTTCAGTTAAGCCACTAGAACTAAATCATCCCATTCCAAGGCAAAAATATGGGACTTCAGAGGAGCTGACTTTGATAAGATGGCCAACAGAGTTAAACTAGCCCTGGCAAGAAAAAATACAGGTGAAGGGGTACAGGCAAAGTGGGCAAGCATATAGGAGTCATGTGATGACCGTGCTGGAATAGGCAGCACTACAGACGAGCTCCTGTTCCATTACCTCAGTTTCACTGGACATTTTACTATTTACCAATGTTATTGGATATTTTACTATTTACCAGCTGATATCCATGTATCCTTCTATAAGCTGTTCATTGGTTCAGCTGAAGGAATAATTGCGATCCAGCAAATTCACTTCAGAATGGAACTTAATTACTGTTTATCAGGTTTGACCTAGCAGCCATGGAGGCCAAAATGCGCCAGGCTCTACCGCACCCTACACCCCCCCACAACCCTGGAGAAGCTCCTGAAATTACCTAAAGGCCAACAAGCATCCTCCGGCAAATCTGTACCTGCAGCTGTAGCCTCAACTAATCCACAAGCACTGCTCACAGAACAGAGGTTTTTAGATGAATTACAACCTTTTAAAGCTGCTCTATAGGACATCACTAAAGAGCCGAAGTCACTCTGGGGGGATTTGTCTGACGCAATCCAAGCCATAAAGGATGTCACCTCCTGAACATCATCTCTGAGGGGTGGTGAACCAGTCTAGATCCTGAAATTGTGTCTTTGTGGCAGAAACTGGTGAAATGGATGCTAAATTGGAGGATCTGGAAGGCCAGAGTTGACGCAATAACGTAGTTGTCTTTGGCCTTCCAGAGGAATCTGAGGGTGCTACGCCAATCTTGTTCACTCAAAAATTGCTCACTAAGATAGTGGGGCCCTCTCCTAATAATACTACTTACATTATCAAGAGGGCCTATCACTCACTTAGACCCAGACCAGCTGAGGGGTCCCCTCCGAGGCCTCTTATCTTGAAATTTCTCAATTACCTGGATAAAGTCCATGTTCTGGTGAAGGTGAAAGATCTGCAGGAGGTCTTTTGGGAAGGTCAGAAAATCTGCATTGCCCAGGATCTTCTGATTGCCATGAGGCACAGGAGAGCTGCGTACCACCGACTTGTCTCTAAATTAATGGCAGCCCACATTAAATTGAAAGTTTTATATCCCTCTCGCCTCTCGGTACAGCACAATGGCTCATGGCACAACTATGAAGATGCCGAACAGGCCTCTTCAGCATTACAGGTTCTATTCACTGAGCTTTTCAGTGGCCACTGAGTGCCGCTACTAGAGGGTTTTCAATCACTCGTTTCTGCTGCATGAATGTGTGATTGTGTGGAAAACAACAGATTATGTTAATTTACTCACTTTGGCTGTGCCAATAGATATAATATGATACCTATCCTCATTTATCTATGAGTTCCTTTATTTTTCCTGATGCCTTTGGAGTTGCTTTCAGTTTCCTAATGCTGCAAAATGCCATGCTAGTCAGGGACTGCAATAGTATCCATGGTCTGCTTATGGTCCCTCACAGAGCACTACACTCAATGGGACGCAGAATGGGATGCTATACTGGCTGAGACACATGGATTGGTACTAGGGGCTTATGTGAGCTCACTGTAAAACATTTTCACATTATTTCTTTTGACTGCTGGACAAGTACTTGCAGATGTTGTTAATTAGAATTTGGTTCTTCAGTAATATGGGGTTGTTTCTGTCTTGTTTTTTTTCCTTTCCTTTTTCTTTTATTTATTTCTTTTACTAGATGTACTCCCCCAGATCTTGAATTATAAACAAGGTTACACAGAATGAATACAATGCCTGCACCTCTTTCATTTAAGTTGTGGAAGGGATCTGACATTGGGGGGGCGGGGCAGGAGGACGCTAATGGTTAGTTTTGCTTCCCTAGAAGTGGATCACGTACCAGGAAGTTGGGGGGAGGGTCTGTACCAGTCTGGGAGGTTCTAGATGTTATCTGGTTGGTAGTCACTTTTGCTAGATGGTTTTGGATAGTCTCATGGACCAACACAGACCATACTGTTTGGGGTGGGAAGTTATTACAAGAGATCTGTTTTTTGTACTGGGGAAGGTGGGTAATTGTGGGGCGTGTTAATGGAGGGTGGGAGATGCTCATTGAGGGTGATGGGGAATGTAATATTCACTGGTTTCAACATATTTCCTCTATTGGGGGTAAGTTTGGGGCGGTGGGAACCGGGGTTTTGATTTTTAATAAATCTTTTTTCTGCTTTAACAGGTTAGGCAACAGCAACTGGGTATTTTCACAGTTATATATACTTGAGAGTCAGAACCAGTGGTCTAGAGGGTATATGTGTGTGTTCTCTTTTTTACATGTTCTGGGCCACTTACCTTGGGGGGGAGGGGCTGCACCACTGCTATAATACTTGGAGATTTGATTGGGGTTTCTGATGATGATTTAATTGAAGTATTAGCTTCCACTCTTCATGTTATTGTATGAAACATGGCTATAGATCTTAAGGTTTGTTCATGGAATGTAATGGCACAGCCAAAGTCACCTGTCAAGAAGGCTAAGGTTCTCCTACATTTACATAAATTAAACATTGATGTGGCCTTCCATCAGGAGATGCATTTACCAGCTTCTCAAGCTCCCCAATTCAGAAAGTCCTGGGTGGAACAGGCATTTGGGATAGGGCCAGATTCCCATAGAGGAGGGGTGGCCATCTTAATAGCATGGAGAATCCCGTTTAGGTGGTTAGACCATAGTACAGATCCCCAGAGTAGGTATATCTTAAGACCTTACTGGGCCACTCAGAAATGATGTTGGGTTCAGTGTATGGACTGACTGTAGAGGATCCACAATTTTTTACATCCTATAACATAGAAACATAGAATCATAGACTTTGATGGCAGATAAGGACCACTGGGCCCACCCAGTCTGCCCATTTCCCTTCCTATTGGATGAGCTGCAGATTCTAGTTAACCACAGCCTACTTCCTGCAACCCCCCACTACAATTACCTTATGTCTGTCCCATGCATGTTTGAATTCCCCCACTGTTTTAGACCCAACAACCTCCCCAGGAAGGCGGTTCCATGTATCCATCACTCTCTCCGTGAAAAAAAATGTCCTCACATTACCCCTGAGCCGTCCCCCCTCGATCTTTATATTGTGCTCCCTTGTTCTTACACATCTCTTTGTCTGAAAGATGCTACCCTCCTGGACTTTGTTAATTCCCTTGACGTACTTGAAAGTATCTATCATGTCCCCCCGTCCCACCTTTCATCAATGGTATACATATTAAGCTCTCTCAGTCTCTCTTCATATGGCTTCTGTTGCAGACCCTGCACCATTTTAGTTGCCTTCCTCTGGACTGCTTCCATCCTGTCTATGTCCTTGCATAGATGGGGTCTCCAAAACTGCAACTTAAGATTCTGTTAGCACCCTGGTCTACTCTACCAGTTCTGATTGGAGGAGATTGGAATTTAATTTATTGCAATTTAATGGACAGATCCCAGAAAGGGATGCAAATCCCATCCCTGGCCCAATTAGCTCTTAGAGAATTTATGGACTCGGTAGGTCTGATTGATCCATCGAAAGCGCTCTTCCCTACTGACAGAGAATACTCCTTCCATTCAATTCCCCATAACTCCTTTTCACGGATTGATTATTTCTTGTTCTGTATAGAGCATCTTCAAGATGTTTTATCATATAATTACCTCCCTAAGGTAATCTCAGACCATCACCCACTACTTTGCCTTGGCTTTTAGGCCCCTCTGCCACCAGGGATAAGGTTTGGAGGTTAAATGTTCAGCTACTAAAATCTGAGAACTTGGTCTCCTGCCTCCATACTTATATCTCCAATTTTCTACTTAACAATTCTCTCTCGATGGTTAAGATGGACTTACTTTGGGGTGCATTAAAATGCTCTGTGCCGGGGGGAGCTTATACGTCTGGCTTCTATCTGGAAGAAAATCACTACCCAAGTCTTATCTGATCTCCTTTCCCAAATTAGACAACTGGAATTAGCTTTACCCCCTATTCCAACTCCGGAGGAACTTAATCACTTAGAAATTCTTTGTTCCCGATACAATACCCTTTAAAATGACAAAGCTGAACATCTCTTACTGAGATCCAAGATTCGTTATTCTGACCAAGGGGACAAAGCTGGCAAACTGCTTTACGGTTTCAGGCCCAAACTGCAGACAGGATGATCCACTCCATTCGCAATACAGAAGGGAAACTTGTCACATTCCCTTGTGACATAGTCACCTGTTTTCAAGAATACTAACAAAATTTATATTCCCAGTCCCCGGAGATTTTCGACACAAGTCTTGTGGAGCAATTTGTACAAGATGTTCAGCTCCCACAATTGGGGACTCATCAGGTAGCTTATCTGAGCACTCCTCTCACAACTTCAGAAATTGCATCCACTATTGATTCACTGCCCACAGACAAAGTACCGTGCCCTGATGGATATACCACTGAATTTTATAAGATCTTTAAAGTGCAATTAGTGCCATTATTACTAAATGTTTACAACTACATCTATCAACATGGCTTGTCAGATCTCTCCCTGAATGAAGCCACAATTGTAATACTCCCCAAACTAGGAAGAGGCCCTCTCCAGGTCTCCAATTATCAGCCCATATCCCTGATTAATGTCGATTTTAAAATTCTGGCAAAAGTCCTGGCCAATAAAGTATGGTATGATTTAGTCAGTCCTGAACAGGTTGGTTTTGTGACTGGTAGACTATTGGTGGACCATCTCTGAAAACTCGCCCACCTCATCTCTGTGTCTGGGGAGTCTGAGGATCCTGTGGTCCTGGCCTCCCTGGATGAAGAGAAAGCCTTTGATATGGTTTAGTGGGATTATCTCTTTCACCTTTTGCCAAAATATAATTTTCCCTCTCAGTTTATTCATTGGATACAAATACTATACTCCCGTCCCAAAGCGCGTATACTTTGTAATGGAGTTTTATCACAATATTTAGATCTGCAACAAGGTACTAGGCAGGGTTGTATGCTATCCCCTTTTTTGTTTAATTTGTATCTTGAACACCTAATCCGTCGATTTAACACCTCTCCAAAGATCACAAGGATCCCTATTGGTACTTATCAGTGCAAGTTGTCTGTCCATGCAGACGACATACTTCTCCACGGTACACATTCCTCCTTCTCCCTCATGGCAGCCATAGAAATTATTAAAGAATTTGGAGCAATTTCTAACTACAAATTGAATATTTCCAAAACGGAGGTGATACCTCTCGATGTCTTTACTATACAAGCAGATATTAGTCATCTGAGGATGACCTGGGTTAAAGATAATATGAAGTACTTAGGGATATACCTTTCTTGATCCAAAGTCAAAAATAAAGAAATATAATCTGGGTGATACCCTTTCCTGTATCAAAGTAGATCTTAATAGATGGGCCTTACTCCCTCTTTTTCTTTGGGGTCGCATTAATGTCATAAAAATGAATGTCCTTCCCGTATCTTGTATCCCCTCCACCTGTATAACTACTTCTTTCCAAAAAGCTGGTTCTTTTATGCACATAGTGTTATCTGTAACTATATCTGGCAAGGCAAATCACCAAGATGAGCCCTCTCTAAATTACAGCGCACTAAAGACAGAGGAAGCCTCAAATTCAACATTTTTTTCTATATTACCACTCCATCACCTGTGCTATTTTGCGTCATTGACTGGTAACTCCCACTTCAAAAGATCCCAATATGTACTTTCCACTATGGATGCAGATAGAGCAATCCCTATGTGCCTCCCATAATATTTCCTTGGACTCCCTTCTATATACTTCCCTCAAACATGTACCCAAACAGCTACAGAAATCTTCTATGAGGCAACGCTTCGGGCATATGCACAATTAAATGTACTCACACATACATTTCTTAGGCACAATACCTCACAACCGATACTACACAACCCCAACTTCAAGATTGGAGGAATGACGTTGGGTCCCTCCTTCTCATAGGTCTCATAGGTTATTACAAGTCCAAGAAGACAAAAGTCCATAATGGCCTGCCTAGTTAATATCCAGTTATATCTTGTTTAATCAGGTATTAATCCAAGGAATTTTTAAAAATATTCATTGACGAACTCGTCACTATTTCCAAGGGTAGACCATTCCATATACTAGTTATCCTTTTACTAAACCAGTTTTTCCTAGCATTTGTACAGAAGAATCTGATTCGGATTTGAAATGGGTGAGCTCTTGTATAATATGGCTGCATCCTTAACTCCAATCCCAGTTTATGCCACAGGTCATCATCTGATAGTGCTCTGTACACAATGCACATATCACCTCAGAGCCTCCAGAATTCCGAAGAATACAGTTTCAATTCTACCAGTCTCTGTTGGTAGCTTAACTCCTCAAGGCCTGTCACATGTCGTGTTGCTTTCCTTTGTACCTGTTCCAGTGATTTTATGGTCCCTTTTTCCCAGGTGACCAAAATTGGGCACAATATTCCAGATGCGAATGGACCAGAGCCTTATATAGAGGCATTACCACCGATCTGTCTCTACTTTTAATATGCTTGTTTATGCAATGTAGGAGACCACTAGATTTTCTGATAATGTGATTACAGTGTGTCTTAAAACTCAGATCATTGGTAATATAAATCCCAGGTCCTTTTCTTCTGATGTTTCCTGCAACACTACTCCATTTAGTGTATATTCATAATGGGTGTTATTTTTCCCCAGCTGCATGACCCTACATTTATCTACATTAAATGTAGATTTATTTATTATTGCCCAGTTTTTGATTTCTCTTAATGCTAGTTGTAAGGTATCCAAGTCCTCCTTAGAATTTATCCGACACCCTATTCTTGTATCGTCTGCAAACTTTGACAGCCACACATTTGTCGAAGTTTGCATAAATGAAATGTATAAGTTGAAAAGGCAGGGGCCCAGAACCGAGCCCTGCAGCACCCCATTAGTCACTGTTACCCAATCCAACAAGGATCCTTTCACTGATACTCTCTGCCTCCGATTTGTCAACCAGTTCTCAATCCATAAGGAAATATTGGCATGTATACCCTGCTTAATTAGGGCCTCAATCAAGAGGCAATGTGGTACCTTACCAAATGCCTTTGAGTAATCTAAGAAAATAACATCCACTGCTACTCAGGTGTCGAGTGCTTGATTCACTTTATCTTAAAACTCCAACAAGTTTGTCTGACAGGACCTACCCTTTCTAAAACCATGCTGATTTTGGTCTAGATCTCCTGACATAACCAACATGTTGGTAATATGGGTTTTGATGATGGCTTCCAGGGTTTTTCCCAATATTGATGTCAGGCTGATGGGTCTATAATTTGATAGCTTCTGTCTTGACCCTTTCTTAAATATTGGAATAATATCTGCCTGCCGCCATTCAACCGGGACTTCAGATTTATCTATAGAATGCTGAAATAAGTGGGCTACTGGGGGGGGGCAATACATCAGCCAGCTCCTTAAGCACCCTAGGGTGGAGGCCATCTGGTCCCTGTGCCTTATTCTGGTCTAAGGCTTTTAGTCTGTTTCTCACATCATTGATCTCAATTTTAAGGGGAAAACCTACATCCTTTACCTGATGATGTAAGGTGTTTTGGGTTTTTGGATCATACACTGATGCAAAATATGCGTTGTAATGGTATGCCATGTCTTTGTCGTCCAATATCAAATCACCATGTGGTCCCCTTATGGGCCCTATTGATTTATTTACACCCTTTTTATTATTTATATATAGGAAAAAAAATTTATAATTATTTTGGACTTTGGTTGCCAAGTTATATTCATAGGCCTCTTCTGCTTTTTGTATGCTTGATCTACATTTTTTCAGTTCAAACTTAAATTCAACCCATCTTTCTGGCTGCCCACTTTTTTCGCATTTCTGTATGTCTTATTTTTACATTTTATACTTTTATTTATTTGTGGTGTACACCATGGGTTTTTTTTGGGGGGGCGGGGTTGTAGTCTTTTTAAGACTAGGAATGAATTCCTGTACCAGGGCTTTAATTTTGTTACTTAAAATATCCCACTTTTGCTGTATCATCAGTCCACTGAAATCTATCTCCCAGTTCCATGAAACTAATTGTTTGCTAATGTCATTAAAGTTTGCCCTACTGAAATTATGTACCACTGTCCTACTAGTCATCTTTGATGAAACCTCATTAATACTAAATTTCACCATGTTGTGGTCACTGGAACCTAAGGGATGTAAGACTCTGCAATCCTGTATATTGTAATCCAGGTTACTGAGTACCAAATCCTGAGTATGATTTCCCGAGTATGATCTTTAACATATTGTTCAAGATTATTTAGCTGAAAAAATTCTAAGAATCTTTGCTCATTTTGTGATTCTGCTTTTGGGGGGTCCCAACTCAACCCTGGTAGATTAAAGTCACCCACTAACAGGGAATTTCCATCTTTGGTGAGATTATCTAAGCATTCTAGAAGTTTGAGGTCATCTAACTGTGTGTTAGCTGGAGGTCTATATACCACACCCACATTTAATTTGGGCATTTGAGGGGAGCTAATTTAACCCAAGTCAACTCAGCTGTATCATTATTAATAATTTCTACACTTTCTGATGTAATATGATCCGTTATATAAAGGATAACACCCCCACCCTTTTGGTGTGGCCTATCTCTATGATAGAGATAAAAAACCGGGGATTTGTTTGTCCCATGAATCTTCCTGTTGCCACCATGTTTCAGTAATGGCACATAAACTAATATTGTATGTATTTAGTGTAAACACCAGTTCATCCAGTTTATTATTGAGACTTCTTGCATTTAATAACAGACAGTTCCAGTGTTTTGATTTTACTAACCCTTGCTTTACTGATGTTTGGGATACACCTCCCCCCACTCAGGAAGTTTAAAGAATTGTCAATTTTCTGTTTTAGTGATCGTGAGAAGTGGCGTTTCCCTTCCCTATTTAAATGAATGCCATCCCTTGCAAATAGCCTTGTGTCAAAAAAGTTTTCCCAGTTCTCCAGATAATCATAATCTTCTCTAAGGCACCACCTTTTTAACCACCCATTTAAGCTCTCAATTTCTGATTTCATGTGAAAGTTTACGTTTACTTGGTATAATACCTGAAATAATCAGGCCACATCCTCTAACTTTTAAATCTGCGCCTATATACACAAAGTCCCTTTGAATGTCAAGCATCCTTCTTTTGCCCACGTCATTTATGCCTACATAAATCAACACCAATGGTTGCTCATTATGTTCCAAAAGGCCAGGTACAAGACGTCTTATGTCTGAGATTTGTACACCAGGTAATGCACTCATAGTGGTTGAAGTTATCCTATTTTTACATAAAATGGAATCTGTATATTTGAGCATTGAGTCTCCTATCACCAAAACATCCCTTTTGGCTATGCTGATTTCAGTGTCAACATGTTCTGCTTGTTTTTTGTGACAAACTACTTTGGTGTCAACTAGTTGCTGGGTTTGCTGATGTGTCTCCTGTACCATGATATCATCTTGTACTAAAAAGCTATATCTGTTTGGTGTTAACACATTTGATAACCCTCCAATATTTCGCCTCCCTTTCCTGTTTTTCTGGGGGACTATACTCCACTGTTCTGCCTTCTCCTCTGCATGTGATGATGCTGCCTGAACATCACTGCATGGGCTTGTAGCTTCCTGTATGTTGCTGGTACCTACCTCTTCAACTACGTTATCTATGTAATCTTCCAAGCTACTTATATCTGTTAATATTTTCAGTCTGTTTCTAAGTGTTACATTTTCAGCCTGCAAGGATTCTATTAAGTTGCATTTTGCACAAATGAAGTTACTGTAGTTGTACACTCACCCAGTGAGAACATTTGACAATTGCCGCATGTGTTAGTTAGATAGTCTCCTAATTTAAGTAGATCCATTTTATCTTGTTTACTGTAACACGCAGTGCAACTCACTTTACTGGCCCTTTGCCCTATTGATGATATGACACGGGCTGACGACGGTCTCGCGCCGCCTCCAGCGCTGACGATGAGTAAGTCCTGTTCACGCCGCCTGCTCACTGCAGGTGGCTCTTATAACTAGAAAATGCCCTGGAAATGCTTCGGGGAGGTCACAGGCTTGATCGCAACAAAAGTTGCAAAATTAAAATTTTAAAACGCTCCTTGTGCATCCCTTGCTTATACGCAAGGCAAGCACAGGATTTCTAAGTCCCCAAACAAATGATTTAGTTACTTCTGCAGTGTTTGTAGTCCTAGTGTCAGCCTTGGAACTACCACTCTCTACCTGTTTCCTGATATGGAAACTAGGGCTCATGGATCCTCTCAAATGTACTTGCTCATTTGTAAATGAATAAAAGTGCTTCCTTCACAACAGTTGTACTCTTGGCAGTAGCTAAGCCTCCATATAAGACTGCGCTCACAGCAGGCAGCTCTTTTAACTAGAAAATGCCCTGGAAATGCTTTGGGGAGGTCACAGGCTTGATCACAACAAAAGTTGCAAAATTAAAATGTTAAAATGCTCCTTGTGCGTCTCTTGCTCATACGCAAGGCAGGCACAGGATTTCAAAGTCCCCAAACAAATGATGTAGTTACTTCTGCAGTGTTTTTAGTCCTAGTGTCAGCCTTGGAACTACCACTCTCCACCTGTTTCCTTCTGGCCTAGAGATGCGAACATTTTCGTTAGGGACCTACTGTTTAATGGCAAATTACTCCCATTCCAGGAAGCTCAGCATAAGTTTAATCTCCCTATCTCCCGTAGTTTTAAATATATTTAACTGTTTCACATGCTTCTCCATCACTTCAGGTCAGGTCCCTGGGATGGGGCCCATTCTCTCTGTTATTCCCTTGTCATCTCCATTTCATACTATCTCCTTTTTTTATAAACATCTACGGGATTTTCTGGCAGACAAAGAAGGCCCTCCCTGTTACAAGTGGGACTATGTTCTGCCTTCTCCCCCCATGTTCCTGGAGTCAAATGTGGTCTCATTTATATAATTATATAAAATGGGATCGGTATCGTTTGCTTCAATTTTACATAATTCATAACTTATATTACACCCCATCCAAACTTTTCAGAATAGGGAGGCTCCCAAATGACATGCTTCCACTGTGGTCAGCAACCAGATGCTCTACTTCATATTTTATGGAGTTGTGACAAGGCTTCTCCATTTTGGTCTGCCATGAAAAATAAATCGAATTCTCTTTTGGGCTTGTCTGATGCCTTTCTACTGGAAATATGTATTCTAGGTGAATACGGAAATTCTCCGATTGGAAATCAAAGAAAGCACATGGCCTTAGTTTCTCTATGTGCTAAAAAAAGTGATATTATGCCATTGGATGGATCAAATGATCCACACAGTGACAGAATGACTGCATGAGATCCTTTTCACCCTCCAAGCAGAGAATCTTCTGGCCAGCTTTTCCAAGAAAACAAAAAATTGTCAGAGGGTGTGGGCCCCCTATACACTTTGCTTACTTTATAGATTGTTGGATAATAGACTTATACATTTTTATATCAGTAGTAGATATATGTGATGTCTAAAGGGTTCGGTGTACCCAGTGGTTACTCAGAGGTGCAGCATGGGTTGGGTTGGAGGAGGGGGGATTATTATTATGGTTTTATGTTCATGTTTTCCTCTAGGTTCTGCTTTACATAGCATTATTTTCTTATAGGATTATGACACCAGAATATCTGGAGCAAATGTTACTCTCTTTTGTCTTTTTCTGTGCTGGCTTACTTTGTTTGCTCCTATTGTTGCTTGATCTATTTGTGTGTTTCACTATAAGTGGAAAAACTGAATAAAGTATACTCAATTTAAAAAAAAAGTGGGCAAGTATTAAGGATGCAATACTTGAAGCAACATCCCATTGTGTTAGGGAGAAAAGCAAGAGCAAAAGTAGGAGGAAACCACTTTGGTTCTCAAAAACAGTAGCAGAAAATGTCAGGGCCAAAAGGTTGGCCTTCAGGAAATATAATGGAACACAGCAGGATGAAGATAGAGAGACATACCAAACTTCCCTAAGGGAAGCAGGGAAGGCAGTAAGGCAGGCAAAGGTCCAAACCAAGGAAACACTAGCACAAACAGTAAAAGAAGGGGAAAAGACTTTCTATAGCTACGTTAGTGAAAGGAGAAAGTTCAGAGGGGGTATTGCTAAGATCAAAGGGTATAAAGGGGAGTCTGTGGAGGAGGACCAAGGAACAGCATCTATCCTAAACAGGTACTTCTGCTCAGTATTTATGGAGATGAAGGTAAGGCAGGGCCCACAGCTCAGCACCATGAACACAGGGAGGGAGAGAGATTGCACAAGTCCCTTCACAAAAGAGTGGGTTCTACAAGAGCTCACTAAGCTCAGGGTGGAAAAGGCACTAGAACCTGATGGCATATATCCCAGGGTACTAAAGGAGATAAGGGTGGAACTAGCAGAGCCATTAGCAGAACTGTTTAGTGAGTCTCTGCACACAGGAGAGATCCCAGAAGACTGGAGAAAGGCTCATGTGATCCCGCTCCACAAGAGTGGTAGCAGGGAGGAGGCAGGGAACTACACACCAGTTAGACTTACCTCAGTAGTGGGCAAGATTATGGAGGCACTCCTTAAGGAAAGGATAGTGTAATACCTGGAATCCATAGGGGCACAGGATCCAAGACAGCATGGGTTTACAACAAGAAGGTCCTGTCAACGTATCTCATAAATTTCTTTGACTGGGTAACCAGAGTGGCGGACCAAGTGGGTGCAGTTGATGTCATCTACCTTGACTTCAGCAAAGCTTTCAATACTGTTCCACATAGAAGGTTGATTAATAAGCTGGATAGGGTCAGAGTGGGTCAGAACTTGGTCAACTGGGTGGCAAACTGGTTGGAGGGCAGAAAACAGAGTGCTGGTAAATGGTATACAGTCAGAAGAGATGCAAGTCACAAGTGGGGTACCTCAGGGATCAGTCCTGCGGCCAGTCTTCTTCAATATCTTCATCAGTGACATTGCAGATGGACTGGAGGGTAAGGTTTGTCTGTTTGCAGATGACACCAAGATCTGCAACAGAGTAGATTATCCAGATGGGGTGGGCAGAATAGAAGAGATCTGGATAAACTGGCAAAATGGTCAAAAGAGTGGCAACTGGGGTTTAACACAAAGAACTGCAAGATTATGCACATAGGGAAGAGAAATGCTGAAGCCACCTATAGGTTGGGAGGGGAGTTGCTGGCAGTCACAAGGGAAGAAAGAGACTTGGGCATCATCATCACAGATGATCTGAAATCATCCAAGCAGACCACTAAAGCTGTAGGTAAGGCTAGAGGGATGTTGGGGTGTATTAGTAGGGGTATCACAAGCCGTAAGAGGGAGGTAATAATCCCTCTTTACAAGACACTGGTGATGCCCCATCTGGAGTTCTGCGTGCAGTACTGGAGGCCACACCTACACAAGGACATTAACAAAATGGAGGTAGTCCAGAGAAGGGCAACCAAAATGGTGCAGGGACTGCATCAGAAGACATATGAGGACAGATTAATGGAGCTCAATATGTATACCCTAGAGCAAAGGAGGGAGAGAGGTGATATGATCAAAACATCCAAACATCTTAAGGGCATTAACAAGGTGAAAGAGTCTAATGTTTCAATACAAGAAAAACAGCAGGACAAGAGGACACAGCATGAGATTAGAGGGAGGCTGATTAAGGGGTAATGTGATGAAGTTCTTTTTCACAGAAAAGGTGGTAGACGCATGGAACGGCCTGCCTCAGGAAGTGGTGGATATGAATACAGTGCAGGGCTTCAAACAGGCAAGGGATAGGCATAAGGGAGCAATACAGATGAGTATGAATAGAGAGGCCATTAATAGGCTATTAGAGTACAGGCCGATGGCACATTCATAAGGTAGAAAATGAATAGCCTGGATGGGCCTTGCCGTCCTTATCTGCCGTCAACTTCTGTGTTTCTGTGTTTCAGTGTGCCATTCCTGGTGAAACATATTAACAAATAAATGAGCTGCGCCATGGCTTTGCATAATTGGCGGCTCCTGCCATCCACCACACACACTCCCCCCAAAGCCGACATCGGGGTGCCCAATCCCCATGTCGTCATGTATCTCCCTTCCCCCCATTAATGTGGCATGCTGGGAGCCCACCCCAGTCTGCCAAACTAATTATATTTCTGACACCGGGATGCCCAAGCCTGAACATATCTTTTGCTAACATTGGGGTGCCAAATCCCTGTGTCAGCATGCCACCCCCCTAAGCCCAGATACAACTTTTGCTGACAATGGGGTGCCCAATCCCCATGTCAGCATGCCCTCCCCCCACTATTGTGGCATACTGGGAGCCCATCCCAGTGTGCCAAAGTAATTCTTTATCTTTTTATGACACTGGGATGCCCACTCCCAGTGTTGGATGCTCCCCTCATGCCCCCTTTTTTTCAGTTGACCATGTGGTGTTCAATCTCTGGGTCTGCATTGATCCCCCCACTAGTGTGGCACTTTGGGAGCCTACCCCAGTATGCCACAATTTATTTTTCATACTATTTCACCTGTAATAAGAAAAATGTCTCCAAAGGCATTTTTTTTTTAAATCTAAAGAAAAAGAAAACGGTCCCCCATTGTCCTCTCCGCCCCTCCCCCATCCCGACCCTCCCTCTGCACACCCCTCCTCCCCACACCCCCCTCACCCCATGCTTACCTCTGGAGGTCTCGCGCTGTGATCTTCTGTGGACTGGGAACACATCTGTACTCTTCAAAATCTAACCACAAACTGAAGAAAATCATGGTAAGCCCTATAATGGGAGTCACTGGGGGGTTTCAACTTAAGTTGCGATCTCAGCCATTTTGGGGAGTTTTGGTTCCAAATTTTCAACATGGGGTTCTTGGACCCCACCTCATGAAAACTAGCACTATCATTTTGTTTCTCAGACCCAAAATGTGATTCACGGGTGCTGTGCAGAATCACCTTTTGGGACCGATTAACGAAATGACAGTGCCACTGTTCATGAGGTGGGGTCCCAAAAAGCCCATGTTGCAAGTTTGGTAAAAAACTGCAAAAAATGATTGTGTTAAGAGCATGCGTTGTGCAGTTTGTATGCACACTTGTGACTTTGCCAGTTTTTAATATTTTCTCTCCAAATTTCCAACATTGCCATTTTTTCACACCTTCATATGAACAGTATAGCTGTCAATTTTTGCATCCTGCCCAAAATGTGTTTTCACACCTGTGGCACAGAATGGCACAGTCACTGTGTGAAATCAACTTTTGGGGCAGATTAATGAAATCACAGTGCCACTGTTCATGAGGGGAGGTCCTAAAAAGGACAAGTTGAAAATTTCGTGAAAAAATTCCAAAAAATGACTGTGTTATGAGCGTGCATTGCGCAATTTCTACGCAAGATTGTAACTTCACCAATTTTTCATATTTCACTCCAGATTTTTGACACTGCCATTTTTTCACACCTCATCATGAACAGTACAGATGTCATTTTTCACATCCTGCCCAAAATGTCTTTGCGCGCCTGTTGTGCCGAATGGCGCATTCACTGTGTGAAATCACCATTCCAGATTGAGTAACGAAATGATAGTGCCACTGTTCATGAGGTGGGGTCAGAAAAAGCCCATGTTGAAAATTTGGAGTGAAAACACCAACAAATGCCCAGGGCATTAGGGTTTACAATTGTAAAGCTCCACCCTGTGAAGACTGATAGGCGTTGGGGTGTGTGGCTTGGGGGTCGTCAGTCGTAATGTTCATGCCATTCCACCCCACCCCCACCCTGCAGACACTGAAAGGCATCAAGGTGTGCCTTGGGGTCTTCGGCCCTAATGTTCACCCCATTCTCCTGTACTGCACCGATTTCAGCTTATTTCCTTGTGGAATGGGGTGAGCATAAGGGCCGAAGACCCCAAGGCACACCGTGGCACCTGTCAGTGTCTGCATGGTAGGGTAAGGTGGAATGGAGTGAGTGTTATGGCTGACGACCCAAATGCACACCTAACGCCTGTCAGTCTTTGCAGGGTGGGGGTGTGGGTTAGCATTAGTTCAATACTTCACTGCCATTCCTATTATGCATCTCTCTAACTCCTACAATACCAATGCCAGTACCAGCAAGCAAACATTGTTTTAACCAGTGGTAGCAGTCCCACAATTCATGGCTTCTGACCAATCAGGATGCTGCAATTTCCCTATCCATTTTGTAAATCACTTTAAAATAAAAAGCACTCATACAGTGATCACAAGCAAACTACAGTGGCTTTATTTAGTGTCAGTTCTCGGGCCCCAAAAGAGTAACAGGGATTATAAAATTAGGTAGTAACTCTAAATTCTAGCTGGTTCTTCAGTACCCTTTGAGGCCCAGCCTAAATACACAGAGCTGCTCTTCAAATGGCTTTCTATTGACAGTCAAATAGTGTCAACCTGGAGCTGTGCTTTATGTGCACTTCCAGGCTCAGCTCAATAAGTGTGCCTGCATCTAAACCACACAATGCACAGAACTTTCTTATGCCCTGCTGTATTGGTGGACACTACTCTCTCCCCACTGGCACCAGTGTATAACACTTACATGAAACAACCCTTTTCTCAGAATTGAAGTGGTTGTTATCAGATTCCCATCAAGGCTCTGGGTGCCAACACACCTATGACTTTGCTCTGTTAGAATGAGGGGTGGAGCTTAGCGTTAGAGACAAGTAGAAGGTTTTGGCAGAAAGCAGGGTTCAGTCTGTGGCAGTCGAAGTTATTCATGGTCAGTGGTAATTCAGGTTAGAAGTCAACTGTGTCCATACCCTAACCAGCATGCAGGGAAGCTGGTAGTACAGTAAGGGTCCTAGCGTCAGGGATGAGGGCATGGGTCTGGAAGTGTATCGGGTCAATATGTCACAACCTGAACAGTGCGGCTAAAACCACACTGCAGGAAGCACTAAAACATGTACAGTGACAGGGGTATTCTAGCATTCAGGCATTACCACTACCCCTCATGCTGTACGCTCCGATGGGGGAGTGGTGAGGTAGCTGCAGGTGCGGGTGTCTGGTCGAGCTGCTCCAGTGGTGGAGTGGTCAAGACACTAGCACTTGGAGCATAGGAGCAGTGGGGACCAGGGTACAGTTCCCCATTTCCTGGTGTTGCAGCTTTTTTTTTTTATTTTAAACACATTTCTCCCTCCCGAGTTTCTCCTTGCCCCTGAGGTCCACACCTCCTTCGAGTTGATTGTAAAAAATTTCAGGGGGTGGTGAGTGGTTAAGCCCCCCACATTGGGGAGTGTAGGGGGTGGAGACACCTGCAAAAATAAAGACTTTATACTTTCCCCATTGATTTCTGTGGTGTGAGCACATTTTGTCTCGGTCAGTTTCAGTCACCATCATTTTGCTTGTGCCATTGTTTTCCACATTGTTTTTGCAATGGCATTATGACCCCGTGCCCCTGGAAAGCATTGTGAATCATTAGGGGATCAGAAGGGCCCTGGCACCACTGGGCCTCCTCTGCTTGGACAGCTACAAGGCAGTTCACATGATCAGGAAGGAAATGTAAGGGGTATGGACGGATGAGGGTGACTTGTGAAGGCAGCAGAGTTTCTAGGTGGGAACCCCCTCAAGGGATACATGCTAATGACTTTTGGGCCTTGAGAGGGCTTTGAAGATGCCTGTGAGCAGAAGAGATACAGGAGAACTGTCACACCTGACATCAAGAGCAAAAGGAAGGAGATCGGCTCTGAGGGCATGGAGATGTACAGGATCAATCAAGGCCGTTCACGAGTCTGTGATCTTGCCAGAACCAAGTAATTAGCATCCAGTCAGTTAAATCCTACAGAAAGCTGAATCTCACCATTCCAGAACAGTAACGATTTTATCTGCAACACAGGTCTATTTTATCCCAGAGTAATCCATGGCAGTAATCGCAGTGAAGACATATAATCAGGGATCTGTGTGAGCACTGGCATACCCAGTGGTAAAAGATGAGAGAGTCCTGAGTTATCTGTCTAAACCACATCAATCTGAAATCAGATTATAAGAGTATAGGCTAGTGCACTGAACTGTTCCACACTATGGCCACAGCCATAAGATGTAGTTTGGGAGTGCTAAACCTCAGACGTGGCCGGTAATGAGTGAACGATAAATGAAGTTAACTCTCCTTGATACCCTTGCCCCTAAGTAAAAAATTATCAGATGTGAACTATCAGTCTGGTGTCTGTGAGTGTCACTGTGGACAGTTTCTAAACATGGAAGAAAGGATAGGGTCTGTGTCTGCTACTGTGTTACTTTTGCAAGAAGACTCCCAGTGAGCCAGGCTACCAGTTTATCCTTAGACATGGGAACTACCCTGAGCCATGTTCACCCCAACTGGGCAGTAAAGTATTCGGCAGGCAGGCAGAAGAGGGGGTTACCTATAAATAGTGCTAGAGAGCTCATGGTACTTCACTGGGTACCCAGCCATGGCAATATTGTAGACCCAATGATGTTACACGTAACTGGCCAACAGTGGTGCACTTAAATTAATCAGCAATGCTTTGTTGCAACTTAAACCTCAAACTCTAAATGCTCTCAACCCTCATGGGGCATTTGTAAATCCCTACTGGAATGCCTAGTTCAGTGCTCTCCAAACTAAGCACAAAGAATGCAGGTGCAGGACAAGCCATGATCTACTCACAATTCTCCCAGATTACAGGCTTTCCCTTTATGCACAGGTGTAATGGCAGTTGCAGCAAGTTGCTCATTGGCTGGTTTTGCTCTCTTTCTCTCCTTTCCTCCGAAACCTGTGGTGTTGTCTGAGATATGGCTGTTTTCTCCAGTTCTGAGGCCTCCACATTCAGTAGATGATCTTATTATGCACACTGGGCAGTTCAGCCTATGAAACTTAATCCTAAACCAGCCCAGTGGTGCTGAGGGTTGAGGCACTAGATGCCACACCTCGCGCCACACCAGTGACTCAGGTTCTGGAACGAGCCTGGGTCGCTGGGGGTCAGCAGGAGGGAAAGAGGATTGAGCATCCAGAGGACTGCTCTCTTCTCTCAGGGGGAGGGAGACTAGTCGTCCTGCTAGCTGACTGTCTCTGGCAGTGGCTGGAGGGCAGTATGAGTCAGGAGGCTAGAAGCTGACATCTCTGCATCGGAAGGAAGGGGGCACAGATGAAAAAGGAAAAAGCGAGCCTGACAGGCTCGATGATGGTCTGCCACTCCGGAAACGGTCCCCCAGATTCTGGATTGGGACTCCGGGGGAGGAGAAGCTGGCAACCTCCTCCTGACCCTGCTGCAGGGGGCAATCCACAGGGAAACTACCGAGGGCCACCTAGCATGGAAGCAGCGGGAACAGAGAGAGAGTCGAAGGACTCTAGCCTCCTGCCAGGGCTCTGGTGGCAAACATACTTGCAGAAAAAAAATAAACTTAATCCCACCTGACCAACTCACCATGTCCTGACATCCAGTCACTTGTGTAAACAGCACCAGGCAATGCTACCAGCTGGGCAGCTTCCCAGACTAGCTGTGGTCACAGCTGGGCTGTCTCCATCAGCATCACAGCAAAGTCTCTCAAATGATAGCTGCAACCATCAGCTTGAGTTTGTGCTCAACAGTAATGGAAAGGGGCCTGGGATTAGTCTTATCAGATGACCTAAAGGTGGGCAAGCAATGTGAGAAGTCAGCAAGGAGAGCCGGGAGGATGCTCGGATGCATAGGGAGGGGCATCACAAGTAAAAAAAGGGAAGCGGTTATCCCTCTGTACAGACAGTTGGTGAGACCCCATCTGGAGTACTGTGTGCAGTTTTGGAAACCCCATCTCTGCAAGGACATAGACAGGATGGAGGCAGTCCAGAGGAGGGCAACTAAAATGGTGCCAAGTCTGCATCAGAAACCATATGAAGAGAGAGACTGAGAGAGCTTAATATGTATACTGTTGATGAAAGGGGGGACGGGGGGACATGATAGAAACTTTCAAGTACCTCAAAGGAATTAACAAAGTCCAGGAGGGTAGCATCTTTCAGAAAAAGAGATGTGCAAGAACCCGGTGGCACAGTTTAAATATGGGGGATGGCTCAGGGGCAATGTGAGGAACTTTTCACAGAGAGAGTGGTGGATGCATGGAACCACCTTCCTGGGGAGGTTGTGGGGTCTAAAACAGTGGGGGAATTCAAACATGCATGGGACAGACATAAGGCAATTATAGTGGGGTGTGAGAGAAAGTAGGCTGTTGGTTAACTAGAATCTGCAGCGTATCCAATAGCTAGGGAAATGGGCAGACTGGGTGAGCCAAGCAGTCCTCATCTGCCGTCAAAGTCAAAGCCTATGTTTCCATGTTTCTATGGGCTGAGTTGGCACCAATTACTGTACCTCCTTTTCTCGCTGTAGAATCCTGCTTTACTCCTCTTCGACTCTGCCTGTGACAGACACGTGATCAGTCTGTGCAGCAACAGAGCTTCAGGCTGTCTCTCTCATCAGTACACAGGCACTAGTCTGCTTCTCACTTCAGACACACACATAGACTGTGTTGGTTCTGAAACAGTCTCCACTGTTCACTGGGGAACTCCAATTCCTCATTTGTGGTTTGATATCTTAATCTCTTTTAGCAGGTATGAGGACCTGCGCCTCAGTAGGTGATTTGATGCTGCAAAGGCTCCTAAATAAATGAAGTCCACCATAAGTCGATGAGCCCTTTCGGCCCAGTCCATAGGCATTCTGACCTTGATTGGTCAACCAATCATCCTCTAACTCAGTCATCATACCAACACAGGTCAGAGGTGATGAAGATGACTGCCAATTATGTAGTCCACAGGCAGTTTCTCCAAAATGTCTTTATTGACAGAAAAGTTTGGTTTAAACCATTCTTTTTTTATTCTTTTTGATGCCACCTACTGCCGTTACCTCTGCTTGGTCACGGACCCCTCGGCTGCCACTCCCACATCAGCCGCAACTCCTGATACCCCCTGACTTGCCCCCCCACAGGGCAGAGTTGTGGCACCCGACCCCTCGTAAGGTGTCCCAGTTGACGGGATAGGTCAGGAGTCGGCCTGAGAGCTGATTGCACCTGAGGGGCGAGTGTCATCTAGGCAGGTGGGTGGAAAGCTTTTCTCCCTGATTTTTGCGAGGGTGGCGACATGCAATGACGACCACTGTCCACCCCACCCTCTGAACATATTGGCATCTGTGTAAGCGGCAGACTCTGCCTCCGTTAGGTGTCCATGTAATGTTGAAACTCTCCCCACCCTCCCTCCTGGAGAAGGAGAGCAGTCCCTGGATGCTCAGTCCTTCTCCCCTGGCTGGCACTCCAACGTCCTAGGTCTGTTCCTGAACCCAGGTCACCGGCGTCACAGGTTGGCACCCTGCCCCTACGACAACGGGCTGGCATCTGGTTTAAACCATTCTACATTGGTGCGCTTACATGTCTGGTTTAATTGGTGCATCGACTGGGAGAGTCACGATTCAGTTGTGAGCACTATGGCAGCAGTCACCTTTGATGTGCAAACTACAGGGAGCCTTAAAGGTAAAGCCAACATGGGGGATATATTTGATTAACTGGCAAAGCTCATTTTCTTTTCCATCCCTTTTTCTGTGTTTCTGTTTTTCTCCCTAGTAAATTCCATTCCTATTTGCACTGTACATGTGTGTCACAACACATTATGAAATTAACGTATAGATGGCTAGTTGGATATTTGAAGGCAGACACTGTTTATCTGCCAGTGGTATGGGTGGGTTGCATTGTCGTTATTTTCCTGGTGGGTAGCACCATGGCACCTTGTTGTTAGAAGGATCCCATTAGGTAAAGGAACCACGCTATCCAAATATGAACCTATCAGACCCCAGATACAGTACAAACCATAACCCCAGAGCCATCTGGCCTTAGGAATAAAGACACCAGCCATACCTATCATCCAGCAGTTTGCACCATCCCTCAGGGGAAGGGGTCACACACTTATATTCTAATTTTCTAATGTCATTTTAACTTCTTTTGCTCACAGATATGTTTCCCTTATATCATCTGCTTGTCTCTTGATCCCCTGGGTCAACTGTGTCACTAAAGTGTTTCCATTTTCTCTTGCAGATCCTGACAGGATTTTCTGCCTACATATCTCCAGAAGATACTCTTCCTCCAGGATCTGGCAAAAACAACTGCTGTATGTTTTAGAGAAGTGTGAGGTCTTGCTATAGATGGAGCAAACTGCTCATGTTCTATTGGGCTGTGTTTATATGCACACTGGACCCTCACTTTAAGACATTTTGTTATAAGGCTCTGTATACCATAAGATTGCTATACCTTGCCCACACTAACATTAAAGTACATTATAATTGCCCTCATTTATAACTGCACCTCACTCACTGTAATGCCTCAGTTACCTAACGACAACAGCCTCATAGAGTGGATTCCAATGCATACATATGTGTATGTTTGTGCTCATAGCACTATGAAATATGTAAACATTTCCTATGCTCTACAAACTCTCTCTGTACTGCAACCCAGCACAGCACAGCATACCATGCGACTTAGCTGCACGGTACAGCATGCTGTGCATCCTAGCTGCTCTCCTGTGTCTCTGACCTTTACTTTGACCAGATCTTAAGTCCCACTGGTATAGTGTGATGACTTGTCTTGTAGCAGACTAAGAATAGTCTATTAAAATATGTAGGTGACTTTCTTACACAGTCCTATCAGACTGATTAAGGGGAAATGGAGTTTCGAAATGGAATTCTCTGCTGCACTGCCCTACATTTGCAACCTTTCCAGATATGAAGGACAGCACAACTCAATACACAAGAGGAGCCCTTGAAGAATTCGCATTGTCAGGATATGTTTCTCATTTTCAGATACCCTATTGACCAAGTTTGGCCTACTCTCATTTTTATTAAGCTAGTTAATTACACTTACAGTATACGTGGAATAGACTTTAATCTGGAACAGAAAGGGAAGCCCACTGTTTACTGACATTATATAGGCTAGTGGTTTGAGCACTAACCTATAAACCAGCAGATCACACTTTCCAATCCCACCACAGCCCCTGAAATACTGAATTATATATCCTACAATGCCACTTCCTTTTGCTTCAGTCTTTCCAGTTATAAAATTTAGTAGATGAATGATCACGCAGAAAACAAAATCTGAGCTGAGCAACCCTGGTTAAATAAATCGTAACACAAAATTAAACAATTTGAAGGACTGGTAAATTGATACAACAGTCCAAGTGCTACCAAGTTTGGTTCGGCTTTAGTGTTCTCTCACCTGGAATACATGTATGTACTTTCTGTCTCTTTCAGTGACAGGCATTTTAGCAATAGAATCCACCCTCTGCAATTTCCTACTGTAAGCTATTGTAATTCAATCATAGCGCAGCTTTACAAATGATAATTCAAGAACACAGTTAATTATTTAGTTAGTTAGTTTTTCTTGACCTAGAAAGGAGGACTAAGCAATTCTGCCTTTTTTCAGCCTCATCGGGGTCACAGATGTAAACTGACATATTGATCCAAGTTAAGCTGTTGCTGGTATTATTAGTCAATTCAGTACATATCATGGGTTCTGTGGAAGAAGAATGATGAACTACTTAGAGAATATGTTAAATCAAATACATTTAATTCAGAATTCCGAAGTAAGCCTCCAAGGATGTATATAATTAAACAGTGAATGTTTTAACCCTCTTCAAGGATCTTGAAAACTACATTACAACTCACCAAGGTCTCTGTCCTAGGCAAGCACTACACTCATTTAAAAAGAATGAAATTAACCTAGGCATCCACGTCATTTGAGCTGTAATCCAGTGAATGATAATCTTCAGACAATATAATGGTACTTTCTATATTGTTAATTATTAAGGAATTAAAGACATGCTGTCATTCCCTTCTGAGTGACACTGACCTTCATTAAACAAATGGTGGTGGTGATAGTGTTATCTGTTTAAAGCATCAAGACAAATTTCAAATTGTTTGAAGGGCAAATGCCCCTTTCCCTTTGTTTGTCCCTGTTGCCCACTCTGATCTTTGGGGTCCCTGTGGTTGCAGGGATTCTCTGATCTTGGGGGTCCCTGTGACCACAGGTGTTTCTCTGATCTTTGTGGTCCCTGAGGATGCAGATGTTTCTCTGATCTTTGGGGTCCTTCTTGCTGCAGGTGTTTTTTTTATCTTTGGGTTCCCTGTGGCTGCAGGTGTTTCTCTGATTTTTGGGATACCTGTGGCTACAGATGTTTCTCTGATCTTTGGGGTCCCTGTTGCTGCATGTGTTTTTATGATCTAGGTGTTTCACTGATTTTTTGGAGTACCTGTGGCTGCAGATATGTTTCTGATCTTTGGGGTCCCTATGGCTGCAGGTGATTTTATGGACTTTGGGATCCCTGTGACTGCAGATGTTTCTTGGATCTTTGGGATCCCTGTAATTGCAGGTGTATTACTGATCTTTGAGGTCCCTGTGACTGCAGGTGTTTCTCTGATCTTCGAGGTCCCTGTGATTGAAACTATTTCTCTAATCTGTGGGGTCCTTATGGCTGTAGGTGTTTTTCTGATCTTTGAGCCCCCCCCAGCTACAGATGTTTCTGTGATCTTTGGGATTCCTATGACTGCACGTGTTTCTCTGATCTTTGTGGTCCCTGTGGCTGCATGAGTTTTTCTGATCTTTGGGGTCCCCTTGGTTACAGATGTTTCTCTGATCTTTGGAGTCCCTGTGGCTGCAGGTGTTTTCTGATCTTTGTGGACCCTGTGGCTGCAGGTGTTTTTCTGACCTTTTGGGCCATTGGGACTGCAGGTGTTTTTCTGATCACTGTGGTCTCTGTGGCTGTAGGCCTTTTTCTGATCTTTGTGGTCCCTGTGGCTGCAGGAGTTTTTCTGATCTTTGAGGTCCCTCTGGATGCAAGATGTTTTTCTGACCTTTGTGGTCCCTATGACTGCAGGTGTTTTTCTGATCTTTGGGGTCCGCCTGGCAACAGATGTTTCTCTGATCTTCAGGGTCTCTCTCTAGCTGCAGCTCTATTTCTGATCTTTGGGGTCCCTATGGCTGCAGGAGTTTTTCTGAACTTTGGGGTCCCTGTGACTGCAAATGTTTCTTTGATATTTGGGGTTCCTGTGATTGGAGGTGTATTGCTGATCTTTGGTGTCCCTGTGACTACAGGTGTTTATCTGATCTTCAGGCTCCCTGTGATTGCAATTATTTCTCTGATTTGTGGGGTCCTTATGGCTGCAGGAGCTTTTCTGAACATCGGGGTCCCTGTGGCTACAGGTGTTTTTCTGATCTTTGGGGGGCCCCCTGGCTATAAGTGTTTCTCTGATCTTTGGGATCCCTATGACTGCAGGCGTCTATCTGATCTTTGGGGTTCCCCGGGCTACAGATGTTTCTCTGATCTTTGAGGTCCCTTTGGTTGTAGGTGTATTTCTGATCCTTGAGGTCCCTTTGGTTGTAGGTGTATTTCTGATCCTTGAGGTCCCTTTGGCTGCAGGTGTTTTTCTCATCTTTGAGGTCCCTGAGGCTGCAGGTGTTTTTCTGATCTTTGTGAACCCTGGGGCTGCAAATGTTTGTCTGATCTTTGGGGCCTCTGTGATGGCAGGTGTTTTTCTGATCTTTCTGGTCCCTATGACTGCAGGTGTTTTTCTGAACTTTGTGGTCCCTGTGGCTGCAGGAGTTTTTCTGATCTTTAAGGTCCCTCTGGCTGCAGGTGTTTTTCTGAACTTTGTGGTCCCTGTGGCTGCTGCTGTTTTTCTGATCTTTGTGGTCCCTATGACTGCAGGTGTTTTTCTGATCTTTGTGAACCCTGTGATGGCAGGTGTTTTCCTGATCTTTGTGAATCCTGTGGCTGCAGGTGTTTGTCTGATCCTTATGGTCACTCTGGCTGCAGGTGTTTCTCTGATGTTTGTTGTCCCTGTGGCTGCAGGTGTTTTTCTGTTCTTTGAGGCCCCCTGGCTATAGATGTTTCTCTGATCTTTGGGGTCCCATTGGCTGCAGGTGTTTTTCTGATCTTTGGGGTCCCTATGGCTGCAGGTGTTTTTCTGAATTTTTGGGTCCCTGTGACTGCAGATGTTTCTCTGATCTTTGGGGTCCCAGAGATTGCAGGTGTATTTCTGATCTTTGGGGTCCCTGTGACTGCAGGTGTTTCTCTGATCTTTGGGGTCTATATGATTGCAACTATTTCTCTGATCTGTAGGATCCTTATGGCTGCAGGTGTTTTTCAGATCTTTGAGGCCCCTGTGGCTGCAGGTGTTTTTCTGACCTTTGTGGTCCATATGGCTGCAGGTGCTTTTCTGATCATTGAGATCCCTGTGGCTGCAGATGTTTTTTCTCACCATTGTGGTCCCTGTGACTGTAGGAGTTTTTCTGATCTTTGTGGTCCCTGTGGCTGCAGGAGTATTTCTGATCTTTGAGGTCTCTGTGGCTGCAAGATGTTTTTCACACCTTTGTGGTCCCTATGACTGCAGGTGTTTTTCTGATCTTTGTGGATCCTGTGGCTCCAGGTGTTTGTCTGATCATTGTGGTCCCTGTGGCTGCAAGTCTTTTTCTGATCTTTGTGGTCCCTGTGGCTGCAGGAGTTTTTCTGATCTTTGAGGTCCCTGTGGCTGCAGGGTTCCTCTAATCTTTGTTCTCCATGTGGCTGCAGGTGTTTTTCTGTTATTTGGGGTCCCCCTGGCTACAGACGTTTCTCTGATATTCCGGTTCCTTCTGGCTGCAGCTGTTTTTCTGATCTTTGTGGACCCTGTGGCTGCAGGTGTTTGTCTGATCTTTCGGGCCACTGTGACTGCAGGTCTTTTCTGATCTTTGAGGTCCCTGCGGTTGCAGGAGTATTTCTGATCTTTGAGATCCCTGTGGCTGCAAGATGTTTTTCTGACCTTTGTGGTCCCTATGACTGCAGGTGTTTTTCTGATCATTGAGGTCCCTGTGGCTGCAGGTATTTGCTGATCATTGTGGTCCCTGTGGCTGCAGGTGTTTTTCTGTTCTTTGTGGTCACCCTGGCTACAGATATTTCTCTGATCTTTGGGGTACCTGTGGCTGTAGGTGTTTTTCTGATCCTTGGGGTCCTTATGGCTGCAGGTGTTTTTCTGAACTTTGGGGTCCCTGTTACTCCAGAAGTTTCTCTGATCTTTGGGGTCCCTGTGATTGCAGGTGTAATTCTGATCTTTGCTGTCCCTGTGACTGCAGGTGTTTCTTTGATCTTTGGGGTCCCTGTAATTGCACCTATTTATCTGATTTGTTGGATACTTGTAGCTACAGGTGTTTTTCTGATCTTTGGGAACCCCCTGGCTACAGATGTTTCTCTGATTTTTGGGATCCCTAGGCCTGCAGGGGTTTCTCTGATCTTCGTGGTCCCTGTGCATGCAGGAGATTTTCTGATCTTTGGGGTCCCCCTGGCTGCAGATGTTTCTCTGATCTTTGGGGTCCCTGTTTCTGCAGATGTTTTTCAGATCTTTGTGGTCCCTCTGACTGCAGATGTATTTCTGATCTTAGACGTCTCTGTGGCTGCAGGTGTTTTTCTGACCTTTGTGGTCCCTGTGGCTGCAGGTGTTTTTCTGATCTTTGAGGACCCTGTGGCTGCAGGTGTTTGTCTGATCTTTGGGGCCCCTTTGACTGCAGGTGTTTTTCTGACCTTTGTGGTCCATATGGCTGCAGGTGTTTTTCTGATCATTGAGATCCCTGTGGCTGCAAATGTTTTTTCTCACCATTGTGGTCCCTGTGACTGTAGGAGTTTTTCTGATCTTTGTGGTCCCTGTGGCTGCAGGAGTATTTCTGATCTTTGAGGTCTCTGTAGCTGCAAGATGTTTTTCACACCTTTGTGGTCCCTATGACTACAGGTGTTTTTCTGATCTTTGTGGATCCTGTGGCTCCAGGTGTTTGTCTGATCATTGTGGTCCCTGTGGCTGTAGGTCTTTTTCTGATCTTTGTGGTCCCTGTGGCTGGAGGAGTTTTTCTGATCTTTGAGGTCCCTGTGCCTGCAAGATGTTTTTCTGACCTTTGTGCTCCCTATGACTACAGGTGTTTTTCTGATCTCTGTGGATCCTGTGGCTGAAGGTGTTTCTCTGATCATTGTGGTCCCTGTGGCTGCAGGGTTCCTCTAATCTTTGTTCTCCTTGTGGCTGCAGGTGTTTTTCTGTTCTTTGGGGTCCCCCTGGCTACAGACATTTCTCTGATATTCCAGGTCCCTCTGTCTGCAGCTGTTTTTCTGATATTTGGGGTCCCAGTGGCTGCAGGTGTTTTTCTGAACTTTGGGGTCCCTGTGACTGCAAATGTTTCTTTGATATTTGGGGTCCCTGTGATTGCAGGTGTTTTTCTGATCTTTAGGGTCTCTGTGACTGCAGGTGTTTCTCTGATCTTTGGGGCCCCTGTGATTACAACTATTTCTCTGATCTGTGGGGTCCATATGGCTGTAGGTGTTTTTCTGATCTTTGCAGTCCCAGTGGCTGTAGATTGTTTTTGACTTTTGTGGTCCCTGTGGCTGCAGGTCTTTTTCTCATCTTTGTGGTCCCTGTGGCTGCAGGAGTATTTCTGATCTTTGAGATCCCTGTGGCTGCAAGATGTTTTTCTGACCTTTGTGGTCCCTATGACTGCAGGTATTTTTCTGATCATTGTGGTCACTGTGGCTGCAGGTATTTGCTGATCATTGTGGTCACTGTGGCTGCAGGTGTTTTTCTGTTCTTTGTGGTCACCCTGGCTACAGATATTTCTCTGATCTTTGGGGTACCTGTTGCTGTGGGTGTTTTTCTGATCCTTGGGGTCCTTATGGCTGCAGGTGTTTTTCTGAACTTTGGGGTCCCTGTGACTCCAGATGTTTCTCTGATCTTTGGGGTCCTGTGATTGCAGGTGTAATTCTGATCTTTGATGTCCCTGTGACTGCAGGTGTTTCTTTGATCTTTGGGGTCCCTGTATTTGCAACTATTTATCTGATTTGTTGGATCCTTGTAGCTACAGGTGTTTTTCTAATCTTTGGGGACCCCCTGGCTACAGATGTTTCTCTGATTTTTGGGATCCCTAGGCCTGCAGGGATTTCTCTGATCTTCGTGGTCCCTGTGCCTGCAGGAGATTTTCTGATCTTTGGGGTCCACCTGGCTGCAGATGTTTCTCTGATCTTTGGGGTACATGTTTCTGCAGGTGTTTTTCAGATCTTTGTGGTCCCTCTGACTGCAGATGTATTTCTGATCTTAGAGGTCTCTGTGGCTGCAGGTGTTTTTCTGACCTTTGTGGTCCCTGTGGCTGCAGGTGTTTTTCTGATCTTTGTGGACCCTGTGGCTGCAGGTGTTTGTCTGATCTTTGGGGCCCCTCTGACTGCAGGTGCTTTTCTTATCTTTGTGATCATTGTGGCTGCAGCTCTTTTCCTGATCTTTGTGGTTTCTGTGGCTGCAGGAGTTTTTCTGATCTTTGAGGTCCATGTGGCTGCAAGATGTTGTTCTCACCATTGTGTTCCCTATGACTGCAGGTGTTTTCCTGATCTTTGTGAATCTTGTGGCTGCAGGTGTTTGTCTGATCTTTGTGGTCCCTTTGGCTGCAGGAGTTTCATTGATCTTTGTTGTCCCTGTGGCTGCATGTGTTTTTCTGTTCTTGGGGTCCCCTATCTACAGATGCTTCTCTGATCATTGGGTCCCTCGGGCTGCAGGTGTTTTTCTGATCTTTGGTGTCCCTATGGCTGCAGGTGTTTTTCTGAACTTTGGGATCCCTGTGGCTATAGATGTTTCTTTGATCTTTTGGGTCCCTGTGGCTACAGATGTTTTTCTAATCTTTGTGGTCCCTGTGGCTGCAGGTGTTTTTCTGTTCTTTGGGGGCCTCTATCTACAGAGGTTTCTCTGATCATTGGGGTCCTTGTGGCAGCAGGTGTTTTTCTGCTCCTTGGGGTGCCACTGGCTACAGGTGTTTGTCTGATCTTTGGGGTCCCTGTGGCTGTAGGTGTTTCTGATCTTTGTGATCCCTGTAGCTGTTGTTTTTCTGATCTTTTGGGGTCCCTGTGGCTGCAGGTGTTTTTCTGATCTTTGAGGTCACTGTGGTTGCAAGATGTTTTTCTGACGTGTGGTCCCAATGACTGCAGGTATTTTTCTGATATTTGTGAATTATGTGGCTGCAGGTGTTTGTCTGATCTTTGTGATCCATATGACTCCAGGTGTTTCTCTGATCTTTACTGTCCCTGTTGCTGCAGATCTTTTTCTGTTCTTTGCACCCTCCTGGCTGTAGATGTTTCTCTGGTCTTTGGGATCCCTGTAGCTGCAGGTGTTTTTCTGATTTTTGGGGTCCCTATGCCTGCAGGTGTTTTTCTGAATTTGGGGTCCCTATGACTGCAGATGTTTCTATGATCTTTGGGGTCCCTGTGATTGCAGGTGTATTTCTTATCGTTGGGGTCCCTGTGATTGCAACTATTTTCCTGATCTGTGGGGTCCTTATAGCTGCAGGTGTTTTTCTGAATTCTGGAGTCCCTGTGGCTACAGGTGTTTTTCCCATCTTTGTAGTCCCTGTGGTTGCAAGAGTTTTATCTGATCTTAGAGGTCCCTGTGGCTGTAGGTGTTTTTGTCTCCATTGTGGTCCCTGTGGCTGCAGGTGTTCTTCTGATCTTTGTGGTCCCTGTGGCTGCAAGAGTTTTTCTAATCTTTCAGGTCCCTGTGGCTGCAAGATGTTTTTCTGACCTTTGTGGTTCCTATGACTGCACGTATTTTTTTGATCTTTGTGAATCCTGTGGCTGCAGGTGTTTCTCTGATCTTTGTTGTCCCTGTGACTGCAAAAGTTTCTTTGATATTTGGGGTCCCTGTGATTGCAGGTGTTTTTCTGATCTTTAGGGGTCTCTGTGACTGCAGCTGTTTCTCTGATCTTTGGTGCCCCTGTGATTGCAACTATTTCTCTGATCTGTGGGATCCATATGGCTGTAGGTGTTTTTCTGATCTTTGCAGTCCCAGTGGCTGTAGATTGTTTTTGACTTTTGTGGTCCCTGTGGCTGCAGGTGTTTTTCTGATCTTTGTGGACCCTGTGGCTGCAGGTGGTTGTCTGATCTTTTGGGCCACTGTGACTGCAGGTCTTTTTCTGATCTTTGAGGTCCCTGTGGTTGCAGGAGTATTTCGATCTTTGAGATCCCTGTGGCTGCAAGATGTTTTTCTGACCTTTGTGGTCCCTATGACTGCAGGTATTTGCTGATCATTGTGGTCACTGTGGCTGCAGGTATTTGCTGATCACTGTGGTCACTGTGGCTGCAGGTGTTTTTCTGTTCTTTGTGGTCACCCTGGCTACAGATATTTCTCTGATCTTTGGGGTACCTGTGGCTGTAGGTGTTTTTCTGATCCTTGGGGTCCTTATGGCTGCAGGTGTTTTTCTGAACTTTGGGGTCCCTCTGACTCCAGATGTTTCTTTGATCTTTGGGGTCCCTGTGATTGCAGGTGTAATTCTGATCTTTGATGTCCCTGTGACTGCAGGTGTTTCTTTGATCTTTAGGGTCCCTGTAATTGCAACTATTTATCTGATTTGTCGGATCCTTGTAGCTACAGGTGTTTTTCTAATCTTTGGGGACCCCCTGGCTACAGATGTTTCTCTGATTTTTGGGATCCCTAGGCCTGCAGGGATTTCTCTGATCTTCGTGGTCCCTGTGCCTGCAGGAGATTTTCTGATCTTTGGGGTCCCTCTGGCTGCAGATGTTTCTCTGATCTTTGGGGTCCCTGTTTCTGCAGGTGTTTTTCAGATCTTTGTGGTCCCTCTGACTGCAGATGTATTTCTGATCTTAGAGGTCTCTGTGGCTGCAGGTGTTTTTCTGACCTTTGTGGTCCCAGTGGCTGCAGGTGTTTTTCTGATCTTTGTGGACCCTGTGGCTGCAGGTGTTTGTCTGATCTTTGGGGCCCCTCTGACTGCAGGTGCTTTTCTTATCTTTGTGATCCTTGTGGCTGCAGCTCTTTTTCTGATCTTTGTGGTTTCTGTGGCTGTAGGAGTTTTTCTGATCTTTGAGGTCCATGTGGCTGCAAGATGTTGTTCTCACCATTGTGTTCCCTATGACTGCAAGTGTTTTCCTGATCTTTGTGGTCCCTTTGGCTGCAGGAGTTTCATTGATCTTTGTTGTCCCTGTGGCTGCATGTGTTTTTCTGTTCTTGGGGTCCCCTGTCTACAGATGTTTCTCTGATCATTGGGTCCCTTGGGCTGCAGGTGTTTTTCTGATCTTTGGTGTCCCTATGGCTGCAGGTGTTTTTCTTAACTTTGGGATCCCTGTGACTGTAGATGTTTCTTTGATCTTTTGGGTCCCTGTGGCTACAGGTGTTTTTCTAATCTTTGTGGTCCCTGTGGCTGCAGGTGTTTTTCTGTTCTTTGGGGGCCTCTATCTACAGAGGTTTCTCTGATCATTGGGGTCCTTGTGGCTGCAGGTGTTTTTCTGCTCCTTGGGGTGCCACTGGCTATAGGTGTTTGTCTGATCTTTGGGGGTCCCTGTGGCTGTAGGTGTTTTTCTGATCTTTGTGATCCCTGTAGCAGTTGTTTTTCTGATCTTTGGGGTCCCTATGGCTGCAGGTGTTTTTCTGATCTTTGAGGTCACTGTGGTTGCAAGATGTTTTTCTGACATGTGGTCCCAATGACTGCAGGTATTTTTCTGATATTTGTGAATTATGTGGCTGCAGGTGTTTGTCTGATCTTTGTGATCCATATGACTCCAGGTGTTTCTCTGATCTTTACCGTCCCTGTTGCTGCAGATCTTTTTCTGTTCTTTGCACCCTCCTGGCTGTATATGTTTCTCTGGTCTTTGGGATCCCTGTAGCTGCAGGTGTTTTTCTGATTTTTGGGGTCCCTATGCCTGCAGGTGTTTTTCTGAATTTGGGGTCCCTATGACTGCAGATGTTTCTATGATCTTTGGGGTCCCTGTGATTGCAGGTGTATTTCTTATCGTTGGGGTCCCTGTGACTGCAGGTCTTTCTTTGATCTTTGGGGTCCCTGTGATTGCAACTATTTTCCTGATCTGTGGGGTCCTTATAGCTGCAGGTGTTTTTCTGAATTCTGGAGTCCCTGTGGCTACAGGTGTTTTTCCCATCTTTGTAGTCCCTGTGGTTGCAAGAGTTTTATCTGATCTTAGAGGTCCCTGTGGCTGTAGGTGTTTTTGTCTCCTTTGTGGTCCCTGTGGCTGCAGGTGTTCTTCTGATCTTTGTGTTCCCTGTGGCTGCAAGAGTTTTTCTAATCTTTCAGGTCCCTGTGGCTGCAAGATGTTTTTCTGACCTTTGTGGTTCCTATGACTGCACGAATTTTTTTGATCTTTGTGAATCCTGTGGCTGCAGGTGTTTCTCTGATCTTTAGGGTCCCTGTGATTGCAGGTGATTTCTGATCGTTGGTGTTCCTGTGACTGCAGGTGTTTCTTTGATCTTTGGAGTCCCTGTAATTGCAACTATTTATCTGATTTATGGGATCCTTATGACTGCAGGTGTTTTTTTTTAGCTTTGGGGTCTTCATGGCTACAGGTGTTTTTCAGATCTTTGGGGACCCCCTGGCTACAGATGTTTCTCTGATCTTTGAGATCCCTATGACTGCAGGTGTTTCTCTGATCTTTGTGGTCCCTGTGGCTGCGGGAGTTTTTCTGATCTTTATGGTCCCCCTGGCTTCAGATGTTTCTCTGATCTTTGAGATCCCTATGACTGCAGGTGTTTCTCTGATCTTTGTGGTCCCTATGGCTGCAGGAGTTTTTCTGATCTTTGAGGTACCTGTGGCTGCAAGATGTTTTTCTCACCTTTCTGGTCCCTATGACTGCAGGTGTTTTTCTGATCTTTGTGAATCCTATGACTGCAGGTGTTTGTCTGATCTTTGCGGTCCCTTTCTCTGCAGGTATTTCTTTGATCTTTGTTGTTCCTGTGGCTGCAGGTGTTTTTCTATTCTTTGGGTTCCCATTGGCTACAGATGTTTCTCCAATCATTGGGTCCCTCTGGCTGCAGGTGTTTTTCTAATCTTTGGGGTCCCTATGGCTGCAGGTGTTTTTCTGAACTTTGGGGTCCCTGTGACTGTAGATGTTTATCTGATCTTTGGGGTACCTGTGCCTACAAGTCTTTTTCTGATCTTTGTGGACCCTGTGTCTACAGGTGTTTGTATGATCTTTGGGGCCCCTGTGACTGCAGGTGTTTTTCTTATCTCTATGAATCCTGTGGCTGCAGGTGTTTGTCTGGTCTTTGTGGCCCCTTTGGCTACAGGTGTTTCTTTGATCTTTGTTGTTCCTGTGGCTGCAGGTATTTTTCTCTTCTTTGGGGTCTCCCTGCTACAGATGTTTCTCTGATCATTAGGTCCCTCTGGCTGCAGGTGTTTTTCTGATCATCGGGGTCCCTATGGCTGCAAGGGTTTTTCTGAACTTTGTGGACTCTGTGACTGTAGATGTTTCTCTGATCTTTGGGGTCCCTGTGGCTACAGCTGTTTTGCATATCTATGTGGTCCCTGTGGGCTGCAGGTGTTTTTCTGTTCTTTCGGGGCCCCTGGCTACAGAGGTTTCTCTGGTCATTGGGGTCCTTGTGGCTGGAGATTTTTTTCTCTTCTTTGGGGTGCCACTGGTTACAGGTGTTAGTCTGATCTTTGGGGTCCCAGTGGCTGTAGCTGTTTTTCTGATCTTTGTGATCTCTGTGGCTGCAGGAGTTTTTCTGATCTTTGAGGTCACTGTGGCTGCAAGATGTTTTCCTGACATGTGTGTTCCCTATGACTGCAGGTATTTTTCTCATCTTTGTGAATCCTGTGGCTGCAGGTGTTTGTCTGATCTTTGTGGTCCCTTTGGCTGCAGGTGGTTCTCTCACCTTTACTGTCCAAGTTGGTGCAGGTCTTTTTCTGTTCTTTGGGGCCCTCCTGGCTATAGATGTTTCTCTAATCTTTGGGGTCTCTGTGGCTGCAGGTGTTTTTCTGACCTTTGTGGTCCCTATGACTGCAGGTGTTTTTCTGATCTTTGTGGACCCTGTGGCTGCAGGTGTTTTTCTGATCTTTTGGGCCATTGCGACTGCAGGTGTTTTTCTGATCACTGTGGTCTCTGTGGCTGTAGGCCTTTTTCTGATCTTTGTGGTCCCTGTGGCTGCAGGAGTTTTTCTGATCTTTGAGGTCCCTCTGGATGCAAGATGTTTTTCTGACCTTTGTGGTCCCTATGACTGCAGGTGTTTTTCTGATCTTTATGGAGCATGTGGCTGCAGGTGTTTGTCTGATCATTGTGATCACTGTGGCTGTAGGGTTCCTCTGATCTTTGTTCTCCCTCTGGCTGCAGGTGTTTTTCTGTTCTTTGGGGTCCGCCTGGCAACAGATGTTTCTCTGATCTTCAGGGTCTCTCTCTGGCTGCAGCTCTATTTCTGATCTTTGGGGTCCCTATGGCTGCAGGAGTTTTTCTGAACTTTGGGGTCCCTGTGACTGCAGATGTTTCTTTGATATTTGGGGTTCCTGTGATTGGAGGTGTATTGCTGATCTTTGGTGTCCCTGTGACTACAGGTGTTTATCTGATCTTTAGGCTCCCTGTGATTGCAATTATTTCTCTGATTTGTGGGGTCCTTATGGCTGCAGGAGCTTTTCTGAACATCGGGGTCCCTGTGGCTACAGGTGTTTTTCTGATCTTTGGGGGCCCCCTGGCTATAACTGTTTCTCTGATCTTTGGGATCCCTATGACTGAAGGCATTTATCTGATCTTTGGGGTTCCCCGGGCTACAGATGTTTCTCTGATCTTTGAGATCCCTTTGGCTGTAGGTGTATTTCTGATCCTTGAGGTCCCTTTGGCTGCAGGTGTTTTTCTCATCTTTGAGGGCCCTGAGGCTGCAGGTGTTTTTTGGATCTTTGTGAACCCTGTGATGGCAGGTGTTTTTCTGATCTTTGTGGTCCCTGTGGCTGCAGGAGTTTTTCTGATCTTTAAGGTCCCTCTGGCTGCAGGTGTTTTTCTGAACTTTGTGGTCCCTGTGGCTGCTGCTGTTTTTCTGATCTTTCTGTTTCCTATGACTGCAGGTGTTTTCCTGATCTTTGTGAATCCTGTGGCTGCAGGTGTTTGTCTGATCCTTATGGTCACTCTGACTGCAGGTGTTTCTCTGATGTTTGTTGTCCCTGTGGCTGCAGGTGTTTTTCTGTTCTTTGAGGCCCCCTGGCTATAGATGTTTCTCTGATCTTTGGGGTCCCATTGGCTGCAGGTGTTTTTCTGATCTTTGGGGTCCCTATGGCTGCAGGTGTTTTTCTGAATTTTTGGGTCCCTGTGACTGCAGATGTTTCTCTGATCTTTGGGGTCCCAGAGATTGCAGGTGTATTTCTGATCTTTGGGGTCCCTGTGACTGCAGGTGTTTCTCTGATCTTTGGGGTCCATACGATTGCAACTATTTCTCTGATCTGTGGGATCTTTATGGCTGCAGGTGTATTTCTGATCTTTGAGGTCCCTGTGGCTGCAGGTGTTTTTCTGAACTTTGGAGTTCTGGTGACTGCAAATGTTTCTTTGATCTTTGGGGTCCCTGTGATTGTGGGTGTATTCCTGATCTTTGGGTCCCTGTGACTGCAGATGTGTCTCTGATCATTGGGGTCCCTCTGAGTGCAACTATTTCTCTGATCTGTGGGGTCCTTATGGCTGCAGGTGTTTTTTCTGAACTTAGAGTCCCTCAGCCTACAGGTGTTTTTCTGTTCTTTGGGGTCCCTCTGGCTACAGATGTTTCTCTGACCTTCTGGTTTCCTCTGGTTGCAGGTGTTTTTCTGATCTTTGAGGTCCCTATGGCTACAAGTGTTTTTTTGAATTTTGGGGTCCCTGTGACTACAGATGTTTCTCTGATCTTTGGGGTCCCAGTGGCTGCAGGTGTTTTTCTGATCTTTGTGGATCCCATGGCTGCAGGGTTTTGTCTGATCATTGTGGTCCCTGTGGCTGCATGTCTTTTACTGATCTTTGTGGTCCCACTGACTGCAAGAGATTTTCTGATCTTTGTGGTCTTGTGGCTGCAGGTGTTTGTCTGATCGTTGTTTGTCCCTGTGGCTGAACGGTTCCTCTGATCTTTGTTCTCCCTGTGGCTGCAGGTGTTTTTCTGTTCTTTGGGGCCCCTGGCTACAGATGTTTCTCTGACCTTCTGGTTCCCTCTGGTTGCAGGTGTTTTTCTGATCTTTGAGGTCCCTATGGCTACAAGTGTTTTTCTAAATTTTGGGGTCCCTGTGACTACAGATGTTTCTTTGATATTTGAGGTCCCTGTGATTGAAACATAAAAACATGGAAACATAGAAACATAGAAGTTGATGGCAGATAAGGACCGCAAGGCCCATCCAGTCTGCCCATCTGTTTTTCTACCTTATAAATGTGCCATCGGCCTTTGCTCTGTCAGTGGCCTATCTATTCATAGTCATTTGTATTGCTCCCTTATGCCTATCCCATGCCTGTTTGAAGTCCTGCACTGTATTCATAGCCACCACTTCTTGTGGTTAGCCTTTCCATGCATCCTCCACCCTTTCTGTGAAAAAGAATTTCCTCACATTCCCCCTTAATCGGCCACCCTCTAATCTCATGCTGTGTCCTCTTGTCCTGCTATTTTTCTTATATTTAAACATGTTAGACTCTTTCACCTTGTTAATGCCCTTAAGGTGTTTGAATGCCTCGATGATATCACCTCTCTTCTCCTTTGCTCAAGGGTATACATATTGAGCTCTGTTAATCTGTCCTCATATGTCTTCAGATGCAGTCCCTGCACCATTTTGCTGCCCTTCTCTGACTGCCTCAATTTGGTTAATGTCCTTGTGAAGGTGTGGCCTCCAATACTGCACCAATACTCCAGATGGGGCGTAACCAGTGTCTTGTAAGAGGGATTATTCCCTCTTATGACTTGTGATACCTCTACTAATACACCCTAACACCCCCTAGCCTTACTTACTGCTTTAGAGGTCTGCTTGATGATTTCAGGTCATCAGTGATGATGATGCCCAAGTCTCTTTCTTCCTTTGTGACTGCTAGCAACTCCTCCCAGCCTATAGGTGGCTTCAGGTTTTCTTCCCTATGTGCATGATTTTGCACTTCTGCATTAAATCCCAGTTGCCACT
The DNA here is from genome assembly GCA_016271365.2 of Neoceratodus forsteri. Classification (NCBI taxonomy): domain Eukaryota; kingdom Metazoa; phylum Chordata; order Ceratodontiformes; family Ceratodontidae; genus Neoceratodus; species Neoceratodus forsteri. The sequence continues at coordinate 295,693,716 of CM057459.1, forward strand.
CTTCTGACCATTTTGCTAGTTTATCCAGATCTCTTCTCTTTCTGCCCACCCCATGTGGATCATCTACTCTGTTGCAGATCTTGGTGTCATCTGTAAACAGACAAGCCTTACCCTCCAGTCCATCTGCAAGGTCACTAATGAAGATGTTGAAGAGGACTGGCCCCAGGACTGATCCCTGAGGTACCCCACTTGTGACTTGCATCTCTTCTGACTTTATACCATTTACCACCACTCTCTGTTTTCTGCCCGTCAACCAGTTTGCCACTCAGTTGACCAACTTCTGACCCACCCTGAGCCTACCCAGATTATTTATCAATCTTCTATGTGGAACAGTGTCAAAAGCTTTGCTGAAGTCAAGGTAGGCGACATCAACTGTTCCCCCTTGGTCCACCACTCTAGTTTCCCAGTCAAAGAAATCTATGAGATTAGTTTGACAGGACCTTCCTTTTGTGAACCCATGCTGTCTTGGATCCTGTGCCCCTATGGATTCCAGGTGTTGCACTATCCTTTCCTTAAGGAGTGCCTCCATAATCTTGCCCACTACTGAGGTAAGACTGACTGGTCTGGTTTCCCGCCTCCTCCTGCTACCACTCTTGTGGAGCGGGATCACATGAGCCCTTCTCCAGTCTTCTGGGACCTCTCCTGTGCTCAGAGACTCACTAAATAGTTCTGCTAATGGCTGCTAGTTCCACCTTTAGCTCCTTAAGTACCCTGGGATGTATGCCATCAGGTCCCATTGCCTTATCCACCCTGAGCTTAGCAAGCTCTTGTAGGACCCTTTCTTTGTGAAGGAGTAGTGCTCACCTCCTCCCCCTGTGTCCATGCTGCTGAGCTGTGGGCCCTGTCCTACCTTCTCTTCAGTAAATACTAAGCAAAAGTATCTATTTAGGACAGATGCCTTTACAGGGTCCTCCTCCTCACATGCTCCCTTTTCTCCATTAAGCTTAGCAATACCCCCCTCTGGACTTTCTCCTTTTACTAATGTATCTATAGAAAGTCTTGTCACCTTCTTTTACCGTTCGTGCTCGTGTTTCCTCAGTTTGGGACTTTGCCTGCCTTACTGCCTTCCCTGCTTCCCTTAGGGCAGTTTGGTATGCCTCCCTATCTTCATCCCGCTGTGTTCCTTATATATTTCCTGAAGGTCAGCCTTTTGCTCTGACTCTTGGCTACTGTATTTGAGAACCAAAGTGGTTTCCTTCTCCTTTTGCACTTCCTTTTCTGTCTAACACAATGGGATGTTGCTTTAAGTATTGCATCTTTAATGCTTGCCCACTTTGCCTGTACCCCGTCACCTGTGTTTCTTTTTGCCAGGGCTAGCTTAACTCTGTTGGCCATCTTATCAAAGTCAGCTCCTCTGAAGCCCCATATTTTGCCTCGGAATGGGATGATTTAGATGTAGTAGTAGTCAAACTGAACCATACCATGTGATGGTCTCTGGCCCCCAGGTGACCTTCCACCTGGAGATCTGTGATCCCTTCCTTGTTAGTCAGTACCAGATCTAGGATAGCCCTGTCTCTTGTGGGTTGCTGTACCAGTTGTTTGAGGCCTTCCCCCTGCAAAGAATCCACTATGTGTCTAGTTCTGGCAGATGTTCCTGCTGGTATTGACCAATCTCTATCCGGCATGTTGAAGTCTCCCATTATCAGAACCTCCCCTTTAGCTGTCATGTTTTGTATATCTTCTAACAGTAATGTGTCTATGTCCTCCCCCTGGTCTGGGGCCTGTAGACAACCCCAGTTCTTATGGCTGTCCCATTTCCTGTTTCCAGGGTGACCCACAGTTCTTCTGGCTCCTTATGTGTATTCTGAATTTCTGTAGCTTTGATATTTTCATTGACATACAGGGCCACCCCCCCTTTTTGCACCTCGGTCTCTTCTGAACAATACATAGCCAGGTACTGAAGTCTCCCAAGTGTGGTTACTGGTAAACCACGTCTCACTAATTGCTACTATGTCCAGTTTAGCCTCTGACATTATTGCCTGCAGGTCTGGGATCTTATTTCCCAAGCTGTGAGCATTTGTGTACATGATTTTCCATTGGACAGATTTTGGTGTGTTAGTTGTTGGGTGAGGTTTGGCATTACCCCTGTGCATCGTATGGGGACACAAACTTTTTTTCTTACCTGGTGATGCAAATGAACTGCAAACATGCTGAATCCCTGTTTGACCACTAGCTGAGGGGGGAGGGGTGTTCTTCCCATTCGACGTATGGAGTGCTGCACCCCTCTCCCCATTTGCTAGTTTAAATATTCTGCAAAGACGTCAAACTTCTGCCCCAATGCACTGACTCCCTCCTTAGTCAGATGCAGTCCATCAAATTTTATGAACTTTCGCTCCCAGAACTGTTGCCAGTTCCCTATAAATCTGTGTCCTTTTTCCTGGCACCAGCCCTTGAGCCACGTGTTTAGCTCCCCTATCTCCCCTTCTCTGACCTTCCGTCCATCTGCTCCCCTCTCCCAGACTGGCAGGATCTCAGAGAAGGAGATGCTGGATGAAATAGATGATATTTGTCACCCAGCCTGATCAGGTGTTCCTTGGTCTCCACAACTGACTGGCTGGTGAGATCTATAGTCCCTGTGTGTACTAGGACATCAATGTTTTCTCCTGCTTTGTGAACAATTTAGTAATGCGGTCGGTGTCTCTCCATGCTGATGTACCTGGGAGACATCTGACCATTACCCCTGGCTGGAGATGGGTATCAACTCCCCGAATCATGGAGTCTCCTATGATCAGAAGTTTTTTGGATTTCCTTTTTGCTTTCTTTGCTTTGGTTCCTGATTTGGGTGAGTTTTGTTGTGCTAGCTCCTGTGCTGCAGTGTCCTGCTCTGCAGTGTCTTCTGCCTCTTTGTTTGATTTCAGAGATAGAGGCAGATACCTGTTTCTAGTGTTTACATGGTTTTTGGAGGTAATATGTTGGAGAGCAGAGAGTGATGGGACACCCGATTTGCCCTTCCTAACCACCTATTGGACCAACTATCCTCTGCGGTCGAGGTTTTCTGTTGGATGCTGGGAAATGGCGGTGGTTCTTATAATGTATTTCCTCTTGAATATGAAATTTGAGGCATGCAATCTCTGCCCATGCTGCCCGGAGCTGAGCCATAAGATCTCCAAAGGCCCAGCATGTAGGACAGTGTCCTAAATTCTATAAGACTGTCCTTCTGAAAATTGTTCCACAATACCTGCAGTTAATGATATCCATTCCAGATAAGTTGCTGGGTTTATAACCTAGTCAGAGTAATTAGAAAGAAAAAAAATGAAAAAAATGCAAGTGATGGTTTGATTGTGTTTTGTTTAACTTGTTATAACAAGTTAAATTACTAGTGCCCCTGTAAATGAGCTCACCTTGTGGAGGCCCCACTGATCCGCCCCTTCCTGCTCTGCCACAGGAAATGTCACAACTGTGGTACCCTATAAAAGGAGTGTAGTGTGGGGTGGTTGGGGATGGGGTGGGTGGTTGGCCCTTCCCTGCTGTAAAAGAAAAACCACGGACGTAAAGAAAAAGGAGGTAAGAGCAGAAACAATCAGTCAACAACAAATGCAGTAACCCTGAAAGCTTATCCTAATGTTAGATAAAACTGTAAACCTGTAAAACACCACCTGTAATAATTTCAGAGAAGATATACGCTGTAAGAAACACTTTGCTCAGAGAAAAATAAAACAATGAAATGTTAACAACAAACAGTAGCAATCCCTGTGAGTAAAAAATAAAAACAACACCACACAGTAAATCTGCTTAGCCAAAATAAGTCTTAATCCTTTTCCCTTGCTCTGGTAAGTTTCTCTACTCTGCCTTTCAAGCAGTCTTAGAAGGAAAGTGCTCAGGTGAAGCTAGGTGCCTTGGCCAGGTGTATTTCTGATCTTTGGGGTCCCCGTGACTGCAGGTGTTTCTCTGATCTTTGTGCTTCCTGTGGCTGCGGGAGTTTTTTTAATCTTTGTGGTCCCCCGTGCTACAGATGCTTCTATGATCTTTGGGGTCCCTGAGGTTGCAGGTGTATTTCTGTTCTTTGAGGTCCCTGTTGCTGTAGATGTTTTAGGTGTTTTCCTGAGCTTTGTGGTCCCTGTAGCAGCAGGTGTTTGTCTGATCTTTCAGGCCCTTGTGACTGCAGATGTTTTTCTGATCTTTGTGATCCCTGTGCCTGCAGGTCTTTTTTCTGATCTTTTGGTTCTCTCTGGCTGCAAGATGTTTTTCTTACCTTTGTGATCCCTATGACTGCAGGTCTTTTTCGATCTTTGTGAATCCTGTGGCTGCAGGTGTTTATCTGATCTTTGTGGTCCCTGTGCCTGCGGGAGTTTATTTGATCTTTGGGGTCCCCCTAGCTACAGATGTCTCTCTGATCTTTGGCGTCCCTGTGGCTGCAGGTGTTTCTCTGATCTTTATTGTCCCTATGGCTGCTGATGTATTTCTGATCTTTGAGGTCCCTGTGGCTGCAAGTGTTTTTCTGACCACTGTGATCCCTATGACTACAGGTGTTTTTTCTGATCTTTGTGGATCCTGTGGCTGAAGATGTTTCTCTGATCATTGTGGTCACTGTGGCTGCAGGGTTCCTCTTATCTTTGTTCTCCCTGTGGCTGCAGGTATTTTTCTGATCTTTGGGGTCCCAATGGCTTCAGATATTTTCTGAACTTTGGGGTCCCTGCAACTGCAAATGTTTCTTTGATATTCGGGTCCCTGTGATTGCAGGTGTATTTCTGATCTTTAAGGTCTCTGTGGCTGCATGTGTTTCTCGATCTTTGGGGTCCCTGTGGCTGCAGGTGTTTGTCTGATCTTTTCGGCCACTGTGACTGCAGGTCTTTTCTGATCTTTGAGGTCCCTGTGGTTGCAGGAGTATTTGATCTTTGAGATCCCTGTGGCTGCAAGATGTTTTCTGACCTTGTGGTCCCTATGACTGCAAGTGTTTTTCTGATCACTGAGGATCTTGTGGCTGCAGGTATTTGTCTGACCATTGTGGTCTCTGTGGCTGCAGGTGTTTTTCTGATCTTTGTGGTCCCTGTGGCTGCAGGTGTTTCTTGATCTTCATTGTCCCTGTGGCTGCAGGTGTTTTCTGTTCTTGTGGTCACCCTGGCAACAGATATTTCTCTGATCTTTGAGGTACCTATGGCTGCAGGTGTTACTTGAACTTTGGGGCCTCTGTGACTCCAGAGTTTCTCTGATCTTTGGGGTCCCTGTTTCTGCAGGTGTTTTTCTGATCTTTGTGGTCCCTCTGGCTGCAGATGTATTTCAATCTGAGAGGTCTCTGTGGCTGCAGATGTATTTCTGATCTTTGTGGTCCCTGTGACTGCAGGTGTTTTTCTGATCCTTGTGGTCCCTGTAGCTGCAGGTGTTTGTCTGATCTTTCAGGCCCTTGTAACTGCAGATGTTTTTCTGATCTTTGTGATCCCTGTGCCTGCAGGTTCTTTTCTGATCTTGTGGTTCCCATGGGCTGCAAGATGTTTTTTTACCTTTTAGATCCCTATGACTGCAGGTCTTTTCGATCTTTGTGAATCCTGTGGCTGCAGGTGTTTTTCTGATTTTTGTGGTCCCTGTGCCTGTGGGAGTTTATTTGATCTTGAGGTCCCCTAGCTACAGATGTCTCTCTGATATTTGCGTCCCTGTGGTTGCAGGTGTTTCTCTGATCTTTATTGTCCCTATGGCTGCTGATGTATTTCTGATCTTGAGGTCCCTGTGGCTGTAAGTGTTTTCTGACCACTGTGATCCCTATGACTACAGGTGTTTTTCTGATCTTTGTGGATCCTGTGGCTGAAGATGTTTCTGATCATTGTGGTCACTGTGGCTACAGGGTTCCTCTATCTTTGTTCTCCTGTGGCTGCAGGTGTTTTCTGATCTTTGGGGTCCCAATGGCTTGAGGTATTTTCTGAACTTGGGGTCCCTGCGTACTGCAAATGTTTCTTTGATTTTTGGGGTCCCTGTGATTGCAGGTGTATTTCTGATCTTTAGGGTCTCTGTGACTGCAGGTGTTTCTCTGATCTTTGGGGTCCTGTGGCTGCAGGTGTTTGTCTGATCTTTCGGGCCACTGTGACTGCAGGTCTTTTTCTGATCTTTGAGGTCCCTGTGGCTGCAAGATGTTTTTCTGATCTTTGGGGTCCCTGTTTCTGCAGGTGTTTTTCTGATCTTTGTGGTCCCTCTGGCTGCAGATGTATTTCCAATCTGAGAGGTCTCTGTGGCTGCAGATGTATTTCTGATCTTTGTGGTCCCTGTGACTGCAGGTGTTTTTTCTGATCCTTGTGGACCCTGTGGTTGCAGGTGTTTGTCTGATCTTTGGGGCCCCTGTGACTGCAGGTGTTTTTCTGATCTTTGTGATCCCTGTGGCTGAAGGTCTTTTTCTGATCTTTGTAGTTCCTGTGGCTGCAAGATGTTTTTCTCACCTTTGTGGTCCCTATGACTGCAGGTGTTTTTTGGAACTTTGTGAATCCTGTAGCAGAAGATGTTTGTCTGATCTTTATGGTCCTTTGGCTACAGGTGTTTCTTTGATCTTTGTTGTCTCTGTGGCTGCAGGTGTTTTTCTGTTCTTGAGGTCCCTGTGGCTATAAGTGTTTTTCTGTTCTTTGAGGCTGCCTGGCTACAGAGGTTTCTCTGATCATTGTGGTCCTTGTGGCTGCAGGTGTTTTTCTGTTCTTTGGGGTGCCACTGGCTACAGGTGTTTGTGTATCTTTCGGTCCCTGTGGCTGTAGGTGTTTTTCTGATCTTGTGATCCCTGTAGCTGTATGTGTTTTTCTGATCTTTGGGTCCTTATGGCTGCAGGTGTTTTCTGATCTTTGAGGTCCTTGTGGCTGCAGGTGTTTTTCTGATCTTTGTGGTCCCTGTGGCTGCAGGAGTTTTCTGATCTTTGGAGGTCACTGTCTGCAAGATGTTTTCTGTCATATGTGGTTCCTATGACTGCAGGTATTTTTCTGATATTTGTGAATCCGGCAGCAGGTGCTTGTCTGATCTTTGTGCCCCTATGGCTGCAGGTGTTTCTCTGATCTTTATTGTCCCTGTTGCTGCAGGACTTTTTGTTCTTTTCTGGACCCTCTTGGTCTATAGATGTTTCTCTGATCTTTGTGGTCCCTGTGGCTGCAGGTGTTCTTCTGATCTTTGGAGTCCCTGTGGCTGCAGGAGTTTTTCTGATCTTTCAGGTCCCTATGGCTGCAAGATGTTTTTCTGACTTTTGTTGTTCCTATGACTGCAGGTATTTTTCTGATCTTTGTGAATCTGTGGCTACAGGTGTTTTCCTGATCTTTGTGGTCACTGTGACTGCAGGTGTTTCTCTGATCTTCATTGTCCCTGTGGCTGCAGGTGTTTTTCTGTTCTTTGTGGTCACCCTGGCTACAGATATTTCTCTGAACTTTGGGGTCCCTGTGACTCCAGATGTTTCTCTGATCTTTGAGGTCCCTGTGGCTGCAGGTGATCTTCTGAACTTTGGGGTCCCTGTGACTGCAGATGTTTCTCTGATCTTTGGGGTCCCAGTGTTTGCTGGTGTTTCTTGATCTTTTTGTGGTCCATGTGTGACTGCAGGTCTTTCTCTGATCTTTGGGGTCCCTGTGATTGCAACTATTTCTCTGATCTGTGAGGTCCTTATGGCTGCAGGTGCTTTTCTGAATTCTGGGGTCCCAGTGGCTACTGGTGTTTTTTGATCTTTGGGAGTCCTCTTGCTACAGATGTTTCTCTGATCTTTGGGATCCCTATAAATGCAGGTATTTCTCTGATCTTTGTGCTTCCTGTGGCTGCAGGAGTTTTTCTGATCTTTAGGGGTCCCTGGTTACAGATGTTTCTCTGATCTTTGGGTTCCCTTGGCTGCAGGTGTTTCTCTGATCTTTGTGGTCCCTGTGCCTGCAGGTGTTTTTCTGACCTTTGTGGTCCCTGTGTCTGAAGGTGTTTTTCTGATCATTGAGGTCCCTGGGCTGCAGGTGTTTTTCTGACCTTTGTAGTCCCTGTGGCTGCAGGTGTTTTTCTGATCTTTGTGGATCCTGTGGCTGAAGGTGTTTGTCTGATCTTTTGGGCTACTGTGACTGCAGGTGTTTTTCTGATCTTTGTGGGCCCTGTGGCTGCAGGAGTTTTGCTGATCTTTGAGGTCCCTGTGGCTGCAGATGTTTTTCTGATGTTTATAGGTCCTTGTGGCTGCATGTGCTTTTCTGTTCTTTGTGTTCCTGTGGCTGCAGGTGTTTGTCTGATCTTTGTGGCCCCTGTGGCTGCAGGGTTCCTCTGATCTTTGTTTCCCTGTGGCTGCAGGTGTTTTTCTGTTGTTTGGTGTCCCCCAGGCTACTGATGTTTCTGTAATCTTCGTGGTCCCTGTGGCTTCAGGTGTTTTTCTGAACTTTGGTGTCCCCATCGCTGCAGGTGTTTTTCTGAACTTTGGGGTTCCAGTGTCTGCAAATGTTTCTTTGATCTTTGGGGTCCCTGTGATTGTGGGTGTATTCCTGATCTTTGGGTCCCTGTGACTGCAGATGTGTCTCTGATCATTGGGGTCCCTCTGAGTGCAACTATTTCTATGATCTGTGGGGTCCTTATGACTGCAGGTGTTTTTTTCTGAACTTAGAGTCCCTCAGCCTACAGGTGTTTTTCTTGTTCTTGGGGTCCCTGGCTACAGATGTTTCTCTGAACTCTGGTTCCTCTGGTTGCAGGTGTTTTCTGATCTTTGAGGTCCCTATGGCTACAAGTGTTTTTTGAATTTTGGGGTCCCTGTGACTACAGATGTTTCTCTGATCTTTGGGATCCCCATGACTGCAGGTGTTTCTCTGATCTTTGCTCTCCTGTACCTGCAGGAGTTCTTCTGATCTTTGAGTCCCCTGGCTACAGATGTTTCTCTGATCTTTGGGTCCCAGTGGCTGCAGGTGTTTTTCGATCTTTGTGGATCCCATGGCTGCAGGGTTTTGTCTGATCATTGTGGTCCTGTGGCTGCATGTCTTTACTGATCTTTGTTGTCCCGCTTGACTGCATGAGATTTTCTGATCTTTGTGGTCCTGTGGCTGCAGGTGTTTGTCTGATTGTTGTTTGTCCCTATGGCTAAACGGTTCCTCTGATCTTTGTTCACCCTGTGGCTGCAGGTGTTTTTCTGTTCTTTGGGGTCCCACTGGCTACAGATGTTTCTCTGACCTTCTGGTTCCCTCTGGTTGCAGGTGTTTTTCTGATCTTTGAGGTCCCTATGGCTACAAGTGTTTTTCTGAATTTTGGGGTCCCTGTGACTACAGATGTTTCTTTGATATTTGTGGTCCCTGTGATTTCAGGTGTATTTCTGATCTTTGGGGTCCCTGTCACTGCAGGTGTTTCTCTGATCTTTGTGCTCCTGTGGCTGTGGGAGTTTTTTGATCTTTGTGGTCCCCCATGCTACAGATGCTTCTATGATCTTTGGGTCCCTGAGGTTGCAGGTGTATTTCTGTTCTTTGAGGTTCCTGTAGCTGCAGGTGTTTGTCCTGATCTTTCAGGTCCTTGTGACTGCAGATGTTTTTTCTGATCTTTGTTTTCCCTGTGCCTGTGGTCTTTTCTGATCTTGAGGTCCCTGTTGCTGCAAGATGTTTTTCTTACCTTTGTGGTCCCTATGACTGCAGGTGTTTTTCGATCTTTGTGAATCCTGTGGCTACAGGTGTTTATCTGATCTTTGTGGTCCCTTTGGCTGCAGGTGTTTCTTTGATCTTTGTTGTCCCTGTGGCTGCAGGTATTTTTTCTGTTTATTGGGGTCCCCCAGCTACAGATCTTTCACTGATCATTGGCTAACTCTGGCTGCAGGTGTTTTTCTGATCTTCGGGTTCCCTATGGCTGCAGAGATTTTTCTGAACTTTGGGGTCCCTGTGACTGTAGATGTTTCTCTGATCTTTGTGGATCCTGTGGCTACAGGTGTTTTTCTGATCTATGTGGTCCCTGTGGCCGCAGTTGTTTTTTCTGTTCTTTGGAGGCCCCTGGCTACTGCTTTTTCTGCAATCTTCAGAGTCCCTGTTTCTGCAGGTGTTTTTCTGTTCTTTGTGAATCTGTGGCTACAGGTATTTGCCTGATCTTTGTGGTCACTGTGACTGCAGGTGTTTCTCTGATCTTCATTGTCCCTGTGGCTGCAGGAGTTTTTCTGTTATTTGTGGTCACCCTGTATCAAATATTTCTCTGAACTTTGGGGGTCCCTGTTTCTCCAGATGTTTCTCTGATCTTTGGTGTCCCTGTGGCTGCAGGTGTTCTTCTGAAACTTTGGGGTCCCTGTGACTGCAGATGTTTCTCTGATCTTTGTGGTCCCTGTGACTACAGGGTCTTTCTCTCTGATCTTTGGGGTCCCTGTGACTGCAACTATTCTAGTCTGTGGGGTCCTATGGTTGTAGGTTCTTTCTAAATTCTGGGGTCCCAGTGGCTGCTGGAGTTTTTCTGATCTTTGGGGTCCCCTGGTTGAGATGTTTCTCTGATCTTTGGGTTCCCTTCGGCTGCAGGTTTTTTCTGATCTTTGTGGTCCCTATGCCTGCAGGTGTATTTCTGCTCTCTGAGGTCCCTGTGGCTGCAGATGTTTTTCTGACCTTTGTGGTCCCTGTGGTTGCAGGTACATTTCTTGATCTTTTGTGGATCCTGTGGCTGAAGGTGTTTGTCCTGATCTTTTGAGCCACTGTGACTGCAGGTGTTTTTCTGATCTTTGAGGTCTCTGTGGCTGCAGATGTTTTCTGATCTCTATGGTCCCTGTAGTTGTAGGTGTTTTCTTTTTCTTTGTGGTCCTTGTGGGTTGCAGGTGTTTGTCTGATCTTTGAGGCCCCTGTGGCTGCAGGTTCCTCTGATCTTGTTTCTGTAGCTGCCGGGTGTTTTCTGTTGCGTCCCCTGGCTACTGATGTTTCTGTAACTGGAGTCCCTGTGGCTTCAGGTGTTTTTCTGAACTTTGGATGTCCCTATCACTGCAGGTGTTTTTCTGAACTTTGGGTCCCAATGACTGCAGATGTTTCTTTGATCTTTGGGGTCCCTCTGATTGCAGGTATATTTCTGATCTTTGGGGTCACTGTGACTGCAGGTGTTTCTCTGAGCATTTTGTCCCTGTGAGAGCAGCTATTTCTCTGATCTGTGGGGTGCTTATGGCTGCAGGTGTTTTTTCTGAATTTGGGGTGCCTCAGCCTGCAGGTGTTTTCTTGATCTTGGGGGCCCTCTGGCTATAGATGTTTCTCTGATCTTTGCTCTCCTGTGCCTGCAGTAGTTTTTTTCTGGTCTTTGAGGTCCCCTGGCTGCAGATTAGTCCGATCTTTGGGGTCCCTGTGGCTGCAGGTGTTTTTCTGATCTTTGTGCATCACATGGCTGCAGGTTTTTGTCTGATCATTGTGGTCCCTGTGGCTGCAGGTCTTTTTTTCGATGTTTGTGGTCCCTGTGACTGCAAAGAGATTTTCTGATCTTTGAGATCCCTGTGGCTGCAAGAAGTTCTTTCTTGTCCGTTGTGGTCCGTGTGACTGCAGATGTTTTCTGATCTTTTGTGGTCTGTGGCTGCAGGTGTTTGTTTGACCATTGTGGTCCCTGTGGCTGAATGGTTCCTCTGATCTTTGTTCTCCCTGTGGCTGCAGGTGTTTTTCTGTTCTTTGGAGTCCCCCGGCTGCAGATGTTTCTCTGATCTTCTGGGTCCCTCTGGTTATAGGTGTTTTTCTGATCTTTGAAGTCCCTATGGCTACAAGTGTTTTTCTGAATTTTGGGGTCCCTGTGACTGCAGATGTTTCTTTGATATTTGGGGTCCCTGTGGCTGCAGGTGTTCATCTGATCTTTTGGTCCACTGAGACTGCAGGTGTTTTCGATCTTTGTGGTCCCTGTGGCTGCAGGAATATTTCTGATCTTTGAGGTCTCTGTGGCTGCAATATGTTTTCACACCTTTGTGGTCCCTATGACTGCAGGTGTTTTTCTGATCTTTAGTAGATCCTGTGGCTCCAGGTGTTTGTCTGATCATTGTGGTCCCAGTGGCTGCAGGTGTTTTTCTGATCTTTGAGGTCCTGTGCCTGCAAGATATTTTTCTGACCTTTGTGCTCCCTATGACTACAGGTGTTTTTCTCTGATCTTTGTGGTCTCTGTGGCTGAAGGTGTTTGTCAGATCTTCATTGTCCCTGTGGCTGCAGGTGTTTTTCTGTTCTTTGTAGTCACCCAGGCTACAGATATTTCTCTGATCTTTGGGGTACCTATGGCTGCAGGTGTTTTTCTGAACTTTGGGGTCCCTGTGACTCCAGAAGTTTCTCTGATCTTTGGGGTCCCTGTGATTGCAGGTGTAATTCTGATCTTTGCTGTCCTTGTGACTGCAGGTGTTTCTTCGATCTTTGGGGTCCCTGTAATCGCAACTATTTATCTGATTTGTGGGATCCTTATAGCTACAGGTGTTTTTCTGATCTTTTGGAACCCCTGGCTACAGATGTTTTTTGAATTTTGGGATCCATATGCCTGTGGGGTTTCTCTGATCTTCGTGGTCCCTGTTCCTGCAAGAGATTTTCGATCTTTGGGGTCCCCATGGCTACAGATGTTCTCTGATCATTGGGGTCCCTGTTTCTGCAGGTGTTTTCTGATCTTTGGTGTCTCTGGCTGGTAGATGTATTTCCAATCTGGAGAGATCTCTGTGGCTGCAGGTGTTTTTCTGACCTGTGTGGTCCCTGTGGCTGCAGGTGTTTTTCTGATCTTTGTGGATCCTGTGGTTGCAGGTGTTTGTCTGATCTTTGGGGCCCGTTTGACTGCAGATGTTTTCTTATCTTTACTGTCCCTGTGGCTACAGCTCTTTTCTGATCTTTGTTGTCTCTGTGGCTGCAGGAGTTTTCTGATCTTTGAGGTCCCTGTGGCTGCAATATGTTTTCTCACCTTTGTGATCCTATGACTGCAGATGTTTTCCTGATCTTTGTGAATCCTGCATGTGGGTGTTTGTCTGATCTTTGTTTGTTCCCTTTGGCTGCAAGTGTTTCTTTGATCTTTATTATCCTTGTGGCTGCAGGTGTTTTTCTGATCTTTCGCCCACTGTAACTGCGGTCTTTTCTGACTTTGGGGTCCCTGTTGGCTGCAGGGTATTTTGATCTTTGAGATCTCTGTGGGCTGCAACATGTTTGACCTTGTGGTCCCTAGTGACTATAGGTAAGGTTTTTCTGATCTCGCTGAGATCTTGTGGCTGCAGGTATTTGTGTCTGATCTTGTGGTCCCTGTGGCTGCAGGTGTTTTCTGATCTTTGTGGTCCCTGTGGCTGCAGGTGTTCTCTGACCATCTTTGTCACTGTGGCTGCAGGTGTTTTTCTGATCTGTGGTCACTCTGGCTGAATGTTTCTCTGATCTTTGGGGTACCTGTGGCTGCAGGTGTTTTCCAATCCTTGGGGTCCTTATGGCTGCAGGTGTTTTTCTGAACTTTGGGGTCCCTGTGACTCCAGATGTTTCTCTGATCTTTGGGGTCCCTGTGATTGCAGATGTAATTCTGATCTTTGCTGTCCTGTGACTGCAGGTGTTTCTTTGATCTCTGGGGTCCCTGTAATTGCAACTATTTATCTGATTTGTGGGATCCTTAGTAGCTACAGGTGTTTTTTCGATCTTTGCAGACCCCTGGCTAGATGTTTCTCTGATTTTTGGAATCCCTAGGCCTGCAGGGTTTTCTCTGATCTTCGTGGTCCCTGTGCCTGCAGAGATTTTCTGATCTTTGGAGTCCCCTGGCTACAGATGTTTCTCTGATCTTTGGGGGTCCCTGTTTCTGCAGGTGTTTTTCTGATCTTGTGGTCCTCTGCTGCATCTATTTCAATCTTAGAGTCTCTGTGGCTGCAGGTGTTTTCTCTGCCTTTATGGTCCTGTGGCTGCAGGTGTTTTTCTGATCTTTGTGTGGACCCTGTGGCTGCAGGTGTTTGTCTGATCTTTGGGGCCCCTCTGACTGCAGGTGCTTTTCTTATCTTTGTGATCATTGTGGCTGCAGCTCTTTTCCTGATCTTTGTGGTTCCTGTGGCTGCAGGAGTTTTTCTGATCTTTGAGGTACCTGTGGCTGCAAGATGTTTTTCTCACCATTGTGTTCCCTATGACTGCAGGTGTTTTCCTGATCTTTGTGAATCCTGTGGCTGCAGGTGTTTGTCTGATCTTTGTGGTCCCTTTGACTGCAGGTGTTTCTTTGATCTATGTTGTCCCTCTGGCTGCAGTTGTTTTCTGTTCTTTGGGGTCCCCTGTCTAAGCATTTCTCTGATCATTGGGTCCCTCTGGCTGTAGGTGTTTTTTCTGATCTTTGGGGTCCCTGTGGCTGCAGGTGTTTTCTGAACTTTAGGGTCCCTGTGACTTTAGATGTTTTTTTGATCTTTAGGGGTCCTTTGGCTACAGGTGTTTTCTGTTCTTTGGGGCCTCTGTCTGGAGGTTTCTCTGATCATTAGGGTCCTTGTATTCAGGTGCTTTCTGTTCCTGGGGTGACACTGGCTACAGGTGTTTGTCTGCTCTTTGGGGGTCCCTGTGGCTGAAAGTGTTTTTCTGACCTTTGTGATCCCTGTAGCTGTTGTTTTTCTGATCTTTGAGGTCCCTATGGTTACAGGTGTTTTCTGATATTTGTGGTCCCAGTGGCTGCAGTTGTTTTTCTGATCTTTGGGGTCCCTATGGCTACAGGTGTTTTTCTGATCTTTGTGGTCACTGTGGTTGCAAGATGTTTTTCTGGCGTGTGGTCCCAATGACTGCAGGTATTTTTCTGATATTGTGAATTCTGTGGCTGCAGGTGTTTGTCTGATCTTTGTGGTCCTTATGGCTCAGGTGTTTCTCTGATCTTTATTATCCCTGTTGTTGCAGATCTTTTTTCTGTTCTTTGGGCCCTCCTGGCTGTGGATGTTTCTCTGATCTTTGAGATCCTGTAGCTGCAGGTGTTTTTCTGATCTTTGTGGTCCTTATGCTGCAGGTGTTTTTCTGAATTTGGGGTCCCATGGCTTGGCAGATGTTTCTATAATCTTAGGGTCCTGTGTGATTGCAGGTGTATTTCTTATCTTCAGGGACCTGTGACTGCAGGTCTTTCTCTCATCTTTGAGGTCCATGTGATTGCAACTATTTCTGATCTGTGGGGTCCTTATAGCTGCAGGTGTTTTCTGAATTCTGGGATCCCTGTTGCACTAGCGGTTTTCCCATCTTTGTAGTCACTGTGGTTGCAGGAGTTTTTCTGATCTTAGAGGTCCTGTGGCTGTAGGTGTTTTCTCTTATCAGCAGTGGCTCTGTGGCTGGGTGTTCTTCTGATCATTGTGTGTCCCTGTGACTGCAGGGGTTTTGATCTTCAGGTCCTTGTGGCTGCGATGTTTTTCTGACCTTTGTTGTTTCTATGCTGCTGCATTTTCTGATCTTTGTTAGTCACTGTGACTGGTGTTTCTCTGATGTTTGTTGTCCCTGTGGCTGCAGGTGTTTTTCTGTTCCTTGTTGGTCACCCTGGCTACAGATATTTGTGAACTTTTGGGTCCTGTGACTCGGGCGTTTTTTGTTCTTTAGGGTCCCTGTGATTGCAAATGGTTCTGATCTTTGGTTGTCTCTGTGACTGCAGGTGTTTCTTTGATCTTGGAGTCCCTATAGTTGCAACTATTTATCTAATTTATGGGATCCTTATGGCCGTGAGTGTTTTTTTAATTTGGGTCTCTGTGGCTACAGGTGTTTTCTGATCTTTGGGGACCCCTGGCTTAGATGTTTCTCTGATGCTGGGATCCCTATGACTGCAGGTGTTTTGTCTGATCTTTGTGGTCCCTGTGGCTGTGGGAGTTTTTCTCGAGTCTTTATGGTCCCCTGGCTTAGATGTTTCTCGATCTTTAGGGTCCCTGTGCTTGCAGATGTATTTCTGATCTCTGAGGTCCCTGTGGCTGCAGGTGTTTTTCTGACCTTTGTGGTCCTGTGGCTGGGGTTTTTTCTGATTTTTGTGTACCCTGTGGCTGCATGTCTTTTCTCGATCATTGTGGTTCCCTATGACTGCCGGAGTTTTTCTGATCTTTGTGGATCCTGTGTAGGAGGTGTTGTCTAATCTTGTTGGTCACTGTGGTTTGAAAGATGTTTTTCTGATGTGGTCCCAATGACTGCAGGTATTTTTCTTCGATGTTGTGAGTCTCTGGCTGCAGGTGTTTGTCTGATCTTTGTGGTCCATATGGCTCAGGTGTTTCTCTGATCTTTATTGTCCCTGTTGCTGCAGATCTTTTCTCATTCTTTGGGCCCTCCTGGCTGTAGATGTTTCTCAGATCTTTGGGATCCCTGTAGCTGCAGTGTTTTCTGATCTTGTGTTTCCTATGCCTGCAGGTGTTTTTCTGACTTTGGGGTCCTATGACGAGATGTTTCTATGATCTTTTGAGGTCCTGTGATTGCAGGTGTATTTCTTATCTTTGGGGACCCTGTGACTGCAGGTCTTTTCTCTGATCTTTGAGGGTCCATGTGATTGCAACTATTTCCTGATCTGTGGGTCCTTATAGCTGCAGTGTTTTCTGAATTTGGGATCTTTGTCTCCATTGTGGTCCCTGTGGCTGCAGGTGTTCTTCTGATTCTTTGTGGTCCCTGTGGCTGCAAGAGTTTTCTAATCTTTCAGGTCCCTGTGGCTGCAAGATGTTTTTCTGACCTTTGTGGTTCCCATGACTGCATGTATTTTTGATCTTTGTGAATCCTGTGGCTGCAGGTGTTTCTCTGATCTTTGTTGTCCCTGTGACTGCAAAAGTTTCTTTGATATTTGGGGTCCCTGTGATTGCAGGTGTTTTCTGATCTTTAGGGTCTCTGTGACTGCAGCTGTTTCTCTGATCTTTGGTGCCCTGTGATTGCAACTATTTCTCTGATCTGTGGGATCCATGGCTGTAGGTGTTTTCTGATCTTTGCAGTCCCAGTGGCTGTAGATTGTCTTTGACTTTGTGGTCCCTGTGGCTGCAGGTGTTTTTCTGATCTTTTGTGGACCCTGTGGCTGCAGGTGGTTGCTCGATCTTTTGGGCCACTGTGACTGCAGGTCTTTTTCTGATCTTTGAGGTCCTGTGGTTGCAGGAGTATTTCTGATCTTTTGAGATCCCTGTGGCTGCAAGATGTTTTTCTGACCTTTGTGGTCCTATGACTGCAGGTATTTGCTGATCATTGTGGTCACTGTGGCTGCAGGTATTTGCTGATCACTGTGGTCACTGTGGCTGCAGGTGTTTTTCTATTTCTTTGTGGTTCACCCTGGCTACAGATATTTCTCTGATCTTTGGGGTACCTGTGGCTGTAGGTGTTTTTCCCGATCCTTGGGGTTCCTTATGGCTGCAGGTGTTTTCTGAACTTTGGGGTCCCTGTGACTCCAGATGTTTCTTTGATCTTTGGGGTCCCTGTGATTGCAGGTGTAATTCTGATCTTTGATGTCCCTGTGTCTGCAGGTGTTTCTTTGATCTTTAGGGTCCCTGTAATTGCAACTATTTATCTGATTTAGTCGGATCCTTGGTAGCTACAGGTGTTTTCTAATCTTTGGGACCCTCTGGCTACAGATGTTTCTCTGATTTTTGGGATCCCTAGGCCTGCAGGGTTTCTCTGATCTTCGTGGTCCCTGTTGCTTGCAGGAGATTTCTGATCTTTGGGGTCCTCTGGCTGCAGATGTTTCTCTGATCTTTGGGGTCCCTGTTTCTGGTTGTCAGATCTTTGTGGTCCCTCTGACTGCAGATGTATTTCTGATCTTAGTGAGGTCTCTGTGGCTGCAGGTGTTTTTCTGACCTTTGTGGTCCCAGTGGCTGCAGGTGTTTTCTGATCTTTGTGGACCCTGTAGCTGCAGGTGTTTGTCTGATCTTTGGGGCCCTCTGACTGCAGGTGCTGTCTCTTATCTTTTGTGATCCTTGTGGCTGCAGCTCTTTTTTCTGATCTTTGTGGTTTCTGTGCTGTAGGAGTTTTTCTGATCTTTGAGGTCCATGTGGCTGCAAGATGTTGTTCTCACCATTGTGTTCCCTATGACTGCAAGTGTTTTCCTGATCTTGTGGTCCCTTTTGGCTGCAGGAGTTTCATTGATCTTTTGTTGTCCCTGTGGCTGCATGTGTTTTTCTGTTCTTGGGGTCCCCTGTCTACAGATGTTTCTCTGATCATTTGGGTCCTTGGGCTGTGGTGTTTTTCTGATCTTTGGTGTCCCTATGGCTGGGTGTTTTTCTTAACTTTGGGATCCCTGTGACTGTAGATGTTTCTTTGATCTTTTGGTCCCTGTGGCTTCAGGGTGTTTTCTAATCTTTGTGGTCCCTTGGCTGCAGGTGTTTTTTGTTCTTTGGGGCCTCTATCTACAGAGTTTTTCTGATCATTGGGGTCCTTGTGGCTGCAGGTGTTTTTCTGCTCCTTGAGGGTGCTACTGGCTATAGGTGTTGTCTTGATCTTTGGGGGTCCCTGTGGCTGTAGGTGTTTTTCTGATCTTTGTGATCCCTGTAGCAGTTGTTTTCTGATCTTTGGGGTCCCTGGCTGCAGGTGTTTTTCTGATCTTTGAGGTCACTGTGGTTGCAGTGTTTTTCTGATATGGTCCCAATGACTGCAGGTATTTTTCTGATATTTGGATTATGTGGCTGCAGGTGTTTGTCTGATCTTTGTGATCCATATGACTCCAGGTGTTTCTCTGTTTTACCGTCCCTGTTGCTGCAGGTCTTTTCTGTTCTTTACCCTCCTGGCTGTATATGTTTCTCTGGTCTTTGGGATCCCTGTAGCTGCAGGTGTTTTCTGATTTTTGGGTCCCTATGCCTGCAGGTGTTTTCTGAATTTGGGGTCCCTATGACTGCAGATATGTTTCTAGTCTTTGGGGTCCCTGTGATTGCAGGTGTATTTCTTATCTTTGGGTCCCTGTGACTGGCAGGTCTTTCTTTGATCTTTGGGGTCCCTGTGATTGCAACTTTTTCCTGATCTGTGGGGTCCTTATAGCTGCAGGTGTTTTCTGATTCTGGAGTCCCTGTGGCTAGGTGTTTTCCATCTTTATGGTCCCTGTGGTTGCAAGGGTTTTATCTGATCTTAGAGGTCCCTGTGGCTGTAGGTGTTTTGTCTCCTTTGTGGTCCCTGTGGCTGCAGGTGTTCTTCTGATCTTGTGTGTTCCTGTGGCTGCAGAGTTTTCTAATCTTTCAGGTCCCTGTGGCTGCAAGATGTTTTTCTGACTTCTATGGTTCCTATGACTGCACGATTTTTTTGATCTTTGTGAACCTGTGGCTGCAGGTGTTTCTCTGATCTTTGGGTCCCTGTGATTGCAGGTGATTTCTGATCGTTGGTGTTCCTGTGACTGTTGGTGTTTCTTTGATCTTTGGAGTCCCTGTAATTGCAACTATTTATCTGATTTATGGGATCCTTATGACTGCAGTGTTTTTTTTAGCTTTGGGGTCTTCATGGCTACAGGTGTTTTCAGATCTTTGGGGACCCTGGCTACAGATGTTTCTCTGATCTTTGAGATCCCTATGACTGCAGGTGTTTCTCTGATCTTTGTGGTCCCTGTGGCTGCGGGAGTTTTTCTGATCTTTATGGTTCCCCTGGCTTCAGATGTTTCTCTGATCTTGAGATCCCTATGACTGCAGGTGTTTCTCTGATCTTTGTGGTCCCTATGGCTGCAGGAGTTTTCTGATCTTTGGGGTACCTGTGCTGCAAGATGTTTTTTCTCACCTTTCTGGTCCTTTTGACTGCAGGTGTTTTTCTGATCTTTGTGAATCCTATGACTGGGTGTTTGTCTGATCTTCTTTGTCCCTTTCTCTGCAGGTATTTCTTTGATCTTTGTTGTTCCTGTGGCTGCAGGTGTTTTCTATTCTTTGGGTTCCCATTGGCTAGATGTTTCTCCAATCATTGGGTCCCTCTGGCTGCAGGTGTTTTTTTAATCTTTGGGGTCCCTATGGCTGCAGGTGTTTTCTGAACTTTGGGGTCCCTGTGACTGTAGATGTTTATCTGATCTTTGAGGTACCTGTGCCTACAAGTCTTTTTCTGATCTTTGTGGACCTGATATCTCAGGTGTTTTGTATGATCTTTGGGGCCCTGTGACTGCAGGTGTTTTTCTATCTCTATTGAATCTGTGGCTGCAGGTGTTTGTCTGGTCTTTGTGGCCCTTGGCTACAGGTGTTCTTTGATCTTTGTTGTTCCTGTGGCTGGTATTTTTCTTCTTCTTGGGGTCTCCCTGCTACAGATGTTTCTCTGATCATTAGGTCCCTCTGGCTGCAGGTGTTTTTCTGATCATCGGGGTCCCTATGGCTGCAAGGGTTTTCTGAACTTTGTGACTCTGTGACTGTAGATGTTTCTCACGATCTTTGGGGTCCCTGTGGCTGCTGTTTTTTTGATATCTATGTGGTCCCTGTGGCTGCAGGTGTTTTTTCTGTTCTTTCAGGGCCCCTGCTACAGAGTTTTCTCTGGTCATTGGGTCCTTGTGCAGATATTTTTCTCTTCTTTGGGGTGCCACTGGTTACAGGTGTTAGTCTGATCTTTGGGGTCCCAGTGGCTGTGGCTGTTTTTCTGATCTTTGTGATCTCTGTGGCTGCAGGAGTTTCTGATCTTTAGGTCACTGTGGCTGCAAGATGTTTTTTCTCCTTGACATGTGTTCCCTATGACTGCAGGTATTTTTTCTCATCTTTGTGAATCCTGTGCTGCAGGTGTTTGTCTGATCTTTGTGGTCCTTTGGCTGCTGGTGGTTCTCTCACCTTTCCTGTCAAGTTGGTGCAGGTCTTTTTCTGTTCTTTGGGGCCTTCCTGCTATAGATGTTTCTCTAATCTTGGGGTCTCTGTGGCTGCAGGTGTTTTCTGACCTTGTGGTCCCTATGACTGCAGGTGTTTTTCTGATCTTTGTGGACCCTGTAGCTGCAGGTGTTTTTTCTGATCTTTTTTGGGCCATTAGGCTGCAGGTGTTTTCTGATCACTGTGGTCTCTGTGGCTGTAGGCCTTTTTCGATCTTTGTGGTCCCTGTGTGTGCAGGAGTTTTCTGACTTTGGAGGTCCCTCTGGATAGCAGAGATGTTTTCTGACCTTGTGGTCCCTATGACTGCGGGTGTTTTCTGATCTTTATGGGCATGTGGCTGCAGGTGTTTGTCTGATCATTGTGATCACTGTGGCTGTGAGGTTCCTCTGATCTTTGTTCTCCTCTGGCTGCAGGTGTTTTTTCTGTTCTTTTTGGGGTCGCTTTGGCGAACAGATGTTTCTCTGATCTTCAGGGTCTCTCTGGCTGCAGCTCTTTTCTGATCTTTGGGGTCCCTATGGCTGCAGGAGTTTTCTGAACTTTGGGGTCCCTGTGACTGCAGATGTTTCTTTGATATTTGGGGTTCCTGTGATTGGAGTTATTGCTGATCTTTGGTATTCCTGTGACTACAGGTGTTTATCTGATCTTTAGGCTCCCTGTGATTTGCAATTATTTCTCTGATTTGTAGGGGTCCTTATGGCTTGCAGGAGCTTTTCTGAACATCGTGGGTCCCTGTGGTTACAGGTGTTTTTCTGATCTTTGGGGCCTCCTGGCTATAACTGTTTCTCTGATCTTTGGGATCCCTATGACTGAAGGCATTTATCTGATCTTTGGGCCCTGCCATAGATGTTTCTCTGATCTTTGAGATCCCTTTGGCTGTAGGTGTATTTCTGATCCTTGAGGTCCCTTTTGGCTGCAGTGTTTTTTCATCTTTGAGGGCCTGAGGCTGGGTGTTTTGGATCTTTTGTGAACCCTGTGATGGCAGGTGTTTTCTGATCTTTGTGGTCCTGTGGCTGCAGGAGTTTTTCTGATCTTTAAGGTCCTTCTGGCTGCAGGTGTTTTCTGAACTTTGTGGTCCCTGTGGCTGCTGCTGTTTTCTTTGATCTTTTCTGTTTCCTATGACTGCAGGTGTTTTCCTGATCTTTGAACTGTGGCTGTAGGTGTTTGTCTGATCCTTATGTCACTCTGACTGCAGGTGTTTCTCTGATGTTTGTTGTCCCTGTGGCTGCAGGTGTTTTTCTGTTCTTGGAGGCCCCTGGCTATAGATGTTTTCTCTGATCTTTGGGGTCCCATTGGCTGCAGGTGTTTTTCTGATCTTTGGGGTCCCTATGGCTGGTGTTTTTCTGAATTTTGGGTCCCTGTGACTGCAGATGTTTCTTCTGATCTTTGGGGTCCTAGAGATTGCAGGTGTATTCTGATCTTTTGGGGTCCCTGTGACTGCAGGTGTTTCTCCTGATCTTTGGGGTCCATACACGATTGCAACTATTTCTCTGATCTGTGGGATCTTTATGGCTGCAGGTGTATTTCTGATCTTTGGGGTCCCTGTGGCTGCAGGTGTTTTTCTGAACTTTGGAGTTCTGTGACTGCAAATGTTTCTTTGATCTTTGGGTCCTCTGTGATTGTGGGTGTATTCCTGATCTTTGGGTCCCTGTGACTGCAGATGTGTCTCTGATCATTGGGGTCCCTCTGAGTGCAACTATTTCTCTGATCTGTGGGGTCCTTATGGCTGCAGGTGTTTTTTCTGAACTTAGAGTCCCTCAGCCTACAGGTGTTTTTCTGTTCTTTGGGGTCCCTCTGGCTACAGATGTTTCTCTGACCTTCTGGTTTCCTCTGGTTGCAGGTGTTTTTCTGATCTTTGAGGTCCCTATGGCTACAAGTGTTTTTTTGAATTTTGGGGTCCCTGTGACTACAGATGTTTCTCTGATCTTTGGGGTCCCAGTGGCTGCAGGTGTTTTCTGATCTTTGTGGATCCCTTGGCTGCAGGGTTTTGTCTGATCATTGTGGTCCCTGTGGCTGCATGTCTTTTACTGATCTTTGTGTCCCACTGACTGCAAGAGATTTTCTGATCTTGTGGTCTTGTGGCTGTAGGTGTTTGTCTGATCGTTGTTTGTCCCTGTGGCTGAACGGTTCCTCTGATCTTTGTTCTCCTGTGGCTGCAGGTGTTTTTCTGTTCTTGGGGCCCTGGCTACAGATGTTTCTCTGACCTTCTGGTTTCCTCTGGTTGCAGGTGTTTTCTGATCTTTGAGGTCCCTATGGCTACAAGTGTTTTCTAAATTTTGGGGTCCCTGTGACTACAGATGTTTCTTTGATATTTGAGGTCCCTGTGATTGGAAACATAAAACATGGAAACATAGAAACATAGAGTTGATGGCAGATAAGGACCGCAAGGCCCATCCAGTCTGCCCATCTGTTTTTTCTACCTTATAAATGTGCCATCGGCCTTTGCTCTATCAGTGGCCTCATCTATTCATAGTCATTTGTATTGCTCCCTTATGCCTATCCCATGCCTGTTTGAAGTCCTGCACTGTATTCATAGCCACCACTTCTTGTGGTTAGCCTTCCATGCATCCTCCAACCTTTCTGTGAAAAGAATTTCCTCACATTCCCTTAATCGTTACCCTCTAATCTCATGCTGTGTCCTCTTGTCCTGCTATTTTCTTATATTTAAACATATGTTAGACTCTTTCACCTTGTTAATGCCCTTAAGGTGTTTGAATGCCTCGATGATATCACCTCTCTTCTCCTTTGCTCAAGGGTATACATATTGAGCTCTGTTAATCTGTCCTCATATGTCTTCAGATGCAGTCCCTGCACCATTTGGTTGCCCTTCTCGGACTGCCTCAATTTTAGTTAATGTCCTTGTGAAGGTGTGGCCTCCCAATACTGCCATAATGCAGATGGGGGCGTAACCAGTGTCTTGTAAAGAGGATTATTACCTTCCTCTTATGACTTGTGATACCCCTACTAATACACCCTAACACCCCCTAGCCTTACTTACTGCTTTAGAGGTCTGCTTGGATGATTTCAGGTCATCAGTGATGATGATGCCCAAGTCTCTTTCTTCCTTTGTGACTGCTTAGCAACTCCTCCCAGCCTATAGGTGGCTTCCAGGGTTTCTCTTCCCTATGTGCATGATTTTGCACTTCTTTGCATTAAATCCAGTTGCCACTCTTCTGACCATTTTGCTAGTTTATCCAGATCTCTTTCTTTCTGCCCACCCATGTGGATCATCTACTCTGTTGCAGATCTTGGTGTCATCTGTAAACAGACAAGCCTTACCCTCCAGTCCATCTGCAAGGTCACTAATGAAGATGTTGAAGAGGACTGGCCCCAGGACTGATCCTCGAGGTACCCACTTGTGACTTGCATCTCTTCTGACTTTATACCATTTACCACCACTCTCTGTTTTCTGCCCGTCAACCAGTTTGCCTCCAGTTGACCAACTTCAGACCCACCCTGAGCCTACCCAGATTATTTATCAATCTTCTATGTGGAACAGTGTCAAAAGCTTTGCTTGAAGTCAAGGTAGGCGACATCAGACTGCCCTTGGTCCACCACTCTAGTTTCCCAGTCAAAGAAATCTATGAGATTAGTTTTACAGGACCTTCCTTTGTGAACCCATGCTGTCTTGGATCCTGTGCCCTATGGATTCCAGGTGTTGCACTATCCTTCCTTAAGGTGCCTCCATAATCTTGCCCACTACTGAGGTGTAAGACTGACTGGTCTGTAGTTTCGCCTCCTCCCTGCTACCACTCTTGTGGAGCGGGATCACATGAGCCCTTCTCCAGTCTTCTGGGACCTCTCCTGTGCTCAGAGACTCACTAAATAGTTCTGCTAATGGCTCTGCTAGTTCCACCTTTAGCTCCTTAAGTACCCTGGGATGTATGCTTCAGGTCCCATTGCCTTATCCACCCTAGGCTTAGCAGCTCTTGTAGGACCCTTTCTTTTGTGAAGGGTAGTGCTCACCTCCTCCCCCTGTGTCCATGCTGCTGAGCTGTGGGCCCTGTCCTACCTTCTCTTCAGTAAATACTAAGCAAAGTATCTATTTAGGACAGATGCCTTACAGGGTCCTCCTCCTCACATGCTCCCTTTTCTCCATTAAGCAGATTAATACCCCCTCTGACTTTCTCCTTTTACTAATGTATCTATAGAAAGTCTTGTCACCTTCTTTACCGTTCGTGCTCGTGTTTCCTCAGTTTGGGACTTTGCCTGCCTTACTGCCTTCCTGCTTCCCTTAGGGCAGTTTGGTATGCCTCTATCTTCATCCCGCTGTGTTCCCTTTATATTTCCTGAAGGTCAGCCTTTGGCTCTGACCTTTTGGCTACTGTATTTGAGAACCAAAGTGGTTTTCTTCTTTGCACTTCCTTTTCTGTCTAACACAATGGGATGTTGCTTAAGTATTGCATCTTTAATGCTTGCCCACTTTGCCTGTACCCCGTCACCTGTGTTTCTTTTGCCAGGGCTAGCTTAACTCTGTTGGCCATCTTATCAAAGTCAGCTCCTCTGAAGCCCATATTTTTGCCTCGGAATGGGATGATTTAGATGTAGTAGTAGTCAAACTGACCATACCATGTGATGGTCTCTGGCCCCCAGGTGACCTTCCACCTGGAGATCTGTGATCCTTCCTTGTTAGTCAGTACCAGATCTAGGATAGCCCTGTCTCTTGTGGGTTGCTGTACCAGTTGTTTGAGGCCTTCCCCCTGCAAAGAATCCACTATGTGTCTAGTTCTGGCAGATGTTCCTGCTGGTATTGACCAATCTCTATCCGGCATGTTGAAGTCTCCCATTATCAGAACCTCCCCTTTAGCTGTCATGTTTTGTATATCTTCTAACAGTAATGTGTCTATGTCCTCCCCCTGGTCTGGGGGCCTGTAGACAACCCAGTTCTTATGGCTGTCCCATTTCCTGTTTCCAGGGTGACCCACAGTTCTTCTGGCTCCTTTATGTATTCTGAATTTCTGTAGCTTTGATATTTTCATTGACATACAGGGCCCTCCCCCTTTTGCACCTCGGTCTCTTCAGACAATACATAGCCAGGTACTGAAGTCTCCCAAGTGTGGTTACTGGTAAACCACGTCTCACTAATTGCTACTATGTCCAGTTTAGCCTCTGACATTATTGCCTGCAGGTCTGGGATCTTATTTCCCAAGCTGTGAGCATTTGTGTACATGATTTTCCATTGGACAGATTTTGGTGTGTTAGTTGTTGGGTGAGGTTTGGCATTACCCCTGTGCATCGTATGGGGACACAAACTTTTTTCTTACCTGGTGATGCAAATGAACTGCAAACATGCTGAATCTCTGTTTGACCACTAGCTGAGGGGGGAGGGGTGTTCTTCCCATTCGACGTATGGGGTGCTGCACCCTCTCCCCATTTGCTAGTTTAAATATTCTGCAAAGACGTCAAACTTCTGCCCCAATGCACTGACTCCCTCCTTAGTCAGATGCAGTCCATCAAATTTTATGAACTTTGCTCCCCAGAACTGTTGCCAGTTCCTATAAATCTGTGTCCTTTTCTGGCACCAGCCCTTGAGCCACGTGTTTAGCTCCCTATCTCCCTTCTCTGACCTTCCGTCCATCTGCTCCCTCTCCAGACTGGCGGGATCTCAGAGATGGCTGGATGAAATAGATGATAGTTTGTCACCCAGCCTGATCAGGTGTTCCTTGGTCTCCACAACTGACTGGCTGGGTGAGATCATTAGTCCCTATGTGTACTAGGACATCAATGTTTTCTCCTGCTTTGTGAACAATTTTAGCAATGCGGTCGTGTGTCTCCATGCTGATGTACCTGGGAGACATCTGACCATTACCCTGGCTGGAGATGGGTATCAACTCCCCGAATCATGGAGTCTCCTATGATCAGAAGTTTTTTGGATTTCCTTTTTGCTTTCTTTGCTTTGGTTCCTGATTTGGGTGAGTTTTGTTGTGCTAGCTCCTGTGCTGCAGTGTCCTGCTCTGCAGTGTCTTCTGCCTCTTTGTTTGATTTCAGAGATAGAGGCAGATACCTGTTTCTAGTGTTTACATGGTTTTTGGAGGTAATATGTTGGAGAGCAGAGAGTGATGGGACACCCGATTTGCCCTTCCTAACCACCTATTGGACCAACTATCCTCTGCGGTCGAGGTTTTTCTGTTGGATGCTGGGGAAATGGCGGGTGGTTCTTATAATGTATTTCCTCTTGAATATGAAATTTGAGGCATGCAATCTCTGCCCATGCTGCCCGGAGCTGAGCCATAAGATCTCCAAAGGCCCAGCATGTAGGACAGTGTCCTAAATTCTATAAGACTGTCCTTCTGAAAATTGTTCCACAATACCTGCAGTTAATGATATCCATTCCAGATAAGTTGCTGGTTTATAACCTAGTCAGAGTAATTAGAAAGAAAAAAATAGAAAAAAATGCAGTGATGGTTTGATTGTGTTTTGTTTAACTTGTTATAACAAGTTAAATTACTAGTGCCCCTGTAAATGAGCTCACCTTGTGGAGGCCCCACTGATCCGCCCCTTCCTGCTCTGCCACAGGAAATGTCACAACTGTGGTACCCTATAAAAGGAGTGTAGTGTGGGGTGGTTGGGGATGGGGGTGGGTGGTTGGGCCCTTCCCCTGCTGTAAAAGAAAAACCACGGACGAAAGAAAAAGGAGGTAAGAGCAGAAACAATCAGTCAACAACAAATGCAGTAACCCTGAAAGCTTATCCTAATGTTAGATAAAACTGTAAAACCTGTAAAACACCACCTGTAATAATTTCAGAGAAGATATACGCTGTAAGAAACACTTTGCTACAGAGAAAAATAAAACAATGAAATGTTAACAACAAACAGTAGCAATCCTGTGAGTAAAAATAAAACAACACCACACAGTAAATCTGCTTAGCCAAAATAAGTCTTAATCCTTTCCCTTGCTCTGGTAAGTTTCTACTCTGCCTTTCAAGCAGTCTTAGAAGGAAAGTGCTCAGGTGAAGCTAGGTGCCTTGGCCAGGTGTATTTCTGATCTTTGGGGTCCCCGTGACTGCAGGTGTTTCTCTGATCTTTGTGCTTCCTGTGGCTGCGGGAGTTTTTTTAATCTTTGTGGTCCCCCGTGCTACAGATGCTTCTATGATCTTTGGGGTCCCTGAGGTTGCAGGTGTATTTCTGTTCTTTGAGGTCCCTGTTGCTGTAGATGTTTTAGGTGTTTTCCTGAGCTTTGTGGTCCCTGTAGCAGCAGGTGTTTGTCTGATCTTTCAGGCCCTTGTGACTGCAGATGTTTTTCTGATCTTTGTGATCCCTGTGCCTGCAGGTCTTTTTCTGATCTTTGTGGTTCCTGCGGCTGCAAGATGTTTTTCTTACCTTTGTGATCCCTATGACTGCAGGTCTTTTTCGATCTTTGTGAATCCTGTGGCTGCAGGTGTTTATCTGATCTTTGTGGTCCCTGTGCCTGCGGGAGTTTATTTGATCTTTGGGGTCCCCCTAGCTACAGATGTCTCTCTGATCTTTGGCGTCCCTGTGGCTGCAGGTGTTTCTCTGATCTTTATTGTCCCTTGGCTGCTGATGTATTTCTGATCTTTGAGGTCCCTGTGGCTGCAAGTGTTTTCTGACCACTGTGATCCCTATGACTACAGGTGTTTTTCTGATCTTTGTGGATCCTGTGGCTGAAGATGTTTCTCTGATCATTGTGGTCACTGTGGCTGCAGGGTTCCTCTTATCTTTGTTCTCCCTGTGGCTGCAGGTATTTTTCTGATCTTTGGGGTCCCAATGGCTTCAGATATTTTTCTGAACTTTGGGGTCCCTGCAACTGCAAATGTTTCTTTGATATTCGGGGTCCCTGTGATTGCAGGTGTATTTCTGATCTTTAAGGTCTCTGTGGCTGCATGTGTTTCTCTGATCTTTGGGGTCCCTGTGGCTGCAGGTGTTTGTCTGATCTTTCGGGCCACTGTGACTGCAGGTCTTTTCTGATCTTTGAGGTCCCTGTGGTTGCAGGAGTATTTCTGATCTTTGAGATCCCTGTGGCTGCAAGATGTTTTTCTGACCTTTGTGGTCCCTATGACTGCAAGTGTTTTTCTGATCACTGAGGATCTTGTGGCTGCAGGTATTTGTCTGACCATTGTGGTCTCTGTGGCTGCAGGTGTTTTTCTGATCTTTGTGGTCCCTGTGGCTGCAGGTGTTTCTCTGATCTTCATTGTCCCTGTGGCTGCAGGTGTTTTTCTGTTCTTTGTGGTCACCCTGGCAACAGATATTTCTCTGATCTTTGAGGTACCTATGGCTGCAGGTGTTACTCTGAACTTTGGGGCCCCTGTGACTCCAGAAGTTTCTCTGATCTTTGGGGTCCCTGTTTCTGCAGGTGTTTTTCTGATCTTTGTGGTCCCTCTGGCTGCAGATGTATTTCCAATCTGAGAGGTCTCTGTGGCTGCAGATGTATTTCTGATCTTTGTGGTCCCTGTGACTGCAGGTGTTTTTTCTGATCCTTGTGGTCCCTGTAGCTGCAGGTGTTTGTCTGATCTTTCAGGCCCTTGTAACTGCAGATGTTTTTCTGATCTTTGTGATCCCTGTGCCTGCAGGTCTTTTTCTGATCTTTGTGGTTCCTGCGGCTGCAAGATGTTTTTCTTACCTTTGTGATCCCTATGACTGCAGGTCTTTTTCGATCTTTGTGAATCCTGTGGCTGCAGGTGTTTTTCTGATTTTTGTGGTCCCTGTGCCTGTGGGAGTTTATTTGATCTTTGAGGTCCCCCTAGCTACAGATGTCTCTCTGATATTTGGCGTCCCTGTGGTTGCAGGTGTTTCTCTGATCTTTATTGTCCCTATGGCTGCTGATGTATTTCTGATCTTTGAGGTCCCTGTGGCTGCAAGTGTTTTTCTGACCACTGTGATCCCTATGACTACAGGTGTTTTTTCTGATCTTTGTGGATCCTGTGGCTGAAGATGTTTCTCTGATCATTGTGGTCACTGTGGCTACAGGGTTCCTCTTATCTTTGTTCTCCCTGTGGCTGCAGGTGTTTTTCTGATCTTTGGGGTCCCAATGGCTTCAGGTATTTTTCTGAACTTGGGGTCCCTGCGACTGCAAATGTTTCTTTGATTTTTGGGGTCCCTGTGATTGCAGGTGTATTTCTGATCTTTAGGGTCTCTGTGACTGCAGGTGTTTCTCTGATCTTTGGGGTCCCTGTGGCTGCAGGTGTTTGTCTGATCTTTCGGGCCACTGTGACTGCAGGTCTTTTTCTGATCTTTGAGGTCCCTGTGGCTGCAAGATGTTTTTCTGATCTTTGGGGTCCCTGTTTCTGCAGGTGTTTTTCTGATCTTTGTGGTCCCTCTGGCTGCAGATGTATTTCCAATCTGAGAGGTCTCTGTGGCTGCAGATGTATTTCTGATCTTTGTGGTCCCTGTGACTGCAGGTGTTTTCTGATCCTGTGGACCCTGTGGTTGCAGGTGTTTGTCTGATCTTTGGGGCCCCTGTGACTGCAGGTGTTTTTCTGATCTTTGTGATCCCTGTGGCTGAAGGTCTTTTTCTGATCTTTGTAGTTCCTGTGGCTGCAAGATGTTTTTCTCACCTTTGTGGTCCCTATGACTGCAGGTGTTTTTTGGAACTTTGTGAATCCTGTAGCAGAAGATGTTTGTCTGATCTTTATGGTCCCTTTGGCTACAGGTGTTTCTTTGATCTTTGTTGTCTCTGTGGCTGCAGGTGTTTTTCTGTTCTTTGAGGTCCCTGTGGCTATAAGTGTTTTTCTGTTCTTTGAGGCTGCCTGGCTACAGAGGTTTCTCTGATCATTGTGGTCCTTGTGGCTGCAGGTGTTTTTCTGTTCTTTGGGGTGCCACTGGCTACAGGTGTTTGTGTGATCTTTCGGGTCCCTGTGGCTGTAGGTGTTTTTCTGATCTTTGTGATCCCTGTAGCTGTATGTGTTTTTCTGATCTTTGGGGTCCCTATGGCTGCAGGTGTTTTTCTGATCTTTGAGGTCCTTGTGGCTGCAGGTGTTTTTCTGATCTTTGTGGTCCCTGTGGCTGCAGGAGTTTTTCTGATCTTTGAGGTCACTGTGGCTGCAAGATGTTTTTCTGTCATATGTGGTTCCTATGACTGCAGGTATTTTTCTGATATTTGTGAATCCTGTGGCAGCAGGTGCTTGTCTGATCTTTGTGCTCCCTATGGCTGCAGGTGTTTCTCTGATCTTTATTGTCCCTGTTGCTGCAGGACTTTTTTTGTTCTTTCGGACCCTCTTGGCTATAGATGTTTCTCTGATCTTTGTGGTCCCTGTGGCTGCAGGTGTTCTTCTGATCTTTGGAGTCCCTGTGGCTGCAGGAGTTTTTCTGATCTTTCAGGTCCCTATGGCTGCAAGATGTTTTTCTGACTTTTGTTGTTCCTATGACTGCAGGTATTTTTCTGATCTTTGTGAATCTGTGGCTACAGGTGTTTTCCTGATCTTTGTGGTCACTGTGACTGCAGGTGTTTCTCTGATCTTCATTGTCCCTGTGGCTGCAGGTGTTTTTCTGTTCTTTGTGGTCACCCTGGCTACAGATATTTCTCTGAACTTTGGGGTCCCTGTGACTCCAGATGTTTCTCTGATCTTTGAGGTCCCTGTGGCTGCAGGTGATCTTCTGAACTTTGGGGTCCCTGTGACTGCAGATGTTTCTCTGATCTTTGGGGTCCCAGTGTTTGCTGGTGTATTTCTGATCTTTGTGGTCCATGTGACTGCAGGTCTTTCTCTGATCTTTGGGGTCCCTGTGATTGCAACTATTTCTCTGATCTGTGAGGTCCTTATGGCTGCAGGTGCTTTTCTGAATTCTGGGGTCCCAGTGGCTACTGGTGTTTTTTTGATCTTTGGGGACCTCCCCTTGCTACAGATGTTTCTCTGATCTTTGGGATCCCTATAAATGCAGGTATTTCTCTGATCTTTGTGCTTCCTGTGGCTGCAGGAGTTTTTCTGATCTTTGGGGTCCCCTGGTTACAGATGTTTCTCTGATCTTTGGGTTCCCTTTGGCTGCAGGTGTTTTTCTGATCTTTGTGGTCCCTGTGCCTGCAGGTGTTTTTCTGACCTTTGTGGTCCCTGTGTCTGAAGGTGTTTTTCTGATCATTGAGGTCCCTGGGCTGCAGGTGTTTTTCTGACCTTTGTAGTCCCTGTGGCTGCAGGTGTTTTTCTGATCTTTGTGGATCCTGTGGCTGAAGGTGTTTGTCTGATCTTTTGGGCCACTGTGACTGCAGGTGTTTTTCTGATCTTTGTGGGCCCTGTGGCTGCAGGAGTTTTGCTGATCTTTGAGGTCCCTGTGGCTGCAGATGTTTTTCTGATGTTTATGGTCCTTGTGGCTGCATGTGCTTTTCTGTTCTTTGTGTTCCCTGTGGCTGCAGGTGTTTGTCTGATCTTTGTGGCCCCTGTGGCTGCAGGGTTCCTCTGATCTTTGTTTCCCTGTGGCTGCAGGTGTTTTTCTGTTGTTTGGTGTCCCCCAGGCTACTGATGTTTCTGTAATCTTCGTGGTCCCTGTGGCTTCAGGTGTTTTTCTGAACTTTGGTGTCCCCATCGCTGCAGGTGTTTTTCTGAACTTTGGGGTTCCAGTGTCTGCAAATGTTTCTTTGATCTTTGGGGTCCCTGTGATTGTGGGTGTATTCCTGATCTTTGGGTCCCTGTGACTGCAGATGTGTCTCTGATCATTGGGGTCCCTCTGAGTGCAACTATTTCTATGATCTGTGGGGTCCTTATGACTGCAGGTGTTTTTTTCTGAACTTAGAGTCCCTCAGCCTACAGGTGTTTTTCTGTTCTTTGGGGTCCCCTGGCTACAGATGTTTCTCTGAACTTCTGGTTCCCTCTGGTTGCAGGTGTTTTTCTGATCTTTGAGGTCCCTATGGCTACAAGTGTTTTTTTGAATTTTGGGGTCCCTGTGACTACAGATGTTTCTCTGATCTTTGGGATCCCCATGACTGCAGGTGTTTCTCTGATCTTTGCTCTCCCTGTACCTGCAGGAGTTCTTCTGATCTTTGAGGTCCCCCTGGCTACAGATGTTTCTCTGATCTTTGGGTCCCAGTGGCTGCAGGTGTTTTTCTGATCTTTGTGGATCCCATGGCTGCAGGGTTTTGTCTGATCATTGTGGTCCCTGTGGCTGCATGTCTTTTACTGATCTTTGTTGTCCCGCTGACTGCATGAGATTTTCTGATCTTTGTGGTCCTGTGGCTGCAGGTGTTTGTCTGATTGTTGTTTGTCCCTATGGCTAAACGGTTCCTCTGATCTTTGTTCACCCTGTGGCTGCAGGTGTTTTTCTGTTCTTTGGGGTCCCACTGGCTACAGATGTTTCTCTGACCTTCTGGTTCCCTCTGGTTGCAGGTGTTTTTCTGATCTTTGAGGTCCCTATGGCTACAAGTGTTTTTCTGAATTTTGGGGTCCCTGTGACTACAGATGTTTCTTTGATATTTGTGGTCCCTGTGATTTCAGGTGTATTTCTGATCTTTGGGGTCCCTGTCACTGCAGGTGTTTCTCTGATCTTTGTGCTCCCTGTGGCTGTGGGAGTTTTTTTGATCTTTGTGGTCCCCCATGCTACAGATGCTTCTATGATCTTTGGGGTCCCTGAGGTTGCAGGTGTATTTCTGTTCTTTGAGGTTCCTGTAGCTGCAGGTGTTTGTCTGATCTTTCAGGTCCTTGTGACTGCAGATGTTTTTTCTGATCTTTGTTTTCCCTGTGCCTGCAGGTCTTTTTCTGATCTTTGAGGTCCCTGTTGCTGCAAGATGTTTTTCTTACCTTTGTGGTCCCTATGACTGCAGGTGTTTTTCGATCTTTGTGAATCCTGTGGCTACAGGTGTTTATCTGATCTTTGTGGTCCCTTTGGCTGCAGGTGTTTCTTTGATCTTTGTTGTCCCTGTGGCTGCAGGTATTTTTTCTGTTTATTGGGGTCCCCCAGCTACAGATCTTTCACTGATCATTGGCTAACTCTGGCTGCAGGTGTTTTTCTGATCTTCGGTTCCCTATGGCTGCAGAGATTTTTCTGAACTTTGGGGTCCCTGTGACTGTAGATGTTTCTCTGATCTTTGTGGATCCTGTGGCTACAGGTGTTTTTCTGATCTATGTGGTCCCTGTGGCCGCAGTTGTTTTTTCTGTTCTTTGGAGGCCCCTGGCTACTGCTTTTTCTGCAATCTTCAGAGTCCCTGTTTCTGCAGGTGTTTTTCTGTTCTTTGTGAATCTGTGGCTACAGGTATTTGCCTGATCTTTGTGGTCACTGTGACTGCAGGTGTTTCTCTGATCTTCATTGTCCCTGTGGCTGCAGGAGTTTTTCTGTTATTTGTGGTCACCCTGGCTACAAATATTTCTCTGAACTTTGGGGTCCCTGTTTCTCCAGATGTTTCTCTGATCTTTGGTGTCCCTGTGGCTGCAGGTGTTCTTCTGAACTTTGGGGTCCCTGTGACTGCAGATGTTTCTCTGATCTTTGTGGTCCCTGTGACTACAGGTCTTTCTCTGATCTTTGGGGTCCCTGTGACTGCAACTATTTCTCTAGTCTGTGGGGTCCTTATGGCTGTAGGTTCTTTTCTAAATTCTGGGGTCCCAGTGGCTGCTGGAGTTTTTCTGATCTTTGGGGTCCCCCTGGTTACAGATGTTTCTCTGATCTTTGGGTTCCCTTTGGCTGCAGGTTTTTTCTGATCTTTGTGGTCCCTATGCCTGCAGGTGTATTTCTGCTCTCTGAGGTCCCTGTGGCTGCAGATGTTTTTCTGACCTTTGTGGTCCCTGTGGTTGCAGGTACATTTCTGATCTTTGTGGATCCTGTGGCTGAAGGTGTTTGTCTGATCTTTTGAGCCACTGTGACTGCAGGTGTTTTTCTGATCTTTGAGGTCTCTGTGGCTGCAGATGTTTTTCTGATCTCTATGGTCCCTGTGGTTGCAGGTGTTTTTCTTTTCTTTGTGGTCCTTGTGGCTGCAGGTGTTTGTCTGATCTTTGAGGCCCCTGTGGCTGCAGGGTTCCTCTGATCTTTGTTTCCCTGTAGCTGCCGGTGTTTTCTGTTGTTGGGTGTCCCCCTGGCTACTGATGTTTCTGTAATCTTCGGAGTCCCTGTGGCTTCAGGTGTTTTTCTGAACTTTGGTGTCCCTATCACTGCAGGTGTTTTTCTGAACTTTGGGTCCCAATGACTGCAGATGTTTCTTTGATCTTTGGGGTCCCTCTGATTGCAGGTATATTTCTGATCTTTGGGTCACTGTGACTGCAGGTGTTTCTCTGAGCATTTTGTCCCTGTGAGAGCAGCTATTTCTCTGATCTGTGGGGTGCTTATGGCTGCAGGTGTTTTTTTCTGAATTTGGGGTGCCTCAGCCTACAGGTGTTTTTCTGATCTTGGGGGCCCTCTGGCTATAGATGTTTCTCTGATCTTTGCTCTCCCTGTGCCTGCAGAAGTTTTTCTGGTCTTTGAGGTCCCCCTGGCTACAGATGTTTCTCCGATCTTTGGGGTCCCTGTGGCTGCAGGTGTTTTTCTGATCTTTGTGCATCACATGGCTGCAGGTTTTTGTCTGATCATTGTGGTCCCTGTGGCTGCAGGTCTTTTTCTGATGTTTGTGGTCCCTGTGACTGCAAGAGATTTTCTGATCTTTGAGATCCCTGTGGCTGCAAGAAGTTCTTCTTGTCCGTTGTGGTCCGTATGACTGCAGATGTTTTTCTGATCTTTGTGGTCTGTGGCTGCAGGTGTTTGTTTGACCATTGTGGTCCCTGTGGCTGAATGGTTCCTCTGATCTTTGTTCTCCCTGTGGCTGCAGGTGTTTTTCTGTTCTTTGGAGTCCCCCGGCTGCAGATGTTTCTCTGATCTTCTGGGTCCCTCTGGTTATAGGTGTTTTTCTGATCTTTGAAGTCCCTATGGCTACAAGTGTTTTTCTGAATTTTGGGGTCCCTGTGACTGCAGATGTTTCTTTGATATTTGGGGTCCCTGTGGCTGCAGGTGTTCATCTGATCTTTTGGTCCACTGAGACTGCAGGTGTTTTTCTGATCTTTGTGGTCCCTGTGGCTGCAGGAATATTTCTGATCTTTGAGGTCTCTGTGGCTGCAATATGTTTTTCACACCTTTGTGGTCCCTATGACTGCAGGTGTTTTTCTGATCTTAGTAGATCCTGTGGCTCCAGGTGTTTGTCTGATCATTGTGGTCCCAGTGGCTGCAGGTGTTTTTCTGATCTTTGAGGTCCCTGTGCCTGCAAGATATTTTTCTGACCTTTGTGCTCCCTATGACTACAGGTGTTTTTTTCTGATCTTTGTGGTCTCTGTGGCTGAAGGTGTTTGTCAGATCTTCATTGTCCCTGTGGCTGCAGGTGTTTTCTGTTCTTTGTGGTCACAGTGGCTACAGATATTTCTGATCTTTGGGACTCTTATGGCTGCAGGTGTTTTCTGAACTTTGGGGTCCCTGTGACTCCAGAAGTTTCTCTGATCTTTGGGGTCCCTGTGATTGCAGGTGTAATTCTGATCTTTGCTGTCCTTGTGACTGCAGGTGTTTCTTCGATCTTTGGGGTCCCTGTAATCGCAACTATTTATCTGATTTGTGGGATCCTTATAGCTACAGGTGTTTTTCTGATCTTTTGGAACCCCCTGGCTACAGATGTTTCTTTGAATTTTGGGATCCATATGCCTGCAGGGGTTTCTCTGATCTTCGTAGTCCCTGTGCCTGCAAGAGATTTTCTGATCTTTGGGGTCCCCCTGGCTACAGATGTTTCTCTGATCATTGGGGTCCCTGTTTCTGCAGGTGTTTTTCTGATCTTTGTGGTCCCTCTGGCTGCAGATGTATTTCCAATCTGAGAGATCTCTGTGGCTGCAGGTGTTTTTCTGACCTGTGTGGTCCCTGTGGCTGCAGGTGTTTTTCTGATCTTTGTGGATCCTGTGGTTGCAGGTGTTTGTCTGATCTTTGGGGCCCCTTTGACTGCAGATGCTTTTCTTATCTTTGCTATCCCTGTGGCTACAGCTCTTTTTCTGATCTTTGTTGTCTCTGTGGCTGCAGGAGTTTTTCTGATCTTTGAGGTCCCTGTGGCTGCAATATGTTTTTCTCACCTTTGTGATCCCTAT
Source organism: Neoceratodus forsteri (assembly GCA_016271365.2). Classification (NCBI taxonomy): domain Eukaryota; kingdom Metazoa; phylum Chordata; order Ceratodontiformes; family Ceratodontidae; genus Neoceratodus; species Neoceratodus forsteri. The sequence continues at coordinate 295,730,175 of CM057459.1, forward strand.
GACTGCAGATGTTTTCCTGATCTTTGTGAATCCTGCAGCTGCAGGTGTTTGTCTGATCTTTGTGGTCCCTTTGGCTGCAAGTGTTTCTTTGATCTTTATTATCCCTGTGGCTGCAGGTGTTTTTCTGATCTTTCGGCCCACTGTAACTGCAGGTCTTTTTCTGATCTTTGAGGTCCCTGTTGGCTGCAGGAGTATTTCTGATCTTTGAGATCTCTGTGGCTGCAACATGTTTTTCTGACCTTTGTGGTCCCTATGACTACAGGTGTTTTTCTGATCGCTGAGGATCTTGTGGCTGCAGGTATTTGTCTGATCTTTGTGGTCCCTGTGGCTGCAGGTGTTTTTCTGATCTTTGTGGTCCCTGTGGCTGCAGGTGTTTCTCTGATCTTCGTTGTCACTGTGGCTGCAGGTGTTTTTCTGATCTTTGTGGTCACCCTGGCTACAGATATTTCTCTGATCTTTGGGGTACCTGTGGCTGCAGGTGTTTTTCCAATCCTTGGGGTCCTTATGGCTGCAGGTGTTTTTCTGAACTTTGGGGTCCCTGTGACTCCAGATGTTTCTCTGATCTTTGGGGTCCCTGTGATTGCAGATGTAATTCTGATCTTTGCTGTCCCTGTGACTGCAGGTGTTTCTTTGATCTCTGGGGTCCCTGTAATTGCAACTATTTATCTGATTTGTGGGATCCTTATAGCTACAGGTGTTTTTTCGATCTTTGCAGACCCCCTGGCTACAGATGTTTCTCTGATTTTTGGAATCCCTAGGCCTGCAGGGATTTCTCTGATCTTCGTGGTCCCTGTGCCTGCAGGAGATTTTCTGATCTTTGGGGTCCCCCTGGCTACAGATGTTTCTCTGATCTTTGGGGTCCCTGTTTCTGCAGGTGTTTTTCTGATCTTTGTGGTCCCTCTGGCTGCAGATCTATTTCCAATCTTAGAGGTCTCTGTGGCTGCAGGTGTTTTTCTGACCTTTATGGTCCCTGTGGCTGCAGGTGTTTTTCTGATCTTTGTGGACCCTGTGGCTGCAGGTGTTTGTCTGATCTTTGGGGCCCCTCTGACTGCAGGTGCTTTTTCTTATCTTTGTGATCATGTGTATGCAGCTCTTTTCCTGATCTTTGTGGTTCCTGTGGCTGCAGGAGTTTTTCTGATCTTTGAGGTACCTGTGGCTGCAAGATGTTTTTCTCACCATTGTGTTCCCTATGACTGCAGGTGTTTTCCTGATCTTTGTGAATCCTGTGGCTGCAGGTGTTTGTCTGATCTTTGTGGTCCCTTTGACTGCAGGTGTTTCTTTGATCTATGTTGTCCCTCTGGCTGCAGTTGTTTTTCTGTTCTTTGGGGTCCCCTGTCTAAAGACGTTTCTCTGATCATTGGGTCCCTCTGGCTGTAGGTGTTTTTCTGATCTTTGGGGTCCCTGTGGCTGCAGGTGTTTTTCTGAACTTTAGGGTCCCTGTGACTGTAGATGTTTTTTTGATCTTTGGGGTCCCTTTGGCTACAGGTGTTTTTCTGTTCTTTGGAGGCCTCTGTCTACAGAGGTTTCTCTGATCATTGGGGTCCTTGTGGCTGCAGGTGCTTTTCTGTTCCCTGGGGTGACACTGGCTACAGGTGTTTGTCTGCTCTTTGGGGGTCCCTGTGGCTGAAAGTGTTTTTCTGACCTTTGTGATCCCTGTAGCTGTTGTTTTTCTGATCTTTGAGGTCCCTATGGTTACAGGTGTTTTCTGATATTTGTGGTCCCAGTGGCTGCAGTTGTTTTTCTGATCTTTGGGGTCCCTATGGCTACAGGTGTTTTTCTGATCTTTGTGGTCACTGTGGTTGCAAGATGTTTTTCTGACGTGTGGTCCCAATGACTGCAGGTATTTTTCTGATATTTGTGAATTCTGTGGCTGCAGGTGTTTGTCTGATCTTTGTGGTCCATATGGCTCCAGGTGTTTCTCTGATCTTTATTGTCCCTGTTGCTGCAGATCTTTTTCTGTTCTTTGGGCCCTCCTGGCTGTAGATGTTTCTCTGATCTTTGGGATCCCTGTAGCTGCAGGTGTTTTTCTGATCTTTGTGGTCCCTATGCCTGCAGGTGTTTTTCTGAATTTGGGGTCCCTATGACGGCAGATGTTTCTATAATCTTTGAGGTCCCTGTGATTGCAGGTGTATTTCTTATCTTTGGGGACCCTGTGACTGCAGGTCTTTCTCTCATCTTTGAGGTCCATGTGATTGCAACTATTTCCCTGATCTGTGGGGTCCTTATAGCTGCAGGTGTTTTTCTGAATTCTGGGATCCCTGTTGCTACAACGGTTTTTCCCATCTTTGTAGTCACTGTGGTTGCAGGAGTTTTTCTGATCTTAGAGGTCCCTGTGGCTGTAGGTGTTTTTATCACCTTTGTGGTCTCTGTGGCTGCAGGTGTTCTTCTGATCATTGTGGTCCCTGTGACTGCAGGAGTTTTTTTGATCTTTCAGGTCCCTGTGGCTGCAAGATGTTTTTCTGACCTTTGTTGTTTCTATGGCTGCACGTATTTTTCTGATCTTTGTGGTCACTGTGACTGCAGGTGTTTCTCTGATGTTTGTTGTCCCTGTGGCTGCAGGTGTTTTTCTGTTCCTTGTGGTCACCCTGGCTACAGATATTTCTGTGAACTTTGGGGTCCCTGTGACTCCAGACGTTTCTTTGTTCTTTAGGGTCCCTGTGATTGCAAATGGATTTCTGATCTTTGGTGTCTCTGTGACTGCAGGTGTTTCTTTGATCTTTGGAGTCCCTATAATTGCAACTATTTATCTAATTTATGGGATCCTTATGGCCGCAGGTGTTTTTTTTAACTTTGGGGTCTCTGTGGCTACAGGTGTTTTTCTGATCTTTGGGGACCCCCTGGCTTCAGATGTTTCTCTGATCTTTGGGATCCCTATGACTGCAGGTGTTTGTCTGATCTTTGTGGTCCCTGTGGCTGTGGGAGTTTTTCTGATCTTTATGGTCCCCCTGGCTTCAGATGTTTCTCGATCTTTAGGGTCCCTGTGCTTGCAGATGTATTTCTGATCTCTGAGGTCCCTGTGGCTGCAGGTGTTTTTCTGACCTTTGTGGTCCTGTGGCTGCAAGTGCTTTTTCTGATTTTTGTGTACCCTGTGGCTACAGGTCTTTTTCTGATCATTGTGGTTCCCTATGACTGCAGGAGTTTTTCTGATCTTTGTGGACCCTGTGGCTGCAGGTGTTTGTCTAATCTTTGCGGTCACTGTGGTTGCAAGATGTTTTTCTGATGTGTGGTCCCAATGACTGCAGGTATTTTTCTGATATTTGTGAGTTCTGTGGCTGCAGGTGTTTGTCTGATCTTTGTGGTCCATATGGCTCCAGGTGTTTCTCTGATCTTTATTGTCCCTGTTGCTGCAGATCTTTTTCTGTTCTTTGGGCCCTCCTGGCTGTAGATGTTTCTCAGATCTTTGGGATCCCTGTAGCTGCAGGTGTTTTTCTGATCTTTGTGGTTCCTATGCCTGCAGGTGTTTTTCTGAATTTGGGGTCCCTATGACGGCAGATGTTTCTATGATCTTTGAGGTCCCTGTGATTGCAGGTGTATTTCTTATCTTTGGGGACCCTGTGACTGCAGGTCTTTCTCTGATCTTTGAGGTCCATGTGATTGCAACTATTTCCCTGATCTGTGGGGTCCTTATAGCTGCAGGTGTTTTTCTGAATTCTGGGATCCCTGTTGCTACAATGGTTTTTCCCATTTTTGTAGTCACTGTGGTTGCAGGAGTTTTTCTGATCTTAGAGGTCCCTGTGGCTGTAGGTGTTTTTATCACCTTTGTGGTCTCTGTGGCTGCAGGTGTTCTTCTGATCATTGTGGTCCCTGTGACTGCAGGAGTTTTTTTGATCTTTCAGGTCCCTGTGGCTGCAAGATGTTTTTCTGACCTTTGTTGTTTCTATGGCTGCACGTATTTTTCTGATCTTTGTGGTCACTGTGACTGCAGGTGTTTCTCTGATGTTTGTTGTCCCTGTGGCTGCAGGTGTTTTTCTGTTCCTTGTGGTCACCCTGGCTACAGATATTTCTGTGAACTTTGGGGTCCCTGTGACTCCAGACATTTCTTTGTTCTTTAGGGTCCCTGTGATTGCAAGTGGATTTCTGATCTTTGGTGTCCCTGTGACTGCAGGTGTTTCTTTGATCTTTGGAGTCCCTATAATTGCAACTATTTATCTGATTTATGGGATCCTTTGTCGCAGGTGTTTTTTAACTTTGGGGTCTCTGTGGCTACAGGTGTTTTCTGATCTTTGGGGACCCCTGGCTTCAGATGTTTCTCTGATCTTTGGGATCCCTATGACTGCAGGTGTTTGTCTGATCTTTGTGGTCCCTGTGGCTGTGGGAGTTTTTCTGATCTTTATGGTCCCCCTGGCTTCAGATGTTTCTCGATCTTTAGGGTCCCTGTGCTTGCAGATGTACTTCTGATCTCTGAGGTCCCTGTGGCTGCAGGTGTTTTTCTGACCTTTGTGGTCCTGTGGCTGCAAGTGCTTTTTCTGATTTTTGTGGACCCTGTGGCTACAGGTCTTTTTCTGATCATTGTGGTTCCCTATGACTGCAGGAGTTTTTCTGATCTTTGTGGACCCTGTGGCTGCAGGTGTTTGTCTAATCTTTGCGGTCCCTTTCTCTGCAGGTGTTTCTTTGATCTTTGTTGCTCCTGTGGCTGCAGGTGTTTTTCTCTTCTTTGGGTTATCCTTGGCTACAGATGTTTCTATGATCCTTGAGTCCCTCTGGCTGCAGGTGGTTTTCTGATCTTCGGAGTCCCTATGGCTGCAGGTGTTTTTCTGAACTTTGGGATCCCTGTGACTGTAGATGTTTCTCTGATCTTTGGGGTCTCTGTGGATGCAGGTGTTTTTCTGATCTTTGGGGTCCCTATGCCAGCAGGTGTGTTTCTGATCTTTGTTGTCCCAGTGAGTGCAGGTGTTTTTCTGTTCTTTGTGGTCACCCTGGCTATAGATATTTCTCTGAACTTTGGGGTCCCTGTGACTCCAGATGTTTCTCTGATCTTTGGGGTCCCTGTGATTGCAGGTGGATTTCTGATCTTTGGTGCCCCTGTGACTGCAGGTGTTTCTGTTGCTAGCCTTGCTTGTAGAGCAGAAAGCAGCTAACTAAAAGAAGCTACATTTTCTTATTAATTTAAAATGTATATCTCAGCAGGAGTCAGTGTCTGTCAAGATTAAGTAGACAGATAACTTTATTAGAAGTAGGAGGGGTATTATTTAGGGTTAAAAAAAAAAGAAAGAAAAGAAAGAAAGTCAGTGTGTGTTCTGTGCAGTGAAGGGTCCTGTATCAGCTGACTTTGCTAAACCAGTAGGAGGAAAGAGAGCTTACCTGGGGTGTGGTTTAGACACTATAAAAGCAGGTGAGTCAAATTACAACTTCCTGTTGCTAGCCTTGCTTGTAGAGCAGTAAGCAACTAACTAAAAGAAGCTACATTTTCTTATTAATTTAAAATGTATATCTCAGCAGGAGTCAGTGTCTGTTAAGATTAAGTAGACAGATAACTTTATTAGAAGTAGAGGGGTCTTATTTAGGGTTAACAAAAAGAAAGAAAAGAAAGAAAGTCAGTGTGTGTTCTGTGCAGTGAAGGGTCCTGTATCAGCTGACTTTGTAAACCAGTAGGAGGAAAGAGAGCTTATCTGGGGGTGTGGTTTAGACACTATAAAAGCAGGTGAGTCAAATTACAACTTCCTGTTGCTAGCCTTTTTTCTTACTAATTGCCCTCCATCCCACCCACCCAAAGCCAGTTCTACTTTTATAGCCACTGGATTTAACTGTCAACAGGAATTTCTTGTTTGGCAGTTGGAAGGAAAGGATCATAGAGAATCATTGGTTTTGTCAACCCTAAAGGAAAAAAGTAGCTCACTCTCCCCCCCTAGTTGCTGGTGGTCTGATATTGAGCAAGGAAGAAGGAGGCTACTGAAGAAGATAGGAAGTTGCTGTCCCAGAACAGGAAGGGTGAGAGTTGTAAGGAGAGGAGAGAATAAGCATCCAGAGAAACAGTAGAGAGGACACAAAATAAGACATGATAGGACTGGTGCAGTGCAATAGCTGTGGGGCGGCAGTGTTCCGGGAGACATTCTGGAGGCTGTGATGCTGCCCTATTTTCAGGCACCTCTCTGGTCTGAGAGAGGAGGTTGCCCATCTCCAGGCTGACCTGGCTAGGATTCATGAAACCTCCTCCCCCACCCAAGGACCACCAGGGCCAATGCCACTACCTCAGAGGTTGCTAAGAAAGAGGAGAGGCTGGACCAGGGTGGGCTCAAGGAGGGAGAGGGTGGTGGAACAGAGTTGCATCTCTCCAGCTGTATCTCTCCACAATTCATTCACTGTTCTGGTGGATAGTGGTTCCTCTATGGAGGCACCTGCAGTGGAGACCAAGGAGGATGCTGGGAACCTTCACAAAGGAGACCCACAGGAGGGTGGCATGGGACCCCACAGGGGAAGGAAACAACTCCTGGTGGGGGACTCAATCATTAGGGGGTAGAAATGGGGGAGGAAGGGGAGAGGGAGGTAAGGTGCCTTCCTGGTGCCATGGCTTGGAGGGACAGGGCGAATCCTCAGGATCATGGGAGGAGCTGCATGAGGGAGGGAGTGAATCATTGTCCACCTAGGACAAATGACCTGGTTAGGAATGGGATCAGAGCAGTGCAAGAGGAGTTTGTAGAGTTGGGAAGGGGCCTTAGACAAGTAGCGCATACGGTAACCTTCTCGGAGGTGCTGCCTGTCTATGGCAAGGGAGATGCTAGGGTACTTCTCACCAGAGAATTTAATGAGTGGTTGAAAAACTGGTGTGGAGCTCAGGGTTTAGGTTTCATTGGGGACTGGGGAGCCAGCTGGAGGGATGCAGACCTATACTGGTGCGATGGTCTGCATCTGTCCGGGGGGGGAAACAGGATCCTAGGTGAGAGGTTTAAATGCTTCATTGGCAAGCATTTAAACTAGCCAAGGGGGAGGCACTGAAAAGAAGCAGGGAAATCTGAGCCTCCCCCCACAAAATATGGTGATTAGTGAGGTAAACACCAAGGTACAGAAGTTATTAGGGAGCAGAACAGATTTAAATGTAAAAAAAGGCAAAGGCAGTGGGGACAGAAATGGGGCTAAAAGGGGTAAGGCTATCAAAGAGTGGAGGGTGATGAGTACCACTGCCTGTAGTCTGTGTAACAAGCTCCCTGAACTAGTGGCCTTGATGGAAGAGGGTTGCCTGGATGTTGTGGCAGTCACAGAAACATGGTACACAGAGAACCATGACTGGGATGTCAACATACCAGGATACACAATCTGCAGGAGGGACAGGGAGGGTAAAAGAGGAGGAGGAGGAGGAGTAGCTGTCTATGTAAAGGATGGGATCAAAGCAACAGAACTAAAGTGTAAACAGGGATCAGATGAGGCACTTTGGGTCACCCTGGAGACAGGAAATGGCACCACAATCCGCATGGGGATGTATACAGACCCCCATCTCAGGGGAAGGGAATGGACAAGGAAATGATAGAAGGCTTTCTTAGAATGGCAGAAAAAGGGGAGATATTGTTGATGGGGGACCTGAATATGCCAGATGTTAACTGGAGCACCTTTGCTGCAGGCACATCCAAGAGCAGGGACATTCTTGATGCCCTACAGGGGGCATGCCTCAGACAGCTAGTATTGGAACCCACTCGGGAGGAAGCAATCTTAGACCTGGTACTTTCAAATGGGGATGGAGAAAGAATCTCAGATTTAGAAGTGGGTAGCCATCTGGGAACAAGCGACCACCAAACAGTGTGGTTCATGATAAACACAGCCATACGATCAAGCCATACAAAAGCAAGAGTACTAGACTTTAGGAGGACTGACTTTGGGAAAATGAGAGAGTGCCTCAGAAAAGCACTAGCAAACAGGCAAGAAGGAGGGGTGGAGGAGCAATGGGGAGTGATCAAAACAGCCATCACAGAGGCAACAAGCCTTTGTGTAAAGCAAATCAATAAAACACAGTGAAGGAAAAAAACGCTATGGTTCACAAAAGAGGTGGCAGGGAAGGTTAAGGAGAAAAGGACAGCATTCAGGAAATATAAGGAAACACAGAAGGAGCAGGACAGAGAACTTTATCAGTTAAAGCAGAAAGAGGCTGGGAAGGCAGTCAGAATAGCAAAGGCCCAAACCGAGGAAAGGATAGCCAATTCTGTTAAGAAGGAGGATAAGACCTTTTATACGTACATTAGGGAGCGAAGAAAGACCAAAGGAGGGATACTGAAGCTTAATAAAGGGGAGGGAATGTGGGTAGAGGGTGACAGTGAAAAAGCAGGGATACTGAACAAATATTTCTGCTCAGTATTCACAAAGGAAGAGGAGGGGGAGTTACCTAAACCAAACAAGAGAAACACTCTGAAGACGGGGGTCGAGACCAGTCCATTTACAGAAGAAAAGGTTCTGAAAGAACTAATAAAATTGAAGGTGGACAAAGCAATGGGGCCTGATGGGATTCACCCAAGAATTCTAAAAGAACTAAGGGTAGAACTAGTGACACCGCTGACTACTCTCTTTAACAAATCATGGGAGGATGGGGTGGTACCGAGGACTGGAGGAGGCAGATGTGATTCCTCTTCACAAAAGTGGGAGCAGGACAGAGGCAGGAAACTACAGACCAGTTAGTTTGACCTCAGTGGTAGGAAAATGATGGAATCACTTCTGAAGGAAAGAACTGTTAGTACCTAGAGGCCAGTGGGGCACAGGACCCAAGGCAGCATGGATTCTCGATGGAAGGTCATGTCAGACAAATCTAATAGATTTCTTTGACTGAGTGACCAAAGTAGTAACCAGGGAGGGCTGTGGACATGGCCTACCTAGATTTTAGCAAGGCATTTGATACAGTCCCACACAAAAGATTAATACACAAGATAGCCAGCCTGGAGTGGTCCCAAGGTGGTAGCCTGGATAAAAATTGGCTAGACAACAGGATGCAAGGGTAGTAGTAAATGGAGTACACAGTGAAGAAAGGAGGGTTACTAGCGGGTTACCGGAGGTTCAGTACTGGGACCGGTCCTTTTTAATGTCTTTATAAGTGACATTGCAGAGGAACTGGAAGGAAAAGTATGTCTCTTTGCAGATGACACAAAGATCTTCAACAGGGCTGATACACAAGATGGAGTGGAAAGGCTGAGAAGGGACTTGGCAAGGTTGGAGGAATGGTCAAATGTATGGCAGCTCAGATTCAATGCAAAGAAGTGCAAGGTAATGTACATGGAAACAAAACCCAGGGAAGGCACACAATGGGGGTGAGATACTGACAACAGTAAAATAGAAAGGGACCTGGGGTAATTATATCAGATGACCTAAAGGTGGGCAAGCAATGTGAGAAGGCAGTAAGGAAGGCTGGGGGATACTGGGATGCATAGGAAGAGGCATCAATAGTAGAAAACAGGAGTTGTTCTCCTCTGTACAGACAGTTGGTGAGACCCCATCAGGAGTACTGTGTGCAGTTCTGGAGACCCCATCTCCCGAAAGACATAGACAGAGTGGAGGCTGTCCAGAGGAGGGCAACCAAAATGGTGCAGGGTCTGCACCAGAAGACATCTGAAGAAAAGACTAAAGGAGCTTAATATGTATACTCTTGAGGAAAGAAGAGAGAGGGGACATGATAGAAACTTTCAAGTACCTCAAGGAATTAACAGAGTCCAAGAGGGTAGCATCTTCCAGAAAAGAGATGTTGCAAGAACAAGGGCACAATTTGAAGATGGGGGATGGTTCAGGGGTAATGTGAGGAAGATTTTTCACTGAGAGGGTTGTGGATGCATGGAACAGCCTCCCTGAGGAGGTCGTGGAGTCAAGAACAGTGGGGGACTTCAAGAATGCATGGGACAGGCATAAGGCAGTCCTAGTGGTGGGTAAGAGGAACTAAGCTGTTGGTTAACTAGGATCTGCAGCTTATCTGTTAGGTAGGAAAATGGGCAGACTAGGTGGGCTAAGCGGTCCTTATCTGCCGTCAAATTCTATGTTTCTGTGTTTCTATGTTTCTTTGATCTTTGGGGTCCCTGTAATTGCAACTATTTATCTGATTTGTGGGATCCTTATCACTGCAGGAGATTTTTGGAACTTTGGGGTCTCCATGGTTACAGGTGTTTTTCTGATCTTTGGGGATCCCTGGCTACATATGTTTCTCTGATCTTTGGGATCCCTATGACTGCAGGTGTTTCTCTGATCTTTGTGGTCCCTGTGGCTGTGGGAGTTTTTCTGATCTTTGGGAACCCCCTAGCTACAGATGTTTCTCTGATCTTTCTGGTCCCTATGACTGCGGGTGTTTTTCTGATCTTTGTGAATCCTGTGGCTGCAGGTATTTCTTTGATCTTTGTTGTCCCTGTGGCTGCAGGTGTTTTTCTCTTCTTTGGGTTCCCCCTGGCTACAGATGTTTCTCTGATCATTTGGTCCCTCTGGCTGCAGGTGTTTTTCTGATCTTCGAGTTCCCTATGGCTGCAGGTGTTTTTCTGAACTTTGGAGTCCCAGTGACTGTAGATGTTTCTCTGATCTTTTTGATCCCTGTGGCTACAAGTGTTTTTCTGATCTTTGTGGACCCTGTGTCTGCAAGTGTTTGTCTGATCTTTGGGGCCCCTGTTTCTGCAGGTGTTTTTCTGATCTTTGTGATCCCTGTGGCTGCAGGTCTTTTTCTGATCTTTGTGGTTCCTGTGGCTGCAGGTGTTTCTTTGATCATTTGGGTCCCTGTAATTGCAACTAGTTATCTGATTTGGGGGATCATTATGGCTGCAGGTGTTTTTCTGAATGGTGGGGTCTCCATGGCTACAGTTTTTTTTCTGATCTTTGGGAACCCCCTGGCTACAGATGTTTGTCTGTTCTTTGGGATCCCTATGACTTCAGGTGTTTCTCTGATATTCGTGGTCCCTGTGCCTGTGAGAGTTTTTCTGATCTTTGGGGTCCCCTTAGCTACAGATGTCTCTCTGATCTTTGGGGTCGCTGTGGCTGCTCGTGTTTCTCTGATCTTTGTGGTCCCGATGGCTGCAAGTGTTTTTCTGACCATTGAAATCCCTGTGACTGCAGGTGTTTTTTCTGATCTTTGTGGACCTTGTGGCTGCAGGTGTTTGTCTGATCTTTTGGGTCCCTGTGGCTGAAGGTCTTTTTCTGATCTCTGTGGTTCCTGTGGCTGCAGGAGCTTTTCAGACTGTTGAGGTCCCTGTGGCTGCAAGATGTTTTTCTCACCTTTGTGGTCCCTATGACTGCAGGTGTTTTCCTGAACTTTGTGAATCCTGTGGCAGAAGGTGTTTGTCTGATCTTTATGGTCCCTTTGGCTGCAGGTGTTTCTTTGATCTTTGTTGTCCCTGTGGCTGCAGGTATTTTTCTGTTCTTTGAGGTCCCTGTGGCTGTAAGTGTTTTTCTGTTCTTTGAGGCCCCCTGGCTACACAGGTTTCTCTGATCATTGGGGTCCTTGTTGCTGCAGGTGTTTTTCTGTTCTTTGGGGTGCCACTGGCTACAGGTGTTTGTGTGATCTTGTGGGTCCCTGTGGCTGTAGGTGTTGTTCTGATCTTTGTGATCCCTGTAGCTGTATGTGTTTTTCTGATCTTTGGGGTCCCTATGGCTGCAGGTGTTTTTCTGATCTTTGAGGTCCTTGTGGCTGCAGGTGTTTTTTTGATCTTTGTGGTCCCTGTAGCTGCAGGAGTTTTTCTGATCTTTGAGGTCACTGTGGCTGCATGATGTTTTTCTGACATATGTGGTCCCTATGACTGCAGGTATGTTTCTGATATTTATGAATCCTGTGGCAGCAGGTGCTTGTCTGATCTTTGTGCTCCCTATGGCTGCAGGTGTTTCTCTGATCTTTATTGTCCCTGCTGCTGCAGGACTTTTTCTGTTCTTTCGGACCCTCTTGGCTATAGATGTTTCTCTGATCTTTGTGGTCCATGTGGCTGCAGGTGTTCTTCTGATCTTTGGGGTCCTTGTGGCTACAGGAGTTTTTCTGATCTTTCAGGTCCCTGTGGCTGCAAGAGGTTTTTCTGACCTTTGTTGTTCCTATGACTGCAGGTATTTTTCTGATCTTTGTGAATCTGTGGCTGCAGGTGTTTTTCTGTTCTTTGTGGTCACCCTGGCTACAGATATTTCTCTGAACGTTGGGGTCCCTGTGACTCTAGATGTTTCTCTGATCTTTGGGTTCCCTGTACCTGCAGGTGTTCTTCTGAACTTTGGGGTCCCTGTAACTACAGATATTTCTCTGATCTTTGGGGTCCCTGTGATTGCAGGTGTATTTCTGATCTTTGTGGTCCCTGTGACTGCAGGTCTTTCTCTGATCTTTGGGGTCCCTGTGACTGCAACTATTTCTCTGACCTGTGGGATCCTTATGGCTGCAAGTGCTTTTCTGAATTCTGGGTTCCCAGTGGCTACAGGTTTTTTTTGATCTTTGAGGACCCCCTAGCTACAGATGTTTCTCTGATCTTTGGGATCCCTAAGAATCCAGGTCTTTCTCTGATCTTTGTTGTTCCTGTGGCTATAGGAGTTTTTCTGATCTTTGGGGTCCCCCTGCTTACAGATGTTTCTCTGATCTTTGGGTTCCCTTTGGCTGCAGGTGTTTTTCTGATCTTTGGGATCCCTATGGCTGCAGGTGTATTTCTGATCTTTGAAGTCCCTGTAGCTGCAGGTGTTTTTTTGATCTTTATGGTCCCTGTGGCTGCAGGTGTTTTTCTGTTCTTTGTGGTCCCTGTGGCTGCAGGTGTTTGTCTGATCTTTGTGGCCTCTGTGGCTGCAGGGTTCCTCTGATCTTTGTTTCCCTGTTCCTGCAGGTGTTTTTCTTGTTTTTCTGTTGTTTGGTGTTCCCCAAGCTACTGATGTTTCTGTAATCTTCGGAGTCCCTGTGGCAGCAGGTGTTTTTCTGAACTTTGGTGTCCCTATCGCTGCAGGTGTTTTTCTGAACTTTGGGTTCCTGGTGACTGCAGATGTTTCTTTGATCTTTGGGGTCCTTGTGATTGTGGGTGTATTTCTGATCTTTGGGTCTCTGTGACTGCAGGTGTTTCTCTGATCATTGGGGTCCCTGTGAGTGCAACTATTTCTCTGATCTGTGGGGTCCTTATGGCTGCAGGTGTTTTTTCTGAACTTGGGGTCCCTCAGCCTACAGGTGTTTTTCTGATCTTGGTGGGGCCTCCTGGCTATAGATGTTTCTCTGATTTTTGGGATCCCTATGACTGCAGGTGTTTCTCTGATCTTTGCTCTCCCTGTGCCTGCAGTTTTTCTAATCTTTGAGGTTTCTCTGGCTACAGATGTTTCTCTGAACTTTGGGGTCCCTTTGGCTGCAGGTGTTTTTTCTGATATTTGTGGATCCCATGGCTGCTGGGTTTTGTCTGATCATTGTGGTCCCTGTGGCAGCAGGTCTTTTTCTGATCTTTGTGGTCCCTGTGACTACAAAAGATTTTCTGATCGTCAAGATCCCTGTGGCTGCAAGATGTTTTTCTTGTCCTTTGTGGTCCCTATGACTGCAGATATTTTTCTCATCTTTGTGTCCTGTGGCTGCAGGTGTTTGTTTGATCATTGTTGTCCCTGTGGCTGAACGGTTCTTCTGATCTTTGTTCTCCCTGTGGCTGCAGGTGTTTTTCTGTTCTTTGGGGTTCCCCTTGCTACAGATGTTTCTCTGATCTTCAGGGTCCCTCTGGTTGCAGGTGTTTTTCTGATCTTTGAGGTCCCTATGGCTACAAGTGTTTTTCTGATCTTTGGGGTCCCTGTGACTGCAGGTGTTGCTCTGATCTTTGTGGTCCCTGTGGCTGCGGGAGTTTTTCTGATCTTTGTGGTCCCCCAGGCTACAGATGCTTCTATGATCTTTGGGATCCCTATCATTGCAGGTGTTTTTCTGATCTTTGTGGTCCATATGGCTGCAGATGTATTTCTGTTCTTTGAGGTCCCTGTTGCTGCAGGGGTTTTCCTGAGCTTTGTGGTCCCTGTAGCTGCAGGTGTTTGTCTGATCTTTGAGGCCCTTGTGACTGCAGATGTTTTTCTGATCTTTGTGTTTCCTGTGGCTGCAGGAGCTTTTCTGATCTTTGAGGTCACTGTGGCTGCAAGATCTTTTTCTTACCTTTGTGTTTCCTGTGGCTGCAGGAGCTTTTCTGATCTTTGAGGTCACTGTGGCTGCAAGATCTTTTTCTTACCTTTGTGGTCCCTATGACTGCAGGTGTTTTTCTGATCTTTGTGAATCATGTGACTGCAGGTGTTTATCTGATCTTTGTGGTCCCTTTGGCTGCAGATTTTTCTTTGATCTTTGTCGTAACCGTGGCTGCATGTATTTTTCTGTTCTTTGGGGTCCCCCAGCTACAGATGTTTCACTGATCATTGGCTCCCTCTGGCTGCAGGTGTTTTTCTGATCTTCGGGTTCCCTATGGCTGCAGAGATTTTTCAGAACTTTGGGGTCCCTGTCACTGTAGATGTTTCTCTGATCTTTGGGGCCCCTGTGATTGCAGCTATTTCTCTAATCTGTGGGGTCCTTATGGCTGCAGGTTCTTTTCTGAATTCTGGGGTCCCAGTGGCTACTGGTGTTTTTTTGATCTTTGGGAACCCCCCTTGCTACAGATGTTTCTCTGATCTTTGGGATCCCTATGACTGCAGGTCTTTCTCTGATCTTTGTGGTTCCTGTGGCTGCAGGAGTTTTTCTGATCTTTGGGGTCCCCCTGGTTACAGATGTTTCTCTGATCTTCGGGTTCCCTTTGGCTGCAGATGTTTTCTGATCTTTGTGGTCCCTGTGGCTGCAGTTGTATTTCTGATCTCTGAGGTCCCTGTGGCTGCAGGTGTTTTTCTGACCTTTGTGGTCCCTGTGGCTGCAGGTGTTTGTCTGATCTTTTGGGCACTGTTACTGCAGGTGTTTTTCTTAGCTTTGTGGTCCCTGTGGCTGCAGGAGTTTTTCTGGTCTTTGAGGTCCCTGTGGCTGCAAATGTTTTTTCTTATCTTTATGGTCCCTGTGGCTGCAGGTGTTTTTCTGATCATTGATGTCCCTGGGCTGCAGATGTTTTCTGACCATTGTGGTCCCTGTGAATGCAGGTGCTTTTCTGATCTTTGTGGATCCTGTGGCTGAAGGTGTTTGTCTGATCTTTCAGGCCACTGTGACTGCAGGTGTTTTTCTGATCTTTGAGGTCCCTGTGGCTGCAGATGGTTTTCTGATCTTTATGGTCCCTGTGGCTGCAGATGTTTGTCTGATCTTTGTGGCCCCTGTGGCTGCACGGTTCCTCTGATCTTTGTTTCCCTGTGGTTGCAGGTGTTTTTCTGAACTTTGGTGTCCCTATCGCTGCAGGTGTTTTTCTGAACTCTGGGGTCCCGGTGACTGCAGATGTTTCTTTGATCTTTGGGATCCTTGTGATTGCGGGTGTATTTCTGATCTTTGGGTCCCTGTGACTGCAGGTGTTTCTCTGATCATTGGTGTCCCTGTGAGTGCAACAATTTCTCTGATCTGTGGGGTCCTCATGGCTGCAGGTGTTTTTTCTGAACTTGGGGCTCCTCAGCCTACAGGTGTTTTTCTGATCTTAGGGAGCCCCCCTGGCTATAGATGTTTCTCTGATCTTTGGGATCTCTATGACTGCAGGTGTTTCTCTGATCTTTGGGTTCCCTGTGGCTGCAGGTGTTCTTCTGAACTTTGGGGTCCCTGTGACTGCAGATGTTTCTCTGATCTTTGTGGTCCCTTTGACTGCTGGTCTTTCTCTGATCTTTGGGGTCCCTGTGACTGCAACTATTTTTCTAATCTGTGAGATCCTTATGGATGCAGATTCTTTTCTGAATTCTGGGGTCCCAGTGGCTACTGGTGTTTTTTTGATCTTTGGGGACCCCCCTTGCTGCAGATATTTCTCTGATCTTTGGGATCCCTATGAATGCAGGTCTTTCACTAATCTTTGTGATCCCTGTGGCTGCAGGAGTTTTTCTGATCTTTGGGGTCCCCTTGGTTACAGATGTTTCTCTGATCTTTGGGTTCCCTTTGGCTGCAGGTGTTTTTCTGATCTTTGTAGTCCCTATGCCTGCAGGTGTATTTCTGATCTCTGAGGTCTCTATGGCTGCAGGTGTTTTTCTGACCTTTGTGGCCCCTGTAGCTGCAGGTGCTTTTCTGATCTTTGTGGATCCTGTGGCTGAAGGTGTTTGTCTGATCTTTCGGGCCACTGTGACTGCAGGTGTTTTTCTGATCTTTGTGGTCCCTGTGGCTGCAGGAGTTTTGCTGATCTTTGAGGTCCCTGTGGCTGCAGATTTTGTCTGATCTTTGTGGCCCCTGTGGCTGCACAGTTCCTCTGATCTTTGTTTCCCTGTGGTTGCAGGTGTTTTTCTGAACTTTGGTGTCCCTATCACTGCAGGTGTTTTTCTGAACTCTGGGGTCCCGGTGACTGCAGATGTTTCTTTGATCTTTGGGGTCCCTGTGATTGCAGGTGTATTTCTGATCTTTGGGTCCCTGTGACTGCAGGTGTTTCTCTGATCATTGGTGTCCCTGTGAGTGCAACAATTTCTCTGATCTGTGGGGTCCTCATGGCTGCAGGTGTTTTTTCTGAACTTGGGGCTCCTCAGCCTACAGGTGTTTTTCTGATCTTAGGGAGCCCCCCTGGCTATAGATGTTTCTCTGATCTTTAGGATCTCTATGACTGCAGGTGTTTCTCTGATCTTTGGGTTCCCTGTGGCTGCAGGTGTTCTTCTGAACTTTGGGGTCCCTGTGACTGCAGATGTTTCTCTGATCTTTGTGGTCCCTTTGACTGCTGGTCTTTCTCTGATCTTTGGGGTCCCTGTGACTGCAACTATTTTTCTAATCTGTGAGGTCCTTATGGATGCAGGTTCTTTTCTGAATTCTGGGGTCCCAGTGGCTACTGGTGTTTTTTTGATCTTTGGGAACCCCCCCTTGCTGCAGATATTTCTCTGATCTTTGGGATCCCTATGAATGCAGGTCTTTCACTAATCTTTGTGGTCCCTGTGGCTGCAGGAGTTTTTCTGATCTTTGGGGTCCCCCTGGTTACAGATGTTTCTCTGATCTTTGGGTTCCCTTTGGCTGCAGGTGTTTTTCTGATCTTTGTAGTCCCTATGCCTGCAGGTGTATTTCTGATCTCTGAGGTCTCTATGGCTGCAGGTGTTTTTCTGACCTTTGTGGACCCTGTAGCTGCAGGTGTTTGTCTGATCTTTGAAGCCCTTGTGGCTGCAGATGTTTTTTCTGTTCTTTGAGGTTCCTGTGGCTGCAGGAACTTTTCTGATCTTTGAGGTCCCTGTGGCAGCAATATGTTTTTCTTACCTTTGTGGTCCCTATGACTGCAGGTGTTTTTCTGTTCTTTGGGTGCCCCTGGCTGCAGGTGTTTGTCTGATCTTTGGGGTCCCTGTGGCTGTTGATATTTTTGCTGATCTTTGTGATTCCTGTAGCTGTAGGTGTTTTTTCTGATCTTTGTGGTCTCTATGGCTGCAGGTGGTTTACTGACCTGTGTGGTCCCTGTGGCTGCAGGTATTTGTCTGGTCTTTGGGGTCCATGTGGTTACAGGTGTTTCTCATATCTCTGGGATCTCTGTGACTGCAGATGTTTCTCTGATCTTTGAGGTCCTTGTGACTAAAATGCCTTCAGCCACAGAAGCACCCAAAAATCAGAGGCAAGCTAGACAATCACATGAGCAAGGTATGGACCGGGTAGACCTGATGGGTCTGAGGTCTTTTTCTGTCCACAGCATTCTATTTCTATATTACTGTATATAGGAAGCCCAAGAACTAAAGAAAATTAGTTTGTCCAGAGTCGTGAGAGAGAGAGATGAAATCCAAGCTCGCTAAGCAGCTGTGACTGTTCAGGAAGATCTGCCAGTCCAGATTAAAGATAAACTGGGGAGCTCTTGTTAAATGAAGTTCAGAGCCAGTCAGCATAGGCATGTGAGCTGCCCAGCTTTTATGCAAGTAGCTGTTCTTTTTTTTCCTTTTTTTGGAATCAGAGAAACGCTTGTTACCCTATTGATTTCAGGGAATCATTTACCAATCATCATATTCCATTGAACATAGATTCTCTGTTGCGGTGTCGGCCCAGACTACCCAAACAAATGTTTTTGAATAATAGAACTTTTTCTACAACCACAAAATTTGAATAAGTGGAATCAGTAAAGAATGCGAACTTCCAGTTGTCTCAGAGTGATTTTTAGTAATTTATAAAAGGGTTCAATATACTTTTAAATTTAGATGCTTTTTCTTCTTGATAGTAACAGATTCTTTCCAGCTTGCCACACTCTATTGAAAGATGTAGCCAGTTATTCAGACTTGGGGGGTCCACTATTTTTCCGGTTCTGAAGGTTTGTTTTTGCATTGATTAATGGCATATCGGTCAGGAGTGGGTATTACTCCCCCTTACATGAGTGCTTACAAGGATTATAATTCCTGGGTCACATGGGAAATCTAGTCCACGGATCTCACCCATCACATATAGGACTCCTGTCCAGTATACTTTTACTTTTGGACAACTGACCACCATATGTATAAAGAATCCTATTATGTTGTTACATCTGGGACATTTGTCAGAGATTTTGGTATTAAACTTATGTAGTTTCTTAGGAATATAATATACCCTGTGTAATATCCTGTATTGAATGTTTTTCAGCTTTGTATTTTTTGAGACATCCAGGGTTGTAGAAACTATATCTTTCCACTTTATTTCTGTTAATTTAGAGCCAGTGTCAAGTCTCCAGTTGTCAAATAGTTTAGCCAAACTGGAAGAATTTTTTTGTACACACTCACGATAATTATGCCTTATTAGTTTTTTGTTAGTGCTGTTAGAAGTTAATATTTCCTTGATTGGAGAGGGAGATATTGTGTTGAGGGAGTATTTTTTTTCCTAACATAGTCTCTTACTTGAAGAAATGTAAGGAGATGTCCTCCCTTTAATTTTGATATTTGTTTGAAAGAGTGGAAATCTATAAGAGATCCTTGTCTGTAAAGGTGTTTTATCTGTGTAACCCCCCCTACAAATGTACGTTCCTGAAAAGTCCTCCTTGAGCTTGACTAAATGCTCAATGCCAGGCTGGTGTCCTGCATTTTAGCAGTTTAAACGGTATTGCCAGAGAGTGCCTGTATAGCCTCTGTGTACTGTGTCATTAAGAGCTGCCTAGATTGCAGTTATAATTAATCTGGGAGGGGGCTGAATGTTTCTATGCTTGAGTCCCCCCTGGGCTGCCAGATAATCGCTCCATTCTGCCATC
The DNA here is from genome assembly GCA_016271365.2 of Neoceratodus forsteri. Classification (NCBI taxonomy): domain Eukaryota; kingdom Metazoa; phylum Chordata; order Ceratodontiformes; family Ceratodontidae; genus Neoceratodus; species Neoceratodus forsteri. Next base: position 295,749,272 of record CM057459.1, read on the forward strand.
GCTATTAGCACAGAGGGAGCTCTGTTAGAAGATGTAACTGTTTGCTGATTATCTATTTGAATGGTAAAGATATTGTAGTTGGTCTAACCTGCCTTCTTTGCAGCATGGACAGTTTCATTCATCACCACAATCTTGGTCCTGAACTGCTGAAATGGGCCAGTCAGTACCTTTGGGGACTTAAAATGGAGCCTGCTTCCAGGGGTCTTGTGGAAGCAAAATTCTGTAGGAATTGTAGTTTGGGGCTTTTAGCACCTAAATGAACCTGGAGGGGTAGCTCTTGTTGTGACTGACAGAGGAATCAGCCAACCAAACCTTTTGGAAACTGGGGAACGTCCTAGGCTGCATGCAGCTAGCTTCAGATCTGAGTTGAGAAGTGAAGGAGTAACAGCTCGAGATAGTCGAGCAGCAATGCTGCATGGATACGCACAGGAGAAGTGTGAAAGGGATGAGTTTTGGCCTGTCTGTCCGCCTGCTGTCCCTAAGAGGGAAACTAGAGTTGATTCAGACTGAATCCGAGTTGTGAGAATGATTTAAGCCACTGAACTGTGACCAGGCTTTAACCTGAAGAAGATCGAAAAGTTGCTGAATGCAATTAGCCTGTCAGGTTTTCCAACCACCTCTGAACTCCTGGTTTGTGCTGAGACTCTGTAATTGTGACCAGATAGTAATCTGCCTGGTATAGTAGAATTTCTTACATGTAAATGTGCTGTGTGCTGTTAGCGGGTCGTGATTTGGTTCCCCACTGTGTGCTGAAATGTGTTCTCCTTGCTGGAGGTGGCATCCAGCTCCAACGGACTAAATCCATTTGTATCTCCATCTGGAATGGGCCTTACCACATTGGCCCTGCCAGACTACCTGCTACACAGAGAAAGTCATTGATGAGAGACCTGCCTCGGGATCAGGACCCTGCTCAATGCTTTGAACAGGAATGATGCCTCAGTGATTCATGTGGACCCTGCTTCTCCTGGCACTCCAGCTCAGCAAGGTGCCATCTCGATTTCGTTCTGCCTATGTCCTGCAATGGGTATCATGAGTAAACATCAGGGTAGTTCCCTGCAACAACAGCTAAATATAAAGTGTTGCTATCTGATTGCTTTGTTGTATTTTTCTTCACAAACTGAGCCCTCCAGCTCCAGATTACAAATAGTGTGTGTGGTGCATGTTGCTTTTTTCCATCACAGAGCCCCAACCAGCTGTGATGCCGGCCTACCCCGGGCAATGTTCCTGACTAGCCCATCTCTTCTCCACCTGGGTACCCAGAGTGTGTGTCTGTGTAGGGACTCTGAAGTGTATGCATGACTGTTGATTGATATAGCCTTTAAGCAAATAAACCTGATTACGCCCCTCCCTTGTTCATGTTCCCTAAATATATCAGATCTAACTCTTTTGCATTTAACCTGACTGTGGTTACAGTTTGTGCCAAAAGTACTATACTGTTGCTATTTGCTGTGCATAACCTTGTTTTACAAGGGGTCCCCAGGGTCAAGGTAGAAGAACTAGCCCTGGTGGTAAGTGTAAATAGTGTGGGTAATTGCATGGTGAATAAGAGTCATTGGGAAAGTGATGATTGTATACTGTTTTGGCCACTAAAAGGGAAAAAGAGGGGTTACAGTGTCCTGGAGGGCTGTGCTCAGGTTAGCTTGACCACTAACAACCTTGACCTCCGGGTGGAGGCACCTGTTTCTGTACCCAGGCACCTTAACCTGAAACTAGCCAAGCAAGCAGGGGTAGTATCCATTGGGATAGCATCACCTAGGGGTTACATCTTGGAGGCACCACTGGGATTTTGTGTCCTCTAGTGGCCAGAGGTGGGAATTACCCCATTATGTTTAGAACTGGTGACAAAATGGAGGAGCTTGGTATGCCTAATCTCAAGATCACCCCTCATAAGCTGTTAGTACACTGAATGATGGGGTGGAGTGAGGCGAGTGGGTAGATCCCTGACAGGCCCTCCTGTTAATGGATGCCCCATTAGGGACCACTAATGCTGTTATTGTAGAAGCTGTGGAGCACGTTAAGTGTTTGGGGAAGGTTGAGGTGAAGGGGAGGGATTCGGACCTGTTTGACCAGACAATGGTGATCCTACTCTCCTGCAGCTCTCTCATAGATCCAGAGAAAGTACTCCCTGTTATTCTGTCGTAAGGGACCCAGAAGGGGGGAGGGTCATCCATTTGCACAGTGATCTGGCTACCCCAAGAGGGTCCCCCAGCATAGAGGGGTTCAAGGACAAGCTGCTTAAGTTGTTAGTTTCTGAGGGGTGAACCACCCAAGAGTTAGGTAAGATACTAGACCTTTCTGAAGAACCTATGCCTTTGCCATCCCCAACAGTGTCCCCTGCCTCCCCTAGGGTTTCCCCTGTGGTCATTCCCCCCATAGAAATTCCATTTGTGCACCTGGATTCTTACCATAGACTTAGACTTTTTTCGGGCACTGTCTCAGTGTCCATAGGGGAGGATGACCTGGAAATATGGATAGGCTATGCTACCCCTCTGGTCCAGGAGTGGCAGTGCTCTGAGGAGAAGAAAAGAAAGTGACTCATGGAAAGTTTGAGGGGCCCTGCACTGGAGGCCATCCATTTCCTATGAGCCACTAGTCCAGAGGCTACTGCGGCTGAATACCTCTCTGCATTGGAAGGTGTTTTTGGAAGCACTGAGTTGGGGGACACTTTATTGTGGAAATTTAAATCTGCCAAGCAATGGAAGAATAAGAAGTTGTCTATGTTTGTTACCAGAAAAGGAGGAGTGCCTGCTAATTAACGGAATCGGGTCAGGTTGGACCATATTCTCAGGTCAGCCAGGTACTCTAGGGTGATGATGCTAAAACTTAAGTTGCAAGATAGGAAGGCTAACCCTCCTGAGTATTGTCACCTCATGAAAGAGATTTGTGAAGCAGAGAATGATGAAGAGGGATGGGAGCCCTATGCTAGGGTTTCCAGTGCCTGCCAGACCCCTGAGAGAAGTGACAAGACTGAAGTGCAGCAGATGAGAGAACTAACTAAAGAATTAATGGAGTTGAGAGTCAGTCAACAAGCCACCGAGGTGGCCAGAGATACTAACCTCTACCAGGCACCTCCTGAGTTAAAGAGTGAGACCGCATCTAGTGGAGTAGGGGTGCATGTCATCTCCTCAGAAATCTGGACTGAGGGTAACCTACTGGAAGAAGCATGAAGATTGATAGCGTGGTGGGGGAACTACTATGAGCTACACAATCCACTAACCTTGGTGGAAGTACAGAGCACCAAGAACACAAGCCACAAGTCAAAGAAGGGGCCCAAGGTGCTCCTGATGTACCCAAGCAGGGAGATGGCCTGCAACCACTCAGAAACTCTAGAGAACCCAATTTTTGTTACCACTGCGGGGATGACGGGCACACCCTGTTCGCTTGTCACTCACCGGAGAACTTGAGAAAGGTTACTACTAGGCTACTAGTGTTGATTTGACAGAACAATAACTGGCCACAAGGTGGAGCTGCTTGGAAAAGTTATTCATCAAAGGCCACTGCCAAGTTGACATCCAAGCCTGCGTTGCCCTAGTGGTCCAAGGTGGTGGACCCTTCGATGGAAACTACAGTGATGGTGAATGGTGTATCCACCAAGGCCATGCTCAACAGTGGATCTCAAGTAACTATAGTGTTCCAAGACTGGTATCAAAATCATATGCCTGATGTGACCCTACAGCCCTTGGAAGGCTTACATGTGTGGGGACTGAGTGAGAAGTCTTATCTGTACTCAGGATATATTTGTATCTGGTTGTCTTTCCCTACCTCAGTGGCTGGAGTAGATGAACAAGTCAAGACACTTACCTTAGTGTGTCCCCCCACCAGGCTGTATGATGGGGTTCCCCTCTTAATTGGGACAAATGCCCATATGTTTGGCAGACTGGAACAACTGTGCCATGAGAAACAAGGGAAAGGACTGGGTGGGCTCTAAGAAGTCTGGCTCTGATCAAAAGGGCCTATGATTTGCAATGGAAGCCCGAGGAAGTAGACCAGGATGAACCTGTGGGGATCGTGTGGAAGAAGGATGCTGACTCTCTGGTAGTGGCACCCAATGCCCAGTGCACCATTTACAGGGAAGTCCACCTCTGGAAAGATGTCAAGAACAAAATATTAATGTTGGATGCTCCAGGCAATGGAAAGTTGCCAGAGGGATTGTTGGTCAAACCCAGCATCTTGTCTGCTCGTGCCCACGCCTATGCACAATGGGTGATGGTCCAGATTCAGAATATGTCAGATCGGGAGATCTGGATGAAGAGAGAGTGCACACTAGCTACAGTACACTGTGCAGACACGGCAGTATTGCCCAGCAATAAGTACTCTGGCAAAAAGAAGAGAGTGACCCCAGACTTATTTGACTTTGGTGATTCCCCGTTGCCAGCTGAATGAAAGACTAAAATTAGCAACAAACTTACCCAGAGAGACCAAGTGTTTTCATTAAAAGAATGGAATGTGGGGTGTGTCCAGGGTGCAGAGCATCACATATGCCTGCATGATGACCGGCCATTTCGAGAGAGATCCCGACACCTCGCCCCAGCAGACATAGATGATGTTAGGAGACACCTGCAGGAAATGCTCACTGCTGGTGTGAAACAAGAATCAAAGAGCCCATATGCCTCTCCCATTGTGGTTGTGCATAAGAAGAATAGGTCTGTGAGGATGTGTGTTGATTATTGAACCCTGAACCGGTGGACCATCCTAGACCAATACACCATGCCCCGTATACAAGATGCCCTGGATTGCTTGAATTGGAGCAAATGGTTCTCGGCATTGGATCTTTGCAGCTGATATTACCAGATTCCAATGGCCCCGGAAGACCATAAGAAAACAGCCTTCATCTGTCCTTTGGGGTTCTGCAAATTCCTGAGAATGCCACAGGGGATTTTGGGTGCCCCAGCCACCTTTCAGTGACTGATGGAATGTGTGGTGGGAGATATGAACTTGCTGGACTGTCTAGTGTACCTAGATGATGTCATTGTATTATGACGCACATTAGAGGAGCATGAGACCCGGCTGTTTAAAGTGCTGGACCGATTGGAAGACTTCGGCCTCAAGCTGTCCATCAACAAGTGCCAGTTTTTCAAAACCTCTGTAAAGTATGTGGGGCATGTAGTATCTGCAGAAGGGATAGAGACCAATCCCAGTAAAGTTGAATCACTGACTACTTGGCCCCAGCCCCATAACTTAAAAGAACTACAATGTTTTCTGGGGTTCTGTGGCTACTACCACAGGTTTATAAAAGACTATTCAAAGGTGATTCACCGGCTCTTGAATCTTACCCAGGGTTACCCCCCACCAACCGTAAATACAAAAAAAAGGCTGTCAAAGAACCCAAGAAAGTGTACTTCCAAACAGGTGAACCTTTTGGGCCCCGTTGGACCCCCAAATGTGAAGCAGCCTTCCACAAAGTCATATAGCCGCTCACCATGCCCCTATCCTCACCTATGCTGACCCTACCAAGCCCTATGTGCTGCATATGGATGCTAGTCTGCAGGGCCTAGGAGCTGTGCTGTATCAAGACCATGAGGATGGTTTGAGACTGGTAACTTTCACCAGCAGGAGCTTGACCCCATCAGAGCGAAACTATCCTATGCACAAGCTGGAGTTCCTTGCCCTAAAATAGGCCATCATTGACCAGTTTCAAGAGTACCTCTATGGGGTAAAGATATTGGTAAAGACCGACAATAACCCATTAACCTAAGTACAGACTTCAGCTAAGTTAGATGCCACTGGGCACCGGTGGTTTTCCACCTTATCAACCTATGATTTTGCAGTGGAGTACAGACTGGGACTGAATCATATTGATGCTGATGCCCTGTCATGAAGGCCAGCTTCCAAGAATGATCAGGTCAGGCTGTCTGAACCTGACACATGAGCATTGTGACAAAAGTTTGACAGAGATGACCAGATGTCTGCGGACACAGTGGACTGTTTAGTAGATTGCTTGGGCTCTCTTGATACCTGCATACTGGCTGTCTATTGCTATTTCTCTGCTCTAGATATTAGTGCACTACCTCAATTTGACAATGACAGCATTCAGTGGGCTCAATCCCAAGATCCTATGATTCAGCCAGCACTTGATGCCCTGTGTGTGGGGAAAGATGTGTCTAAGTCACATTCCCCTGACTTGCGAACTGCCCTATTGTTTAAAGAAGGCCCCTGGTTGAAGTTACTCAATCAGTTGTTATACAGACAGACAGTGGATCGTAGTGGTCAAGTAGACAAGCAACAATTGGTCCTGCCCATGGCCTTTAAACACTTGGTACTGAGGTCCCTCCACGATCGCATGGGGCACCTTGGTATTGACAGAACTCTCGACCTGGTACGATCTCGATTCTACTGGCCCAAGATGGGGGCTGATGCTGAGCACCATGTGAAGACCTGCAGTCATTGCCTCCAAAGAAAAGCCCTGCCTCAGAGGGCTTCCCCCTTGTCAATATCACTACCAGCACCTACATGGAACTGGTCTGCATAGATTTTTTGTGCTTAGAACCTGATCAACGGAATATTGGCAATGTGTTAGTGGTTACAGATCATTTCACATGGTATGCACAAGCTTTTCCAACTAAAGATCAATAAGCCTCTACCGTGGCCAAGGTGCTAGTGGAAAAATTCTTCATCCACTATGGTGCCCCCCCCCCAGCGGATCCACTCTGACCAAGGCAGAGACTTTGAAAGTAGGCAAATCAAAGAAATACTCTCTCTGTGGGGGATGCAGAAGTCAAGAACCACCCCCTATCATCCACAGGGGGACCCTCAACCAGAACATTTTAACCCCACCCTTCTAGACATGCTGGGCACCCTCCATCCAAAAGACAAGCATAAATGGAGCCAGAAAATTAGCACCTTGGTACATGTGTGCAATTGCACCAAAAATGATGCTACTGGGTTCTCCCCCTACCGTCTCATGTTTGGGAGGGAGGCCCGACTGCCAGTTGATGTCTGCTTTGGGGTCTTTCCAGACAGGGTCCAGGCCGAAAACTACCTGCAGTATGTACAGAAACTGAAAGCTCAATTGAACCATGCATATCAACTGGCCCAGACAATGGCTACCAAGAGAAATCTCACCAACAAATAGAGGCATGATAAGAAAGTAAAGGCTCAAGAGCTATGGCCTGGAGACCGTGTGTTGTTATGCAGTTTGGGACTACATGGCAAGCACAAAATTGCTGATAGGTGGCACCATATTCCTCATGTAGTATTTGGAAAGTTGTATGATCTACCAGTGTACAAGGTACACCCAGAGAATAACTCCATAGCTGTAAAGACCATGTACCGTAACCACTTGCTGCCTATTAGCCAAGTTATTATTGAAGCTGAGTCAGCAGACATTGCCTCCCCTGGGCCAGTAACTAGTGCTGCAAAAAAGTGACAGAGTCAACCCACCCCAGTGGTTACAGATTTAAGGTTTGCCCCGCAGCAGGCCCAGAATGATAGTGACTGTCAGTCCACCTCTGAAGATAGTGAGTGTGACAATGCCTATTACCCCTCCTATGAATTGAGTCAGCTGTTTCGGGGTGACCCTACGACTAATTGTGGGGATGAAGCTGAGCCTTCTGGACTGCCTGACCGCCCAGCTTCGTCCTTGGAGCCAATGCTCCCTGAAGTGAAGTGCAAAGTATCACATCTGAGGCTGCGGAATCCCTGTCTTTTGTGGAACTGTGCGACTTGCCCAAAGAAGGGGCTGATGGTCTGAGTCTCTCTGATGACACACCAGAACCTGAAGAACAATATGAGAGTGCTGACAGACCCCCTTCAGTGCCACAAAGCCTAATTGTGCCAGAATTTCTCAAAATGAGCCAGCTGGGCCCTCATCAGAAGATAATAATAAGCAAAGTGTTGTGGAGCCAGAGCCTACAGAGCGAGGAGCTAACAGTGCTCCCAGTTGGTACATTCCCATCCATGCAGAGGCACCCCTCATGAGTGACAAAAGCTCCAAGACTGGTGCTGCAAGTACAGAGACTGTGGTTGTTCCCCCCAGAAAGACTGGTCAAGCTGTAAGGCCCATATTGCGCTTCAGTTATGATTCTCCCGGGAGGCCAGTGGATTTGCCTCTCAGTGTGGTCCATAAAGGTGTTTACATTTCCAAGAGCTCACTGCCAAAACTGAGCATGACTGCCACCTCTCGATTAATTGTACTTCCTTCTCAGTATGGTGCCCATGCCCCATCCAGCCCCAAGTTAACTGATAGGGAAGGGCCCTGTCTTACACTGTTTAATGTACAAGAAGTTATAACATGAATCAGTATTGTAATGTTCATGGTATGTTAATCATAGAGGAATCAGTATCACATGTATGAAACATGCATAAGTAATGTCAGTGAAGATATGGTATAGTGAAATATAGTGAAATGTATAGTAATGTGATACGTTTATGTTAATTGATGTACTAGATATTTTCGCAGTCTGCTAGTGTTACGAATGACTCGCACATTTTGCATTTTCAATATTGTGATGGTACAGATTTGACGCAGACTCCAAGTTTTCCCCAGGCAGTGAAGGGTGTAACAACCCCAACAAATGGGGGTTCCCAAAAAGTCTTCCTTGAGTTTGCCTAAATGCTCACTGCCAGGCTGGTGTCCTCCATTTTAGCAGTTTAAACGGTATTGCCAGAGAGCGCCTGTATAGCCTCCATGTACTGTCTCTTTAAGAGATGCCTAGATTGCAGTTATAATTAATCTGGGAGGTGGCTGAGTGTTTCTATGCTTGAGTCCCACCCAGGCTGCCAGTTAATCTCTTTGTTCTGCCATTGCTATTAGCACAGAGGGAGCTCTGTTAGAAGATGTAACTGTTTGCTGATTATCTATTAGAATGGTAAAGATATTGTAGTTGGTCTAACCTGCCTTCTTTGCAGCATGGACAGTTTCATTCATCACCACCATCTTGGTCCTGAACTGCTGAAATGGGCCAATCAGCACCTTTGGGGACTTTAAAATGGACCCTGTCCCCAGGGGTCTTGTGGGAGCAAAATTCTGTAGGAATTGTAGTTTTGGGCTTTTGGCACCTAAATGAACCTGGAGGGGGAGCCCTTGTTGTGTCTGCCAGAGGAATCAGCCAACTGAACCTTTTGAATCCTGGGGAAAGTCCCAGGCTGCTTGCAGCTAGCTTCAGATCTGAGCTGAAATGTGAAGGAGTAACAGCTTGAGATATAGTCGAGCAGCAATCCTGCGTGGAATCGTGCGGCAGAAGTGTGAAAGGGCTGAGTTTTGGTCTGCCTGCTGTCGCTATGAGGGAAATTAGAGTTGATTCAGACTGAATCCAAGCTGTGAGAATGATTTGAGCCACTGGACTGTGACCAGGCTTTAACCTGAAGAAGACCAAAGATTTGCTGAATGTGATCGACCTGTCAGGATTTCCAGCCACCTCTGAACTCCCAGTTTGTGCAGAGACTCTGTAATTGCAATCGGATAGTAATCTGCCCGGTATAGTAGAATTTCTCACATGTAAGTGTGCTTTGTGCTGTTAGTGGGTCATGATTTGGTTCCCCACTGAGTGCAGAAATGTGTTCTGCTTGCTGGAGGTGGCATCCAGCTCCAATGGACTAAATCTGTTTGCATCTCCATGTGGCCTGGGCCTTGCCACACTGGCCCTGTCAGACTACCCGCTACACAGAGAAAGTCATTGACAAGAGACCTGCCTGGGGATCAGCCCCCTGTGCAATGCTTTGAACAGGAATGATGCCTCGGTGATTCGTGTGGGCCCTGCTTCTCCTGGCACTACAGCTCAACAACCTGCCATCTCTATTTCGTCCTGCCTGTGTCCTGCATTGGGTATCGTGAGTAAACATCAGGGTAGTTCCCTGCAACAACAGCTAAATCTAAAGTGTTGCCATCTGATTGCTTTGTTGTATTGTTCTTCATGAACTGAGCCCTCCGGCTCCAGATTTCAAATAGTGTGTGTGGTGCATGTTGCTTTTTTCCATCACAGGGCCCCAACCAGCTGCGACGCCGGCCTACCCCAGGCAATGATCCTGGCTAGCCCTCTCTTCTCCACCTGGGTACCCAGAGTGTGTGTCTGTGTAGGGACTCTGAAGTGCATGCATGACTGTTGATTGATACAACCTTTAAGCAAATCAACCTGATTACACCCCTCCCTTGTTCAAGTCCCCTAAATAAATCAGATCTAACTCTTTTTGCATTTAACCTGACTGTGGTTCCAGTTTGTGCCAAAAGTACTGTCCTGTTGCTATTTGCTATGCATAACCTTGTTTTACAAGGGGTCCCCAGGGTCGAACTAGAAGAACCAGCCATGGTGGTAAGTGCAAACATTGTGGGTAATTGCATGGTGAATAAGGATCATTGTGAAAGTGATTATTTTATACTGTTCAGGCCACTGGAAGGGAAAAAGGGGGGTTACAGTGTCCCGGAGGGCTGTGCCCAGGTTAGCTTGACCACTAACAACCCTGACCTCCGGGTGGAGGCACCTGTTTCTGTACCCAGGCCCCTTAACCTGCAACTAGCCAAGCAGGTGGGGTAGTAGCCCTTGGGATAGCGCCACCTAGGGGTTACATCTGATAGGTGCCTTTTTGTTCCCACCTGTGGATAAAATAATTATCTTTAAATACTGGGATAAGCTTAATGGATGCAAAGAAAGTTATCTCCTTTCCAATAAAGTAATTTATGCACTTCTTTATAGATTTTAATCAGTACTTTTGTGGATTCTAAATATGTGGCTTTATTCTTATTGAAATTCTCTAGTAGAACTCCCACAAGGCTATTTAGCTGGGATGCCTTTTGTTCGATTTTGACCCACTCCAGGGTTTCTTCTGTATTAAACAAGTGTTTTTTTCTGTTCTATTTGCACCGTAAAGTAATACCACTGAAAGTTTGGTAGTCCCAAACCTTCTAACTTAGTTTGTGCATAAAGTTTTGCTAGCTTTATTCTCGAGGGTTTGTTTTGCCAAATAAATTTTCTAATCTTAGTTTCTAAGCAGGTAAAAATCTTATTTGGTATCCAAATTGGTAGTGCCTGGAAGAAAAATAATACTCTTTGTAGAATATTCATTTTAACCACATTTGTTCTTCCTACTGGGGTTAGTGGTAACATTTGCCATCTGTCTATGTCATTTAAGATCTTTTTAATGAGGAAGGGGATAGGGGAAGCATCCACCGGAGTGTAGGAGGAGAAGGAGGACCACGAAATGAGGACTGGGGAAGAAGCAGCTGGGGGCACAGAGACTGAGCAGGATTTTTCTCCCACCCAGGCCTGACCACTATTAAGTGCCCAAGGCAAGGAGCTGGATCCATCTCCTGGGGGAGTCAACAGTCAAGGGAGGGAGATTAAAGGAGGGTACTGCCCTCTAGAGGATGGACTGAGAACAGAGTAGGAAAACAGTGTCAAGAAAGTGCTGATCACATCCGGTGGAGCTCTGGCTGTGGAGGCTGAGGTATGCCACTTCCAGGGGTGAAGAGGGCATATCAGAAGGGGCAGGAGGAGGAGCTGGTTGGAAGGAGAGGTCCCTGGGTGACCTGGAAGGTTGGCATACATCCTGTGGGAAGAGCACTGCTACTGGACTAAGGTACTGTGACTTTTAAATTTAAGGCGGTTCTGTTATAGGGTTGGGAACACTGGGGCTGCGTCTGGAATAAAGTATTTGACTATCCACTTCTGGAGGAGCTACTTCAGAACAGGGGCACTGTAATTGGATTTGACTCTTGGGGAGTGTGGAAGCTGCTTGGCTTCTGTATTCTAAGGGGAACATAAAGTGATTGATGTATGACAATTGGTGACGTTTGTAACTGTTGTTCTGGGGGTAATTCAATTGCATGTGCTGCATGATTGAGGGGTACTAAGGTCCATGATCTTGGTAGGAAGCAGGGAAGGGGTTTGATAAGCGACACACTAGATAGGAAGGATTACATCCTCAGGGGTATTTCAGGAATTAAGGAGATGCCAAGGTCAGAAAATATAGGGAGGTAGGGAAGGACACACAAGAGGATGGGGAGGCATTAGTGGGGGAGGACAGGGACAGCAGAGGAGAGGGTTACAGGGGGCCGCAGGATGCTAGAGGGGCCTATGGGGGAAGAATAATGTGCTGCAATGGATGTGGGGCAGCAGTCTGGATGAATGTATCATGGAAGCTAGGAGGATGTCCGATCTGTGACAGGTTGAGGAGACTCGAGGATGAAGGCAGTGGTTTGGTAGACAGTTGAGGAGGCTGGGGGAGAGTTGCTGGGGCAGAGAGCAACAGGAGAACACTACATGGGTGGAACAATGGTTCAGGGAAGGGGATGTCGAAGAGGGGTGTGGACAGTACAAATGGGTGGTGAAGTACAAGGGGGAGGCAGAAGGAAGGGGCCCACACCCAGCATAGCTGGGAGGGCAGGTAATAGGTTTGTGGTGCTGGCAACACTGGAGGAGGAGGAGGGAGAAGTGGGGGATCTCCAGGAAGGGATAGGTAATGGGAAGTGAGAGGTTGGCATGGGGGACAGGAGTCTGGCGAAGGATGGTGGTAGTGGTAAGGGGGGAGGAGCACAGCTGGAAGGATAGAGGAAGAGAGCAAGGGTAAATGGGAGAGGAGCAAGGCTAGAGAGGTGAATAGGAGGGACTTGGGGGAACACAGGGTGGAAGGGAAGGAGGGGTGGAGTGTGAGGGGGCATTGAGGTGGAGCGGAGATAGGTCTGGGATGGAGGGTGGATTCATAGGAGGTGAGGGTTTCAGCTGAGATGAAATCTAGCAGTAGTCACCAAGGTAAAAAGGTGGAGGGGGGGGCAAGGTTTGGAGAGGGAGGAGTATTAGTGCTGGGGGATTCAGTACTAAAAGGGATAAGATGGGGCAGCAAGGGGGGAATGATACAGTTGCATCTGGGTGGAGTCCATGCCAGGCTTAACTGCACACAGGGCGGGGCAGTCAATTCTTAAATGTGCTAGGAGTTGTAGGAGGAGACTACATCTCATGGTGCATGTGGGTACGAATGACCTGTCAGGGGAAATGGTGGAAGTAGTGATGGAGAGGTGCGAGGATCTGGGCAGACTGTGTGGGGACCTAGGGGAATCATTGGCCTTCTCAGAGGTGCTCCCAGTACCCTGCACTATTCACAGTGAGTGATGAAGGTAAGGATTGGGGAGTCCAACACCTGGCTGAGGAAATGGTGTCATTCAAGGGGATACGAGCTGGTAGGGGGCTGGAACAAACTCTGGGACAAAAATTAACTTTATGCTGGGGATAGGCTACATTTGAGCTGGGGGGGAGATATTAAAACAGAGGGTAGGGGAATACATAGCTATGAAGGTGGATTTAAACTAGGTAGGGGGTGGCTAGTGGACAGATGGTAGGCATGTATCCCAGAGAAAGGAGCCAAACAAGCTTACCCCCCAGGCTAGCAGGGAGACACTTGGAGCAGTGGCATGGGGGATATAAAGAGGGTATCACATAGAGGGGAGAGGAGGGGGCAGGGTCAAGTTGGAGGGTGGTCTCACTGAATGTGAGGTACCTTGGTAATGGTCTCACTGAATGTGAGGTATCTTGGTAATAAATCAGCAGAATTACAGGATCTATTGGCAATAGGGAGAGTGAACATTGCAGCCATCATGGAAATGTGGGCCACCCAGTACCAGGATTGGGATTTGATGGTCCCAGGTTATGGGATATTCAGGAAGGACAGAGTTAAGGGAAAAGGGGGGGTATGGTAATATATGTATGGGAGGGGATAAGGTGCATAATGGAGGAGGGGGAGGAAAGCAGAACAGAGGCCCTATGGATGCAGTTCCAAGACTTAAAAAGTAGGACATTGAGTATGGGGGTGTTATACAGGCCACTAGCCCAAGAGGATGACCTGGATAGAGAGTTAACTGAGCAAATCAGAAGGGTTTGTAGGAAAGAGAACATTGGGGTGATGGGGGGGCTTCAACCTACAGGGGGTTGAGTGGAGCACCCAAACCACCACAAGTGCAAAGGAGCAGGGCATATTAGAGGCACTCCAGGACAGCTTCCTGGTGCAGTTAGTCCAGAAGCCAACTAGATTGAATAGGACTCTAGACCTAGTCTTGTCAAATGGGGAGGTTATAAAGGATCTGGAGGTGGAGGACCCTCTGGCTGGGAATGACCACCAAACAGTATGGTTCATGCTCAATATAGGCAGAGAATCAGGAGGTACACAAGTACAAGGGTGAGTGAATTTAAGGGGGAGGACTTTAAAAGGATGGAGGATATTGTGGGCAGGCATCTGGCAGGTATTCGACCATGCATGGTTGCTAGCCAGAAATGGGATATCATTAAGAAAGGGGTGGTGGAGGTTACTGGGACATGTACAAGGACAAGGAGTATGAAGGTGAGGGCAAAAAAAAAAAAACAGCTGGCTGATGCAGAAGGTCATGGAGGGGGTGAGGGCCAAGAAAAAAGAATTTCAGAGGCTCAAGAAATCGGGAGGGGAGGACAAAAGTAAGCTGTATACGAAGAAGTCCAGGGAGGTTACCAGGCTGGTTAGAGCTGCCAAGGCTTCCAGGGAGCTGAGTTTGGCGCAGGGCATTAGGAATGGAGAGAAGGACTTCTTCAGATAAATCAGTGAAAGGCAGAAAAACAAAGATCAGATAGTGAAGATAAAGAAGGATGGGGGCTGGGTGGAGGTGGAGAAGGAGAAGGAGAAGGACCAGGCAGAGACACTAAATGACTACTTCTGCTCTGTGTTCATGAAGGAGAAAAGGGGGCAGGCATCACCTGGGAGAGAAAGGGTGGGCAGGGTGGGAAGAGGTGACTGATACAGGGATCACAGAAGACAGGGTTCTGAAAGGATTAAGGACACTGAGGGGGAATAAGGCACTGGGTCCAGATGGCATTCACCCTAGGGTACTTAAGGAGCTAGCTGAGATCCTGGCAGGACCATTGGCTGACCTGTTCAATACCTCCTTGTATGTAGGATGTGTACCACTGGATTGGAGGATGGCCCATGTGGTGCCCATTCACAAAGGTGGACCCAAGGATGAACCAGGCAACTACCGAACAAGTGAGCCTCACATCAATTGTGGTAAAACTGATGGAGATGATCCTAAAAGAGAGGCTGGTGACCTTTTTGGAGAACAATGGTCTCCAGGATGGTCAGCAGCATGGGTTTGTCTCAGAAAGATCCTGCCAGACAAACCTGACTGAGTACTATGATTGGGTGATGAGGGAACTGGACAAAGGCCATGCAGTGGATGTCCTGTATTTGGATTTCAGCAAGGCCTTTGATTCCATGCCACAAGGGAGGATGGGGGGGAAGCTGGAATATATAGGGGTGGGAATAAAGATGGTGAACTGGATCACCAGTTGGCTGAAGGATAGGCAGCAAAGGGGGGGTTGTGGTGGGGGAATCTCATCACCGAGGAATGTGACAAGTGGGGTACCACAGGGATTAGTGTTGGAACCAGCGTTGTTCAGGATTTTTATTGCTGATATATCCCATTGGATCTGGAGTATGATCAGTTTCTTCATGAACGACACAAAGATGGGAACATAGAAACATAGATTTTGACGGCAGATAAGGACCGCTTGGCCCACCCAGTCTGCCCATTTCCCTACCTAAGGGATAAGCTGCAGATCCTAGTTAACCAGCAGCCTACTTCTTCCTACCTCCACCCCATAGAATTGCCTTATGACTGTCCCATGCATGCTTGAATTCCACCACTGTTTTTGACTCCACAACCTCCTCCAGAAGGCCGTTCCATGCATCCACAACCCTCTCTGTGAAAAAATACTTCCTTAAATTACCTCTGAGCCGCCCCCCTTCTTTCTTCAAATTGTGCCCCCTTGTTCTTGCACCTCTTTTTTGAAAGATGCTACCCTCTTGGACTTTGTTGATTCCTTGAGGTGCCTTGAAAGTTTCTATCATGTCCCCCCCTCCTTCCTTTCCTCGAGGCTATACATATTTAGTTCCTTAAGTCTCTTTTCATATGTCTTCCAGTGCAGACCCTGCACCATTTTAGTTGCCCTCCTCTGGACAGCTTCCATCCTGTCTATGTCTTTGTGGAGATTGGGTCTCCAGAACTGCACGAAGTACTCCAGATGGGGTCACACCAACTGTCTGTACAGAGGGATAATAACTTCCTGTTTTCTATTGGTGATGCCTCTCCCTATGCATCCCAGTATCCCCCCAGCCCTCCTTGCTGCCCTCTCACATTGCTTGCCCACCTTTAGGTCATCTGATATCTGATATCTGATATGACTACCCCCAGGTCCCTTTTCATTTTTGTTGTTATTAGTATCTCACCCCCCCATTGTGTACTCTTCCTCTGGGATTTTGTTTCCCAGGTGCATTACCTTGCACTTCTTAGCATTGAATCTAAGCTGCCATACATTTGACCATTCCTCTAACCTTGCCAAGTCCCTTCTCATCCTTTCCACCCCACCTTGTGCATCAACTCTGTTGCAGATCTTTGTATCATCTGCAAAGAGACATACTTTTCCTTCCAGTCCCTCTGCAATGTCGCTTATAAAGACATTGAAGAGGACCGGTCCTAATACTGAACCCTGCGGTACCCCACTAGTAACCCCCCTTTCTTCAGAGTGGACTCCATTTACTATTACTCTCTGTGTCCTATTTTCCATCCAATTCTTTACCCAGGCTGTCATCTTGGGACCCATTCCCAGGATGGTTAACTTGTATATCAATCTTTTGTGTGGGACTGTGTCAAATGCCTTGCTAAAGTCTAGGTAGGCCATGTCCACAGCCCCTCCCTGATCTACTACTTTGGTCACCCAGTCAAAGAAATCTATCAGATTTGTCTGGCATGACTTTCCCACTGTAAATCCATGCTGCCTTGGGTCCTGTGCCCCTCTGGCCTCTAGATACTCAACAATTCTTTCCTTCAGAAGTGATTCCATCATTTTCCCTACCACTGAGGTTAAACTAACAGGTCTGTAGTTTCCTGCTTCTGCCTTGCTCCACTTTTGTGAAGGGACACATCTGCCCTCCTCCAGTCCTCGGGTACCAACCCATCCTCCCATGATTTGTTAAAGAGAGTAGTCAGTGGTGTCACTAGTTCTACCCTTAGTTCTTTTAGAATTCTGGGATGAATCCCATCAGGCCCCATTGCTTTGTCCACCTTCAGTTTTAAGAGTTCTTTCAGAACCCTTTCTTCTGTAAATGGGCTGGTATCAACTTCTGTATCCAGAGTGTTTCTACTGTTTGTTTTAGGTACCTCCCCACTTCCTTTGTAAATACTGAGCAAAAATATTTGTTTAGTATCTCTGCCTTTTCACAGTCACCCTCTGCCCACCCTCCCTCCCCTTTATTAAGCCTCACTAACCCTCCCTTGGTCTTCCTTCGCTCCCTGATGTACCTATAAAAGGTTTTATCCCCCTTCTTAACTGAGTTCTCTATCTTTTCCTCGGTTTGGGCCTTTGCTGTTCTGACTGCCTTCCCATCTTCCTTTTGCTTTAACTGATACAGTTCTCTGTCCTGCTCCTTCTGTGATTCCTTGTACTTCCTGAATGCTTTCTTTTTCTCTTGAACCTTCACTGCCACTTCCTTTGAGAACCATAGTGGTTTCTTACATAGTTTCATTTTGTTTATTTGCTTCACACAAAGGCTTGTTACCTCTGTTATGGCAGTTTTTATTATTCCCCATTGTTCTTCCACCCCTCCTTCCTGCCCATTTGCTAGTGCATTCCTTAGGCACTCACCCATTTTGGCAAAGTCAGCCCTCCTAAAGTCCAGCACTTTTGCCTTTGTATGGCTTGACTCTATTGCTGTGTTTATTGTGAACCATACTGTTCGATGGTCACTAGTTCCCAGATGGCTACCCACTTCTACATCTGTGATCCTCTTCATCTCCATTTGAGAGAACCAGGTCTAAGATTGCTCCCTCTCGAGTGGGCTCCAATACTAGTTGTCTAAGGCATGCCCCCTGTAGGGCATCTAGAATAACCCCACTCTTCCAAGTGGTTGCTGCAACTGCACTCCAGTTAACATCTGGCATATTCAGATCACCCATCAGCAATATCTCCCCTTTTTCTGCCACTCTAAGTATTCTTTCTATCATTTCCTTGTCCATTTCCTCCCCCTGAGAAAGAAGTCTGTATACAACCCCTGTGCGGATTGTGGTGCCATTGCTGGTCTCCAAATTTACCCACAGTGCTTCTTCTCCTCCCTGTTTTCCCTTTTGTTCTGTTGCTTTGATTCCTCCCCTTATGTAAAGAGCTACTCCTCCTCCTCTTTACCCTCCCTGTCCCTCCTGTAGATAGTGTATCCTGGTATGTTTACGTCCCAGTCATGGTTTTGTGTGTACCATGTTTCTGTGACTGCCACGATATCCAGATGTTCCTCCTCCATCAAGGCCACTAATTCAGGAAGCTTGTTACTCAGACTACGGGCATTGGCACTCATTGCTCTCCATTTTTGATGGCTTTACCTTCTTTTGCAGCATCCCCCACTGACCTTTCTACCTCGGTCTTTTTCTCATTTAGTACCCTGTTTTGTAGGGAGAGGCTGGGATTTTCCTGCTGCTTATCAGTGCCTCCCCCCTTGACTAGTTTAAAAGCTTGCCAATGAAGCATTTAAACCGATTGCTCAAAAGACTTGTTCCCTTCCTGGACAGATGCAGACCATCCTGCCAGTATAGGCTGGTGTCCCTCCAGGTGGAACCCCAGTCCCCAATGAAACCAAACCCCTGTGCTCCACACCATTTTTTCAACCATTCATTAAACTGCATGGTGCAAAGTACCCTCGCCTCACTCATGCCATTGACAGGCAGCACCTCAGAGAAGGATATTGTGTGTGCTACTTGTCTTAGGCCCTCCCCAATTCTACAAAGTCCTTCTGCACTGCTCTAATCTCATGATGAGCCAAGTCATTTGTCCCTAGGTGGACAATGACGTCCAGCTCGAACTCCGTGCAGCTGTTCTCATGATCCTGAGGATGCTTCCTGTCTCTCAAGCCATGGCACCAGGCAGGCACCCTACTTCAGTTTCCCTGCCCCCCAGTTCTATCCCCTAATAATTGAGTCCCCACCAAGAGCTGCTTCCTTTCCTTGTGGTGTCCTCTGCCTCCTTCCTGTGGGCCTCCCTTGTGACAGTTGTCCTCAGCCTCCTTAGTCTCCTCTGTGGGTGCATCCATAGGGAGCTGGCCTCCCCCAGAATGGTGTATGGATTGTGGTGTGGAACAACTGACTGGGTGTGCCTCTGTTCTACCATCCTCACCCTCCCTGAGCCCACTGTGGTCCAACTGCTGTGCTTTCTTCACAACCTCTGAGGTAGTGGTGGTGGCTCTGGTGCTCCCTGGATGGGGGAGGTTCCCTTCCTACTGTCCAGTGTGGCCTGGGGGAAGGTTCCCTTACTACTGTACAGTGTGGCCTGAAGACGGGCAACTTCCTCCCTCAGGGCAGAGAGTTGTCTGAAAACAGGGCAGCATCTCAGCCTTTAGAAAGACTCCCGGAAGACTGCTGCCCCACAGCCATTACATTGCACTACTCCCCACATTTTTTGTGTGTGTGTGATTGGTTTGTTATATAGAAATATATATATATACAGTATATTATACAATGTGTATGCTTATATTGTCAGTGCAGTGTGCTAGAGGGATATGACAGTGATATGCACCTTGCACTCTTGAGGAAATGATGTCAGAACCCCAGGTATAAAGGAACTATTTCCAGGGTGGTGGGGTGAGGGGTGGGAAGGGGTTGGGCCTAAACTGTGCCCTCACAAAACAATCAGCTAAAAGCTCTGACCCACCGCTGCGATGAGTGCCTTCCTGTCAGCGAGATGCCCTACACAACAATTTGACAGAGAAAATACCCTGCTAATCAAACAGACAAAAATCCACACATCCAAGTCAGACACAGGTAAACCTCCCCAGCCCCAAAACAGGCCTGGTGGTTTGTGCTCTGAAAGCTGTCAGCCCCAAAATAAGTCAGCTGTGCTTTAAACTCTTCCTGCACTGAAAGTCTTAAGAATTGTAACAAACAAATGTAAACCTAGATCCACCTCCCTCTGTTGCTTGAAAGACTGTCTTTTCCTGTTTCACACTGCAGGTTTTGCTATGACAACTCCTTAACCACAGTAACTTATTTAAAAATAGTTTAACTATCACAAACTCCTACGCACCAGTAAATTATTTAAAAATAGTTTCTGTCTCAAAATCCTAGTAGTCAATCCAGCTAACTCCAAGGGACAACCAAAATGCAGTATTCAAACACTTGTGAAGTTACTTCCAAGATAAGCAGAGTTTGCAAGCTCCTTTTTCAACTCCTCAGCCACCTGTAATTTATTTAAAAATAGTTGAACTGTCAGAAAATCCTAGTAGACAATCTAGCTGCCTCCAAGGATCTACCCAAATGCAGTACTTAAATCCTTCTGAAGTTACTAACAAGATAAACAGAGTTTGCAAGCCCCTTCTTGGTTAAACACTAAATAAATATGTGAATAAAAAGCAATTACCAAGGGTAGTTAGTTTCACCTCCCACAGAATTAAGCAAAAGTGCACGTTGTTGCAGATATCAAGTGCAATATAGAATTTCTCACACAGCTCACAGCTGAATAAAGAAGTAGTGTCCTTCCAGTAGTGTCCGTCCAGGTCAAGAAAACAGTGGTAGATGACATCCAAAGGTGGAGGGGGCTGCAGGAGGATCTGACCAAGCTACAGGAGTGGTCAGAGGCATGGCAGTTGGGGTTTAATGCCAGAAAGTGCAAGGTACTGCACTTCAGGGCTAAGAACCAGGGGAGGAGCTATCAGTTGGGGGTACAGCTAGAATGCACTGAGGAGGAGAAGGATCTAGGGGTACTCATAATGGGGAGTATGAACAACTTGGCTCAGTGCAGGAAGGCGGCAGCAAAAGTCAACAAGATGCTGGGGTGCATAGCAAGGAGAATCTCCTCCAAGAATAGGGAGGTGATCCTGCCCCTCTACAGGTAGCTGGTCAGGCCACACCTGGAATACTGCTTGCAGTTCTGGCTTCCATTCCTGAAGGAGGGCATCAAATTGCTGTAGTGTGTACAGTGTAGGGTGACAAAGATGATCCAGGGATTAGGATACTCCTATGAGGAGAGGCTGGGCAAGCTGAACATGTATTCTCTGGAGGAGAGGAGGGATGGGGGGACATGACCGAAACCTTTAAATACCTTGAGGGGATAATCAAGACTAGTAATGAAGGGATTTTCCAGATCAAAAGGGGGAGGGTTACAAGGGAGCACCAGCTGAGGTTGGAGGGGGGAAGGTTCAGGAGTGAAGTCAGGAGACAGTATTTCACAGAGAGGATGGTGGACAAGTGGAATACTCTGCCTGAGGAGGTAGTAGCCTTTAGCATGGTGGATGGCTTTAGCGGGTATGGGATAGAGCAAGAGGAGGGTAAATATGAAGAGGGGTGGGTGGGCCAGCTGCAAGGTAAGGGGCTAGCTGCACAATTGAGCAGACTCGATAGACCGTGAGGTCTGTATCTGCTGGTGTTTTCGTATGTTCATATGTTCGTAAAAGGGAGTCATAGTTTAAATTAAATAATTCTCTATTTTTGTGATATGGTGACCCCTAAGTATTTTATTCTTCCAGATACAGTCTGAGAAAATTTTGTTTTGAATTCAAAGATCACAAAATCATTGTGTAGAGGCAAAAATTCTGTTTTCGTGGGGTTAATGTTATAGCCTGAGATTTCTGTAAATCTTTTGATAAGGTCAAGTAAGGGTGGAATTGCTAAAAAAAGAGTATTTCACGTCAATTAAGATATCGTCTGCAGAAAGTGAAATTATGTGGTATGTGTCCCTGTAATTTATCCCTTCTGTTTGATTAGATTGTCTAATAGCTTGTGCCAGAGGTTCTGTGAAAATATTGAAAAGTAATAGAGATAGCAGCCACCCATCTAGAGCTTCTTTAAAGTCTATAAATGGTGACAACAGGGTGTTTGTTTTTATGCGATCCTTCAGGGATTGGTATATTAATTTGATTAATTTACAGAATTTTTGACCAAAGTAAAATTTTTCTAATGCCAAAAAGAGATATTCCCAACCCACCCTGTCAAAAGCTTTTTCTGCGTCAAGCACAATTAGTGCAGAGTTTTTATTTATTTATTTATTTACGAGTTTAACCAGGAAGGCATACTTAGCAGTGTTGCTCAATTCCAGATGCGACCTGGGGGTCAAGTCCCAAGACAATAGCACAATCACAAGGTACAGTAGATAAACATCACAGTGAGGGGGCCACCTGCCATACAGACAGTCAGCAGATAGATACAGGAAACATAGGAGGGGGAAATACAAGTGTATAAAATTACACAGAACCCATCTGAGAACACAAATACAAGTACATAGTGTGAACTAGCTAAAGCAAGAGCAGCTGGAGGAGAAGTGGGTGCTGAGTAGTAGATTGAGGGGTTGGGTGAGTGTCTTATATCAGCTGGCAAGGCATTCCAAAGCAGGGGGATACGGCATTTGAAATTTATAAGGGGGGCATTCTTTTTTTTTGCCATTAACTCTTTATTCATTTTTCGTTACAGGAATATAATCCAACAATGTCAAGTACAGACACAAAGTAATACATACATGCATATGTTCATACATAAAATAAAGCAAACCCTGTAACATACCCTCCCAAACCCTCCCCCAATCCTGACCCCCGCCCCTAACCCTCCCAGCACAAGTCCCAAGAGATGGCATACCATCAAACCATAGTAAAACTACATTCTCCTAAAGAGAAAAAAGAGCGTAAAAAGGACCCCAAATCCTGTCGAACCTGGAAAGCTTATTCTGGAGGATAGCAGTGATTCTCTCAACCCTCAAACAAGCTAGTAATTCCTCCAGCCATTCAGCATAACTTAGCACAACAGAATCCTTCCAGTGTCTAAGAACAATTCTCTTAAGCGTGGCAGCGATCAGGACTATATGGAACCTCCTAATCTTGTCGAGAATATGAGAGACATCTCCCAACAAACAAACTTCCGGAGTAAAGATCCCCAAGTCCCAATAACGGATTCACCTACTTTTAATTTCTGCCCACAAAGAGGCTACCTTGGGGCAGTGCCAGAAAATGTGCATCAAATCCCCAACCCTGGCTCGACACCTGTAACATATAGCACTTGTGCAATTTTCAGCCTAACCAATTTTGTGGGAATAATAAATATTATGAAGGATTTTGAACTGCATCAATCTTAACTGATCCTGCAAGAAGAATTTGTGACAGTTCATCCATAAAGCCTTCCAGTTAAGTGCCGAATCAGGAAAGACAGAAGCCCAGTATAAACCTTGAACTGGGTTTGGAGAATACGCCCAATCAAATAACACTGAGTATATTTTGGAAATTGCATGCGATAAACCCACCAACGGCCCCAATGCATCATAAAAATCTAACCTAGGACTCGAATTGTCCTACTACAACAGCAACCAAAGGTGCCTAATCTGATATACCTTAAAAATTGCCGTAGTAGGCATCTCAAATTTATTCAGGATCTCAACAGAGGAGAATATTTCCCCATCGGGTGAAAGAAAGTCTTTCACACAACACTCCTCAGGTAAGGGCAGCCAGGCTGGACTAAGAATTTTATTACCTATTACAAAACGTGGGTTACCCCAAATTGGCTGAACCCAATCATTAAAGTGATCATATTTCAAAAAGCAACAAAGTTGGGCATGGACTCTCACAGAAATCCCGATTGGAGAACTACGCAACTGGAGGGGCAGCAATTTCGGCGCAAGGTGAAGCAAGGCTTCAGGCCTCAAACCAAATTTCCGAGTCAGGGCCAACTCAATCTGTAGCCAAAGCGGCATATAAGGGTGCTGTACTGAAACATCTTTACCCTTCACCCATCTCAAATACTTGCTGGCATGGGCTGCCCAGAAATATAAGGCAAAATGTGGAAGCCTCAGTCCCCCCAGTAATTTGGGCGCTGCCAACTTTTGATAGGCCATACGAGATTTTTTATAACCCCACACAAAGTTAGCTATCATATTGTGTAGCTTCCTGAACCAGGCAAGTGGTATCCAAATATTCAACACTCAGAGGGTAGAACAATCTAGGAAAAACGTTCATTTTAACTAAATTAATCCTACCCCACAAAGAAATTGGCAACTTCACCCACCTTTCTAAGTCCAGCTTAATGACACGCACCAAGGGATCTAAGTTCAACTGAAATATCTTAGTCCTGGATCTGGTTAGATTCAGACCAAGATATCTTATGAAATCGACTTCAGGACAGACCCAATTCCACTACCTCCTGCTTAAAACATTTTTATTAAGGGGAAATACAACCGACTTATCTAAATTTAACCTATAATTGGCCAGTGAGCTAAACACCGAATAACCTCTATAAGAGCAGGAATGGAAACCCTCGGATTAGAGACATAAATCAGCAGGTCGTCTGCGTATGCAGTTATTTTCACAGTATAGTCCAGAATTCTAATACCCTCAATTTCTTGTTTTTGTATAATTGTCCTGATGAGAGGTTCTAGGTATAAATTAAAAAGAAGAGGGGACAAGGGACATCCTTGCCTAGTACCTACATAAAGATTAAAAGGGTCTGAAATGACACAATTACAGCTAACCCTTGCAGTAGGGTTTGAATAAAGGGAACTGATCCATTTAAGAAAAGGCTCAGGAAACCCAAATTTCCCCATCGTAGTTAACAAAAACCCCCAGTGAACCCTATCGAAAGCCTTCTCGGCGTCCAAAGACAGCAGGGCCATGGGGGTACCACTGTCCTCAGACACCGAGAAGGCATGAGCCAAGGTCCGCAGGTGATCAGCAGCTGACCTGTCCTTCATAAAACCAACTTGCTCTGGGCCAATAAGCCCGGGTAAAACCCGACTTACACATTCTGCCAACAACTTGGCCAAAATCTTGATATCGTAATTAAGCAGAGATATAGGTCTGTAACTGGATGGTTGTTCCAGAGGTTTATCCTGCTTGGGAATAAAAACAATAAGTGCCTCAAATAAGGACTGATCCTGCACCTGATGACGTAAGATATGTCTAAATAAACTAAGAAGTAAAGGGGATAATAACTTAGAAAACCTTTTATAAAAATTAGACGAGAACCCATCTGGCCCAGGGGTTTTATCCAATGGGAGACTCTGAATAACCAATTCAATCTCACCCTGAGTGATATCGGCCACTAACTGCACCTGTTGAGACTTAGACAGAAAAGGGAGGTCCAACCCCTCAAGAAAGGCAAGCATCTCATTCTCAGTAGGGGGGTTATCCATTCTACTATATAAAGATTTAAAGTATTCTCTAAATACTTGCACTATCTCCCAAGGGGTGGTTTTAACCTGGCCATCTACTTTAGATAGAATCCTTGGGACTACCCGAGATGACTCCAATTGTTTAACTCTCCTAGCCAGGAGTGATCCCGCCTTTTCACCCTGATCAAGGTAATTAGCCTTGGTCTTAATTAAAGCCAAGTCCGCTTGTTCCCCCAACAACTTTAAATAAAGATCTCTCATCCTAACCAGTTCCAACTTCTCGTCCTCAGCAGACTGCAAGGACATAGTAGCTTCCTTACTTATTCGGCTCAGCAACTCGGATAGGATTTGTACCCTCTCCTTCTTCCTTTTGGATGCCTGACCTATTAATATACCTCTTATAAATGCTTTAAACGCACCCCAAACAACATCGGGGCTAATATTATCCCCTACATTATTAGCTATAAATTCTTCTATTTCGTGGAAATAAACTCCACAATTTTGGGACTGCGCAGCATCTGATTATTGATCCTCCACCTACTGCCCCTCTTAGGAAGAGTAGAAAAAGAAATTGACGCCACTACCACAGCATGATCGGAAAGCGGCCCCAGCATAATCTCAGACTCCAGCACTCCTGGAAGAAGAGTGCCAGAAAATAAAAGGTAGTCTATATGAGATGCTGAGCCGTGAACTGCAGAAGTAGACGTATACTCCCTATCTTACGGGTGAACAACTCTCCATACGTCCACTAGGCCAGTCTGATCCAACCACTCACCCAGGGCCCGCTGAGCTGGTGAAAAAACTGCAATATTTCTCCTAGTCCTGTCCATCAATGGGTCCAATACAAGATTCAAGTCCCCCCCTAAGATCATGGGGATCTGTACAAAGGGGGCCAGGATTTCCAGAAGCTTAACAAAAAACTCCTGAGAGTCCGAGTTGGGACCATAAATAGACCCAAGAAGTACCTCCACATTCTGTAGTTTGCCCCTAACAAACATGTATCTGCCCTCACCATCCTGAATAACCTGAAGCAGTGCAAAGGGTACAGACCTACGCAGAAGCATCATCACACCTCTGCTCTGTGTGCTACCTTGCGAGGAAAAAACTGACCCCATCTGCAGGCGCCTCATGGAGTTACACTCTGTTTGAAGCAAGTGCATCTCCTGCAGGAACACAATGTCTGCCCTTAGTACCTCTAAGTGCTTTAAAATACTGTACTGCTTAACCTTTTGGCGTGCTCCCTTTATATTCCAGGTTACCACTTTAATAGACCCATACAGTGCCATTATCCAGAATTTCTTATTCAGACCATGGTATGCTCCCATTTAAACGGCACACCTTGATACCCCAATTAAGGACTTGTGCATGATTTATCCCCCCCAGACAATCCCCATAGGCACTACAATACCAGTTAACATTAACCTTGGTATCCCCTTCCCCTCCACACGGCCTCTAATGTCAACTTGTATCACTGCATCCTCTCCTTACTACCCCCTCCATCCCAATGTCCCCCTCGTAAACAACCTTCCCAATCCTTTATACATATCCCTCCAGAGAACCCCACTGTACCCTAAAACCCTCCCTCCTCCCACCCAAGCTTTCTTGGCCCGTGACAACAGCCTCCACACAGCCTCGCTCACCCCGCCCCACACCTCCTCCAGGCAATTATCGCATCACCCACCGACTACTTACCCAGTCCTGTGCTATACCATCAACCTTCCCTTAACCCGCTACTTAACCTTCCCAAAATCACTAACAGGGTCTAAATAGAACCCTCAAACCCAAATCACCCCTTGTCATATAACATTCTATTTATGTTAAAACGATGGTATGAACCTCCCCCATATCAAAACAGCCAAACTCTCTGCCAGACTAACAGTTATCTAACCCACTGGCACTCTATACCTAGCCTGCCACTACATCTCTTAACCAGGCGAGAGAAACAGCGTGCTAACTGCCTTTGAAGCGACTAACATAATAAATTCAGCTTCCAAAGGCTGATAAAGCCATAATTACCGCTACAAAAAAAAAAAAACAGAGATTCCTACATTTAAATGCTGAGTAACATTACACGACAGTCTTCAGGCTCCCTCTTGTGGAAACTCGCACCAATTATATTATCCTCTGGTCTCAAAAATAAACTGGCTAAGCAGGCTATAACCATATGCCTCCATCAACCCCAATTGCTTCTAATTGAGCAACGCTCAAAACATGAATAAAGGAAAACCGGGGGGCTTACAGTCTTCCCTGCCTAGCCAGAGGTAGCCGAACTAATCCATAGCTTTACCCACATATTTAAAACACCAACAGAATGTGATCGGGCAAAACAAACACCGAAATTAGACCCCAGTCCATACAGATTCAACATTATCCATGCACTTTCATGTCCATGCAGTAGAAGTCCCAGGAGTTACGCCGATCAGCCTCCGAGCCCTCGGGCAAGCAAAGAACATCGCCCCACGACTTCTTCACTTCTTCAAAAATCCAGAAGCTTTCATTCAGTGATACCCGAACGCTCCCGCTGCTGGCTTCATGAATCTTTAAACAGGTTGGGGAAGGCAGATTGTAATGCAGACCGCGCGATCTCCACCGACTCAAAATGCCTCCACTCTCCCTCCATCTGGACTTGGAATTTAGCCGGATAGCCCATTCTAAATCTGACACCAGCCGCAATCAATTTATTAATCAGGGGATTGAAGGCCGCTCTCTTTTGCCGGACTGTTACAGGTATATCTTGCGCCACCCGGATCTTCACTCCTTCCCAGTACAAATCCTTGCTTTCCCTGGTTTTCGATAGAAAAAGTTGCCGTTCTTGGTAATTTAAGAACCGAAAAATCAAAGGACGCGGTGGGGCATTTGGCGGGGGCAGCGGCCGTAAGGCGCGGTGAGCCCTTTCTATGGTATAAGTAAAGCCAAAAGGAGAGGGACCCGCTACTTTCTCCACGAACTTTTGCACAAACTTAATCGGGTCTGGCCCTTCCTCTCTCTCCGGTAGACCCACAATCACTGCATTATTACGGCAGCTTCCTCCTTCCAGGTCCTCCACCTTCAATTCTAGTTTGGCCACCCGCTGCTTCAATTGATTTACCCCCACCTCCATTCTCTTGGCATTCCCCTCCAAGGACCGAATTCTTGTTTCATTATCGGTGGTCCTCCGGGCAAGGTCCTCCAATGCACCGGTAACACTTTTCATTTCGCTAGCCAACTCCTGCATTTCCATCTTAAAGGGCCGGAATTCTTCCAAGAATCTAGCTAGCGTTAGGAGCTCACTTTCGACCCCCTGGTGTAGAGCCCTGGGACTGCTGCTAACCGGAGGCCTCGCTTTTTGGGGCCTCCCAAGCGGTCAAGGAGAGTGTGTTCGAGGGCTTTGCGCATTTCGGGTTCCATTGAGCCCCCAACCACTTCAGCACGGTCTTCCACTGCTATAACCCAGAAAGGAATTCTCTAGGGTGAGCTGAAATCCCAAACAAAGGCTCTATTTGGAGGCAAGGTGAACGGAGCTTACAGGGAACGCAGCTATACAGTGCTCTGCATCACGTGACTCCATAAGGGGGGCATTCTAACAGGTTGAGAGTGCATTGTATATTATCAGTATATTTTCTACTCAGGTATAAATCCTGTTAGATCTGGGTGGATTATTTTATGTATGAGTAATGTTAATCTATTAGCTAGAATTTGGGAGAAAATGTTGTAATCCGTGTTTAATAAAGATATTGGGCACCATGCACCAAGTATATGGGGGAACGTGGAAAACTTGCATACCCCACCCGTGCCCCTGCACCCCATGGACAGGTTCACCCATGCCAGCATTCACAAATGCCGATCACCTGCCTGCAGCTCCTCCTCCCTGGTGGACAGAACTCTGTAGAGATGCCCCCTGTGACCCATGGTAGATCCCACGTGGAGGGTGATGCAGGTCCAGGGCCATGCATGCCAAATACAGTCACCTGGACCCACACAGCATCATCATGTATCAGTACCACCACACCATGACTCACCGGGCACTCACCTATCCAGCTGCCTCTGCCACCTCCTGCTGCCCAGCAGTCAGGGGCAGCATGGTGTGTCCTGTCCTGGTCCCCCGGTGACCAACAGCCTGTGTCTGTGGATGCACAGTGGGTTATGGCAGGGTCTACCTTGGTGTACCCTGTGCCACCCACTGCACCCATGCAGCCAGCAGTACATGGGTTAGTGAATCCCTTGTAGTGCTGACACACCCCCAGAATGTCCCCTGCATGGAGCTATCCATGGATGAGGGGGATTGGGTGCAGTGGATCTGCCTGCCCCCCTGTCAAGCATGCCACACAGGGGAGCACAGTGGGTGAGGAGTGACTATGCATCCCAGATACGCGTGCATAGCCACTCCACCCCATTAGCGCATAGTACCTATTGGATGATATGATTCGCATTTCTGTGCTATTTTTTCTGACTTCAAAATTAGTGTGATTGTTGCCTCATTAAAAGAGTCCAGAAGCTTATTATCCTTTTGAAAGTTATTAAATAAAAGATGTAGTAGGGGACTAAATCTTCCTTGAAATGTTTTAAAATTAGTTTGTGTATCCTTCTGGACATGGAGACTTACCGTTTTTAATATATGGATTTTGAAAATAATACTATTGCAAAGTATACAAAAAAATTCTCATAATACAATCATTCCCAAAGTGATAATACCATACTTGGCAAGTGATAATAACTATCGTTCTGAGTCCCTAATACTATTGTTTGGAGCGCTGAACAATAGTATTATTACAAAAGTCAACAGCTCAAGCTCTCCCACAGCATACTATGTTACCACTGTTAATCACACAGTTGTGTCTGAAAACATGACTCATGGTTGGCCACCTTCTTTCTGCGGACAGGCAGAACATTTGGAATAACATGGTGGCCATCTCCTGCTTACCAAGAGAGAATCGTGACTGGGACATTTCTCCTTTTTTTTTTTTCATTGTACCCAAAACTGAACTATCGGGTTGATCCTGCATTCAGCAACAAAAAAGAAGGTAGGTCTGCTAATAAAAACAAACTTTTGCACTCAAGAGGGGTGCCGTAGGGGGATAGTCTAGAGGACAGAGACAGTGCATCTGTCGTCCAGGACAGTGTCTTCACCACAGAAGCCATCCACTCATTACAAAATAAAATTGGATCCATATATTAAAAAAAATAACAAATACCTAAGTGTCTATTGCCAGGCAGTAATCCCATCTCAAGATTTTGGGGACTTTGGAAACCTCTTGAGCTTTGCTCTCAAGGTTCCAAGTCCCCAAAACCTCAAGATGGGATTACTGCCTGTTAATAGACACTTAGGTATCTATTATTCTATTTGTAATTCTGATATTGTGTCCAATACTTCTTGTTCAGAAATATGATTTTCAAGAATCTGGTTATCTGCCAGCCCGGTGATGCTGAGGGTTGAGGCACTGGTTGCCACACCTCGCACCATGCCGGCGACCCGAGTTCAGGAGCGAGCTCGGGCATCTGGGGTTGGCAGGGGAGGGATCAGATTGAGCACCCAATGAGCTGCTCGCCTGTCCTGGGGGGAGGGCATTGGGATGCCCGGCGCTCCGGCTGCTTCTGGTGGAGATCAGGGGGTCCGCAGAAGCGTGGGTGGCACATAACAGCGTGCCCGATGCTGGCAGGGTTGCCATGTGCCAAGCATTGGGGGGTACGCATGCAGGGGGGAAGGGACAGAACAAAGGAAAAACCCAGCTCACGGGGATAGGCGACGACACCTATCCTCCATGCCCAGAGTCGGGTCCGACTCTGCCAGGCCTCATCACTCCTCCACCTGGGCTCCACCTGCTTGCCAGAGTCTGCCTTACTAAGAGAGCCCAAGGAAGAAGTCGGGCTACCCTGCCTGGGTGGGTCAAACCGGGGGTGCTGGCAGTGGCGGGGGAGAGGGCCCAAGACCGCAGAGGACCTCAGGCGGGCAGGCACAAGGACAGGATGCCTGAGAGAGTTCCCTTCGAGCCATGACCGGAGGGAAAAAGACTTAAAAAAAACAAAAAAAAGAATCTGGTTATCTTGTTCATCAATTCTATTTAGATTTATGTTAAAAAGGTTTTTTGTCTTTTGGCTAGCTGGTGTCCTGTCTGGAATATATAGGTTTTTGTAAAAAGAACAAAATGTTTCATTTATATTTTTTTGGTCCGAAACCAATTGTTCATTTTCAGCTTCTATCTCATTTACTATATTTTGGGAATTTTTCAGATTGTAACTGAACTGCCAAAAGTCTATCCAGTTTTTCTCCTAGAAAGTAAATATTTGACTCTTGCTCTCATCATGGCTCCTCTAGTTTGTGCCTCCGATATTTGATTAATGGTATCTCACAGTAGTAAAATTTTGGTAATCCTACTCCTGATGTTAATAAATTTGCCTCAGCTCTTGCTAATTCCTGTTGTAGTATATTATTGGTATGTAACTCAGATTGAGTTTTAAAAGAGCTATATGCAATACATACCCCCCTCAAATATGCATTTAAAGTATCCCACACCATACTTATCGAAACTTATTGCATTAAATTAATATGAATAAATTATTTTATTTCTTTATGAATAAGTTTTATGAAAGTTCATCTGTTAATAATTTTTGATCGAATTTCAAATCTTTTAATGTTGGTACTGTTTCCTCTAATTTTAGGGCAAGTCAGACTGAGGCATGATCAAAGATACTTCATATGTTATTTAGAAGTTGTCGCGACATTAAAAAGAAGTCTATCCTGGAATGTGACTTGTACACATTAGAGTAATAGGAGTATAGCTCAGCATGCGGCAACATTGCCCTTAATGGATCTCTCAGATCTAGTCCTTACATACAGTTTTTTTATCAGGTGTATCAATTTGGATTTTTTTTTTCCTTAGATCCTAAACTTCTGTCTAAGTTCCTCAAAGTTACACTGAAATCACCGAACATAACATATGGGCCTGGAAAATATGATATACTGTATCTGTAAAAATCTTGTTGAAAAAATTAGGATCTGTTGCAGAGAGCAGCGAGGAGGTTTTTTTTGGCTGCCACCAGGAGTGTTCACCAAAGTCAGCAATGAGAGGGGGATGAAAGCAATCATGTAGAGCTGTGAACACTGAAGAGTCTGAGGACCTGGGTGACTACATCGGTAGCTGAGGAGGAAGGCACTTCTCTGGGAGCTGTTGCCGCAGTTGGCTGTGAGAGCACAGAGCTAAGGGCAGATTGTCGAGGGGGTCCCTGATTGGCCACAATGGTGGCAGAGGAAGACTGCTGGGCCAATTGGGTAAAGAGGCACCTGAGTTCAAATGTGGCCAGGCTTTAAAAGCCAGGAGGCAGGCCGCAGAACTCAGGAGCTGTTGCAGTGAGGAGGTTTATTCTGGCTGCCCCCAGGAGTGCTCGGTGCAGTTGGCGGTGAGAGGGGGCTGAAAACAATCACTGTAGAGTTGTAAATGCTGAAGAGCATCTGAGGACCTGGGCATCTGCATTGGCAGCCGAGGAGGAAGGCGCTTCCCCAGGAGCTCTTGTCACAGTCGGCGGTGAGGGCACAGAGCTAAAGGCGGATTGTCGAGGGGGTCCCTGATTGGCCACAAAGGTGACCGAGGAAGACGGCCAGGCCAATTAGATGAAGAGGCACCTGAGTTCAAACACGGCCAGGCTTTAAAAGCCAGGAGGCAGGCCACAGAACTCAGAAGCTGCTACAGCGAGGAGGTTTTTCATCTCACCCACCCTTCCCAGACCCAAATTCCCTCACCGGCCTCGATCTCTATTAAATGCCGGAGGGAGGAGGAGCATACAACAAGGAGGACTCAGAGATTGGCCAGGAGGTTGGACTAACAAATTGTTGATGTTTCACAAGAAGATTATGCTTGGTCTGAGGATCAAAACAAACTGAGCAGTGGACTGGAATCTGTCATGAAAGGGCTGATGTTGCTTGATCTTTGGGCTGAAAATTCTTGACCTGAATTGTTACGGGGCAAGGGACTGTACTCTCTGTAATCTTTGGACTGGAAAATTCTTGACTGGAATTTTAACTGGGCAATGGACTGTACTCTTCATAATACTTGATTTGTCTTGAATCATCCTGGTTGCTCTCCTCTGAACTCTCACCAACAGTGCAATAGTTTTTGTTCATTTACATGTTTTTCTGCTGGGAATACCTACGCCATTCTTGCACACAACATTGGTGAAAGTCTCCTGGACTGAATGTCTGCAAATCGCCATCATCAGGTATCAGCTTTTTAATTTTAAATCAACTTTCTTGAAGCCTCCCAAGGAAGCATATGCCTTACCACTAGTCTTACAAACATGGTGATGCTGGGTCCTGCAACTGAATCAACATTTTCAACATTCTCATCTGACCACTCTTAAAGCAACTGCACTTGTGGACTTTAAAGAACAAAGGACTTTTAACACATTTTGTGACTGAATCAACATTTTTGTCTGACCTTTTCCAAAGGTGTTGTACTTGTCTCTGAGGACTTTGAAGATCAAAGGAAACATACAGACGAAAGGATTTCACACATTGCATATTGCTACTGTCTGACCTACTCCCAAGGTATTGTACTTAACTCTGAGGACTTTGAAGAACAAAGGAAACATATAGACAAAAGGATTTCACACATTGCATATGCCCAGGCCACAGTTTATCACCTTTCAGGAATTTTAACATATTATGTGATCCTGGATCTCAACAGTTAATTTCCTGTGGATGAAATTAACCATCAGCATTTTTCCTTTGCTATCTCCTGGTGTGCTTGTTAGACCACCCAAGTGCCACCACCTCTGCTCTACCATGGATTACTCTGTCCTCCTAGTTCTTTTATTCGCTGTGGGTGCTACAGGCCCACGATGCCAAGCTGCACCACTACCACCCCTGCGAGAACCTGCTCTTGACAAAAATGGACTATATGGCACCCCAATGCCAACTGTGTCGAGGGAGCTCCAGCTTTCCACCACCTGCATCCCACCTGCTAGCCTGGGGCACCCGACACCTGCCACGGTTATCAACATTACCATTTTCATGCCCATAAAGATCACCCTGGAGAATGCTCACCTCCCCCACTGCAAGAGCAGGAGGCGCAAGATACGCTCCACCATTTGCATAAGCCTCTCAGCCAAGAAAATAATATTCATGCTTCTTCTTCTATCGGGTAATGTCCATGCCAATCCTGGCCCACCACCAGTATCAAACGCAAGGGGAAACACGAGTAAAGGCCTAAAAGGTTGTGGAGTCAAAAACAGTGGTGGAATTCAAGCATGCATGGGACAGTCATATCCCAAGATTGCTGCCTAACTTCCTCAACAGTCACTAAGTTTGACTGGACTGCTCCTTTGATTTTTTTTTATGTATATTCTGCCTGTTACATGTATGTTCTCTACTGTATTTGTCTACCCTCCACCCTTGTAACCGACGTGGAGCCTTTGCAAAAGAGTCTGTGACTCAAAGGGTTGTAATTCTGATTGTTTCCAAATAAACAAATAAACAAAAAAACAAAGTCATAAGGCAATTCTAGGGGGTGGGGGTAGGAAGAAGTAGGCTGCTGGTTAACTAGGATCTGCAGCTTATCCACCAGGTAGAGAAATGGGCAGACTGGGTGGGCCAAGCGGTCCTTATCTGCCGTCAAATTCTATGTTTCTATGTTTCCATGAAAGTAGCTGCACTGAACATCTGCAGCCTCACAGCAAAGTTTGACCTACTCCAAGTGTGGATGTCCGACCATGTACCTGACATTCTGTGTCTGACAGAGACCTGGCTGTCAAGCAGGATAAAAGACAATGAAGTGATGCTTCCAGGATATCAAACATTCAGGAAAGACAGGTGTGGCAAGAGAGGTGGAGGTCCTTATCTATGCCAGGGATTACCTATGCGTTCGGTCCTCCCTGTTACCAGGGTCGAGGATGATCATGAACTACTAGCAATAAAGGCACAGGTCGGACGGCACGGCAAATCTCTAATCTTAGCATCAGTTTATCTTCCACCCACTAAAGCCAGGGATGGCCTCCCAAAAATACTGGATACAATTGCTACCCTTTCTCAGGGCACAGAGCTTCTCATAACAGGTGACTTTAACATCAACTGGGAGGGCAGGGAATCCACGCCTTTCAAGGACATGGTCGCTACATCCAATTTGACCCAACTTGTAGACAGCCCAACAAGGCGGAACCACAAAACAGGAAGAGACACCCTCCTCAATTGGCTCCTCTCGAGTTACCCTTCTCGGATCTCTGAAATTAAGGTCCTGCCTGACACCTTAAGTGATCACTCCCCGGTCACTTTCACATGGTCAAACAAATTGAGCAAGCCCCTGCCTATCATAATTAATAGTAGGGTCTTGGGGAAGGGCAAGCTTGGGTCCCTCTCCTCTGCCCTCTCCCAGTATGACTGGTCCCCCATCGACCATGCACCTAATATTGACCAGGCCCTAAGTTTCTTTATAGAGGGCTTCAACAAGATTTGCGATATCTTTGCACCACTGAGGAAAAGAAAAATTCGGGGTCAAGTTAATGGTTGGATCACAGGGGATCTCCTCGCCCAGATGAAGGAAAGGGACAATCTCTGGGAAAAAGTCAGGTCCTCTCACAGCAAACACAACTTCTAATGCTACAGAGCTGCAAGAAACCACTGCACCAACCTTATCCACCAAAGCAAAGGCCAACTTCCACAAGGAGCAGCTTAAAAAAACTTGGGGCAATGGGAAGAATTTTTGGGATAACATCCAAAATCTTCTTGAGAAGGATGAGAAGAAGATCCCCCATTCGCTCAACATTGACAACATCATGATTACTGACCCTCTGCACATCGCGGATTCTCTCACCACAGCATTTACTGACCTGACTGGAGTGCTACCCCCTGACTACCTGCACCCTGCTGGGGAACAAACCAACTGCACGCCTCAAGAGGGCTCAATCCCTGTCTTCTACTTCAAAAAAGTGTCAGTGAAGGAGGCTTACAAATACATAAAAAAAATACTAGGCAAGACCAGAATGGGGAGTGATGGAATCGATATGAAACTCCTATCCCTAACACTGGATGTCATCATCGTGCCAGTTACAAAACTATTTAACAAATCACTGGCTCTTGCACAGTTCCCCGGGATCTGGAAATAGGCTCTCGTGATGCCGGTGCACAAGAATGGTGATATAACATGCACCGCCAATTACAGGCCGATATCCATCCTCTCTCCCTTATCTAAAGCCCTGGAAAAGATTGTGGCCACCCAACTCACAGATTACCTCAACAAATACAACCTGTTATGTCCAAACCAACATGGCTTCAGGCAGAATCATAGTACCTCCACAGCTTTTCTGGACTACACTGACTACTTGCACAAGGCACTAGATGAAGGAAAGCTGGTGGGGTCAGTCTTCATAGACCTCACCAAAGCCTTGACACTGTCAATCACTCTCTCCTCCTGACTCAACTACAGAACCTGGGGTTGCAACCAATGCTGTCTGCTGTCTCAGGACTACCTAACACACAGAAGCCAACGTAAAATTGGGCACACAGCATCTAGCTCCAACGAGGTATCTTTAGGGGTCCCACAGGGGTCAATACTGGGGCCCTTACTATTCAGCCTCTTCCTAAATAATCTTCCTGAAGCCTGTGACACTAAACTGATACTTTACGCAGATGATGCTGTGCTTCTCACCAGCAGTTCATCAATAGTTGCCCTCCACTCCCAGCTGCAGGCATCCTTCTACAAGCTGGAAGACCGGTTCTGTAGCCATAAACTTTTATTAAACTACAAAAAAACCAATGTGATGCTCACAGCCAGCCCACAGCACAAAAATAAGCTCCCTCCCCTCACCATCTCCAATAAAGTCAGTGAACTGCTGTAACAAGTTCAGACCTTCAAGTACCTGGGGGTCACCGTTGATGACTGCCTCACCTTCACCCAACACATCGACACAGTGGTAAAGGCAGTGAACACCAAGCTGGGTGTACTATATAGGCATAAAAAGTATCTCACTCCAGAGGCACTCCGTCTCTCAGTCTCCAGCTCCATCCTTTCTACCATCGACTATGGATTGGTGGTCTATGGCGCAGCAACAGACACTGCACTAAAAAGGATTCACATTACCCTCAACAATATATGTAGGCTCACAATGGCTGCAGATCGAAATACCCACACCTGCTCCTTATACAAGGAGACCAATTGGCTGCCACTAAAGAACAGGATTATATTCCAAACATGTCTCCTTGGAAAAAAAACACTAATGGGTAAAACCGCCCCATGCATTTCTAGCATCCTAACACCAAGTGCTACCAGCTATACCACCAGAGGCAGGTTGAGGGGGGCCCTATCAACACCACCTTTCCGTCGAACTGTGCAGGGACAGCGTGCTTTCAGCTTTAGGGCACCTCAATGGCTCAATGAAATCCCAGTGCACATTCTAAACTCCCAATGCATCTCACAATTCAAAAATGGCCTAAGGCAACACCTTCTTACTAGGACAGTTTGTGCATGCCACTAGGACTCTAACACCCACAATGCCCACTCACCCACACTCTCCTTCCCCTTCCTTTTACACCCACTCTTCCCTATTGCCCTATCCCTGTGTCTTCCTCTCCCCCCTGTGCCTTTTCTCCCACTGGATCAACCTTAAAACCAACATACTACCACTACCTCCCCAACCTCCTAGACAAAGCCACTTCTTCTGGCTGCCCACTCCCCTCTGTCTCCCTTCCCCCTCACCTTGACTCCTCCTTGGACTCTCACACTAGGTGTCACACCTGTTTATCTCCTTCGCTACATATAAACACTGTCCTTTACCCTAGTTGAATGCTCTTGACACTGTACTATCACCATTGGTACTATGAATGACATTGTATCCTTACTGTATACTAGCCACCTACTATTCGAGTATTGTATGTAAACTGTTTGTTATTGCTGTCATTGTTACTGTTTGACGTGGAACCTTTGTAAAAGAGCTCTGAGCTCAAAGGTATGATCCAAATCCCTAAATAAATAAATAAATAAATAAATAAAAATAAAAAAATAATACTGCAGCAAGGTTAAGGGTTGTAAGCTGCAAGAGGCTTACTGTAGACTGTTGTTTTTTTGTTTGTTTTTAACTGTATTAAGGTTAGAAATTGTAGCAAGGTATAAAAGTTTAAGGCTGCAAGAGGTTATTGTGGGTTTAGTGAAAAATTGATGTTTAAGTGTTCACAGTACGGTTTAAGTTTGTAAGCCTTAGGAGGTAAATAGAGGTTTATTGAAAACTGGGGCTTATTGAGAATTGAGGTTTAAGTGTCACATGGTTGAAGGTCACAGGCAATAGCTGACTGATGTTTTTATAGCATCCTCAAGGCTTAAAATCCCTGGAGACAGCTGGATTGTCATGGGAAACTACTTTATCAGGGAACTAGCCTCAGATGCAATCTGACTGGCTAGACAGACCTTAGGGGTGTTAACTAGGGAGCTGAGAGGCTACATACCAGGGAACATGGCATACGAGGGGCACAGGGGACAGGGTGGGATCGGGTCAGGAGGGGTTACAGTGGCAGGTGGTGGAATGGTTTGTGGGGGGGACCACATCAAGGGTAGGGGCAAAATAAGGAGGGGGGACTGGACAGAAGGGGAAACAGTGGTGGGAGGATCATGGGGTGTAATAACTGTGGAGCAGTGGTGTTCATGGGCACCTTGTAGAGGCTGGGGGAGTGCCGAGTTTGTCAGAGGCTGAGGAGCCTGGAATCTGAGCTGGCAAGGCTAAGAATGGAAGTATAATGGACTAGGAGGGGATATGGAGAAGAAAACCACTGGAAGTGATCAGGACAAGGGTAGGAGACATGAGGACAGAAGGATGAAGATGGGTAGAGAACAGGTCACCCTAAGAGGAGAGGATACCAGGACAGGTGGCAGGTGTACAGTGGAAAAGAGTGCAACTGAAAGGGGGGATAGATACACATCAGGCTCAAATAGGTATTGTATCTTCACGGAGATGAGGGAACAGGAGGAGGAAGTTGCAGGGAACAGGGAATTGGAATGTGGTTGGAGGTCCATGGCAGTAGGGGACCTTGGAAAGAGAGTACGAGAAGAGAGTAACAGTAGAACAAGTCTGGAGCTAAATAAGAAAAATGTGGGGAGACCAAAGGAAACAGAAAGGGGTGGAATACTGAAAAAGGCCAAGGAAGAATAAAGGGTCCATCTAGGTACAGAGGGAGCACAGGGTATCCATGGGGGAGAGAATAGCAGCAAAGAGAGGAGGGAAGAGGATACCTATGCTGCAAGGGCAGAGAAGGAGTCACATGTTAGGGCATGCAGAGAGTCTGGGGGCAG
Source organism: Neoceratodus forsteri (assembly GCA_016271365.2). NCBI lineage: Eukaryota > Metazoa > Chordata > Ceratodontiformes > Ceratodontidae > Neoceratodus > Neoceratodus forsteri. Next base: position 295,788,585 of record CM057459.1, read on the forward strand.
GAGAGTCAGGAGGAAGGGGAGTGAGCAGGGTAAGCATAAGAGAAGGCATTGTGGACACTGTGGCTGAGGTGGAATAACAGGGGACACAGGGAGGGAAAGGGGTGCAAGGAGTAGGTGAAGGAAAGGACAAGGAGGCTGTGGGGGCATGCAGTAAGGACAAGGGGCCTGGGGAGGGAAGAAGGATCAGGGTAGTGGCCGGGGGGGCTGCTACGACTGGGCGAGTAGACAACACAAGGGTGACTAACGGAAGGGGAGTACTACCACAGGTAAATAGGCATGAGGATGGGGTCACGGTGCTACTGGCAGGTGACTCAATTTTAAAGGGGGTCAAGTGGGGTGGCAGGAAAAGAGGGATATGGGTTGAATGCTTACCTGGGATGACTTTATCAGAAGTTGTACACCATATTCCCTCTTGGGGTGAGGACCAGGACAAGAATTCACATCTTGTGTTCCACCTGGGGACTAACGACCTGGCAGGTAATAGTCTCATGGAGGTGCAAGCAAGATTTAGAGCTCTAGCCAGATATTACGGAAGGTTGAACTTCAGATCTCTAACCTTCTCACAGGTTTTGAAAGTACCGAGGGCTAGCACCTAGAGGAAGCAAAGGATATGGGAACGTAACAGCTGGCTAATGGAATGGTGTGCACAAATGGGGTATGGGATGATAGGGGACTGGGGGACAACTTGGGAGGTTGAAAGCCGCTTTTCTCCTGACAGGTTACAGCTCAACAGAGGGGGGGCCATTCTGAAGTGTTGGCTGTGGGAGTTTTTCGAAAAAGAATTTAAGTTAAGTTTAAACTAAGTGGAGGGGGGCTGGACACAAATACACACCATACCAAGAATGAGTTGGGGAACCCTAGGTCCTTCCCCAGGGGGAAAGATTGATGCACAAGGTGCATCCATACAGGGGGGAACAAGGGATGGGGTAAGTTGATGGAAGGGTTGGTAGTGAACGCCAGGAGCCTGGCATATAAGACAGAGGAACTGACGTCCAACATCGAGCATGACAAGTTAGACATCATAGCAGCAACAGATTTGGTGGACGGACCACAACACGTGGAAGACAGCTATACCAGGCTTCAGACTGTTTAGGAGCAACAGGAAGGATGGGAGGGGGGTAGCCATTTATGTCAAGGAGAACATACAGGCGTCGGAGGGACAAGAGGGCAATGGGAATACATAACTTCTAAGGGTGAAGCTATGCAGGCAAGGAGGGAAATGCCTGAGACTGGGAGTCGTATATAGACCACAACTGCAGGGAGAAGACCAGGACAGGGCGATGCTGCATGATATTGAGAGATTGGCTCTCAAGGGGGACACACTACTGGTAGGCAACTTCAACTTGTCAGATGTGGACAGGATCATCCCCAAGGCAGCTTCAGTAAGAAGTAGGGAGATAGTGGACGGGCTGAGTGGGGTGTTTCTGAAACAACTGGTTGTGGAGCCTACCATGGGGGGCAACCTGCTAGATGTAGTTTGGATGAATGGGGAGAATGTGGTGGAGGTGATGATAGGGGAAAAACTAGGGAAAAGTGACCACAGGACTGTCGGGTTCAAGGTGAGGGCAGGGAGGATGGGGATCCAAACCAGCATAATGGTGCTGGACTTTAGGCAGGCAGACTTCAACAAATTAAGAAGGCTGATGAGGGAGTCATTGAAAGGTTTAGGGGACATAAGCAATGCAGACTAACTATGGGTAGTTATCAGGGACCAGATCTGAGAGGCTACACAGGCATCCATCAAAAGTGTCAGGAAAGGCACCAGAAGAATGAAGCCTCTTTGGTTTAGTAGGGATGTAGCAAGGGCAATAGGAGATAGATGGAGGGTGTTCAGGAGATACAAGAGTACTCAGGAGAGGGGGACAGGGAGGCTTACAGGGAGACAAGGTAACTAGTGGGTAAAATCATCAGAAGGGCTAAGGCGGATATGGAGGAAAGAGTAGCAAAACAGGCCAGGGGAGGGAAGAAGACATTTTCTAGATACATGGGGGAGAGGAAGAAGGCCGGACAGGGGAGTGAAAGGCTGAAGGGGGGGTAGGAGAGGGAGCACTTGGATGGGGACAGGGAGAAGGCAGAAGACCTGAACAGGTATTTCTGCTCTGTATTTACAGAGGAAGGTGGTAGAGGGCCAGAGTTGGAAAAGAGAGGGAGGAACACATGGATTCTATCAGATCCCTCCTCACCACGGAGAGAGTTAGGGAAGAATTAGTCAGGGTGAAGGTGGACTAGGCCATAAGGCCAGATGGCCTGCATCCAAGGGTGATTTGAAAACTAAGAGAGGAGTTGGTTGCCTTACTAACGAGGCTGTTCAACCTGTCTCTGGACACTGGTAGAGTGCCAGAGGACTGGAAAAAGGTGACGGTGATTCCAATCTACAAGAGGGGTAGCAGAGAGTTGAGAGAAAGCTACTGCCTCATCAGCCTAACTGCAGAGGTGGGGAAGGTCATGGAGGCACTCATTGGTGAAAGAGGAACAAAGTTCCTGGAGGTGAATGGTCTGCTGGATGACAGACAGCACAGATTCACTAGGGGCAAGTCATGCCAGTCCCATTTGATCACATTTTTCAACTGGGTGACGCAGGTAGTGGACCAAGGGGGTGTAGTGGATGGGGCCTATCTGGATTTCAGTAAGGTCTTCGACTCCATACCCCATAGGAGGCTGGTCAACAAATTGGATAGCATGAAGGTAGGGGCCAAAATAACAAGATGGGTGGAGAACTGGTTGGCAGATAGGAGTCAGAGGGTGGTGGTGAATGGGGCACACTCTGGGATTGGGCAGGTGAGGAGTGGAGTTCCCCAGGGATCAGTGCTGGGACCACTCCTGTTCAATATTTATGTTCTGGACATGGCAGAAGGCCTGAAAGGGAGGGTGGCCCTCTTTACAGATGACACAAAAGTCTGTAATAGAGTTGGGGGTGGAGGACATAAGAAGGAACCTGAGAGTACTGAACGAGTGGGTGGAGACCTGGCAGCTAAAATTCAACATCAAGAAGTATGCTGTTATGCACCTGGGGCATAGAATTCAAAGGGCTGAATACATGCTGGGAGGGGAGAGAGTCAGGGTGACAGAGGATGAGAAGGATCTGGGGATAGCAGTCTCCAGTAACCTTAAGGTAGGGATGCAATGCTCAAGGGCGGTGGGGAGAGCACATGGGATGCCGATGAGCATCGGCAGAGGGATCACCAGCAGGTGTAGGGAGGTTCTGGTGCCCCCGTATCAAGCCCTGGTGAGGCCACACCTTGAGTACGGGGTTCAGTTTTGGAGGCCTTACCTGCACAAGGATATAGACTCAATTGAAAGAGTTCAGAGAAGAGTGACCAAGATGGTGCAGGGGATGAAGGGTACACCGTATGAACAGAGATGTGGGGAGTTGTGACTGTATACACTGGAGACCGGGGGGGGGGGACATGATTAAGACCTTTAAATACAGCAAAGGAATGAACAAGGAAGTTATTCCTGAGGAAGGAAGGAAGGAAGGAAGGAGGAAGGAAGGAAGGAAGGAAGGAAGGAAGGAAGGAATCATAACAAGGGGGCATGAAGTGAGACTCCTGGGGGGGCACTTCAGGTGCAGTCTGAGAGGTCGATTTTTCACAGAGAAAGTGGTGGAGAACTGGAATAGGCTTCCAGAGAAGGTGGTGAACTCTGAGACCATAGAGGGATTCAAGACCGCATGGCACAGACACATGGGGCTAACGGGAAGGGGGTGCCTTAGTTGCAGTAGGTTGGTTTAGTGGGATAAGGGGCAGACTAGATGGGCCATGTGGTCCTTTCCTGCCATCATCTTCTATAATTCTATAATCTTCATTTGAGGCATACACACAGTTGAGTGTGATTTCAGATTGTTTCCTTGTTATTCTGAGTATAGTGAATCTCCACTCTTGATCTGAATGTTAGGAAATTATTGAGAAATCTATTTTTTTCTTAATCAGTATGGCTGTGCCTCTTACCTTATGAGTCTACATGGAGAAGAAACCAACAGCCCTGAATAGGTTTTTAAAGTAATTAAAATCTTTATTTTCAAAATGAGTTACTTGTAAGAACAAGATGTCAATATTCTTCCTCTTACAATAATTAATTATTTTCCAAATTTTTATTCTGTCTTTCGCACCCTTTACATTCCACATCATATAATTAATTTTATTCATTATTTATTTTGATAGAAGCATTAAGATCATCAAACCAGCAAACAACCAAAAAGTTCCTGCTGATAAATTTGATTGTTAGGAATATTTGCAAGGATAGAGATTGAATATAGCTGATTCCTGGGATTTTCTCTTTGAAATGATGTCCCATCTCCCAAAAAGACCCCCCCCCCCCAATTCCTAACTGCCAGTGAAATAAAAAGCTTAATGATTATATTCAAAACATTTGTCGCCCTTCCCCACATTTCCCAGAAAAGGCCTGAAGGGATGTACGTAGACGAGGATTTACCCTATGTAAGTCAGTAAGAATAATAGATTGTTGACAAGTGTCACAACAGGGCAAATTCTTTGATTTGTAAATTTGCTTTCCCCCTTCCTCTGGTCCAGTCCACCCCCCTCCTCTTACCCTCTAGATAGCTAGAGAACATCTGGTACCCTATCTTTGTGGCACCAGATGACCCTTGCCAGTAGGCTAGGCTAGGACTGCACTGTACCTTCTCAGGATATTGGATCTGATAGATGTACACTCACCCCATAAGAATTAATGGTAATAGATAATGTCTCCCAGGACTTCCTGTAAATCTAGTACTCATCAACCAATCTGTATAAGAGACATTTTAATAATATTATTTTTGTCTTAATTTTTTTTGTATATAGTATATATTACATTGAGGTTAAACTTCCATGTTAAGGTTAGCAGAGAGGATTGTCATAAGTAAATATTAACTAAGGAGTGCCTCTCTGTCTAACAGACAAAGCAATCTCTCCTGAGAGCAAGTAATTTTGGGTGGCTCATCCAGGCTCTTCCATTAGCCATTCTTTTACTGATTTTTCTGCCTCGAATGGTGATGTGAAAATTCTTGTTCGGCCATGTATCCAGACTTTAAGTTTGGCAGGAGGTATCATCATAAATGTTATATTCCTTTGATTCAACGTAGATGTTAGGTTGGCAAATGCCTTCCTTTCATTTAGAACTTTGTAAAAAAAGTCTGGAAAAACTTGTAAATTAGTGCCTGCTGCCTTTAAACCTCTATTAATTCTGGCCCTTCTCAAAACAGCTTCTCTGTCTTGAAAGTGATGAGGTTTGATAAAGATGAATCTAGGTTGAGATCCTTAATAGTGTCAGTTCTTTGGACCCCTATGTGCTCTGTCAAGTTTGATTGTTTTTCTCAGGATATGGTCTTCCCAAAGTTTTGGTTAGTAATTTTTCAAAAATTTCTATGGGGTTATTTCCTTCGATTCTTTCTGGTACCCCTCCCAATTTCAGGTTGTCTCTTCTGTTTCTAGTTTCTAATTCTTCAATTTTAAGTCGCAAGGTTTCTAATTCCTTGGAGTGTTCCATTATTTTGTCCTTTAGAAGATTTGGCGTGTCTTCTACTACACTGACTCTATCTTCAAGCTCTGTTGTTCCTACACATAGAGCGTTTATTTTATGAACCAGGTCAGATATAGTGGCAGTTACAGCTGTGATAGAAGCATTCATGGTTTTGAACCCTTCTCTCACTTTGAAAATTAGAGCCTCGTTGGTATTAGAAGGTGCCCTTTCTGAGTGTAGAGATATATTTTCCCTACTTTTAATTTCCTCTAAGATAGGAGATTTGTTATTTGTTCAGGAGTTTTTTTTTTTATTTTCAAGAGTGATATCTTGAACTGATCGTGGGTTTGAGGCTCATTGAGGTTGTCTACATTTGGAAGAAATCATGTGGTTGCTAAATGTGTGCCCCCTTACCTGGCAGAGTGGAGGTTTCCTTCTGCAGTCAGAGAGAAGCTGAGGTGTCTGCTATACCACCGGAGTGATGCGGAGGTATCCAAACTTCAATATTTGAGGCCCTAATGTCCTAACAAGAAGAGGATATTGAGCTGTCAATCGAGCTCTGTTGGCTGGTAATAACAAGCTGTTCACTTCATGTGTCCATGGACCATGGGCCTGAACTGTTTAGTGTTCTCCACTTTGAGCCTCGCTCCTTTTGGTGTTTCCTTAATTAACTGTGGAGTTATGTCTCCAATGATTGTCTCAGCTGCGGTGGAGCCCAAGACCTCTGAAGTGGCATCCAAAATGGAGTTGTTACCATTTATAGTGAGATCATGTTGTTTCCTGGTTTTTAAATCAGGAAAGGCTTCAGCTCCTGGGGCAGTCTCTGCTGCTTCCCCCAGTGACACGTTTTCAACTGACACCACCATTGATAAGCCTTTATTGCCACCAGTAGTGTGTTTGTTCTCAGCGAAGAGGGCCAGATTACTGGAAGGTGATTTAAAGTATTTTGTAAATTTCTATGTATTTTGTCTAGAGTCTGCCAACCTCACTGCATTTTTTAAATCATGCTTGCTCCCCCTCTGCTTTCTGCCCAAACCTTTGTTACTCTTATGGGTGTCTTTAATCTCCTGAACTCAGTGAGGTTCTGGAGATGTACCCTTCTTGCCAAAACACCATCCAAAAAAACACACTTAGGAGACAGAAATAGTTACTGCAACTTAACTTCACTTTACTCTAACTTCAGTAATTAAAATACACAGATAGAGAGGGCTCGTTGGATGTTGGGAACCAGTGAGAAACCAAGCAAAAGCAGAGAGAACAGAAATAACTTTACATTTATCCCCATTCAGGCATTTGAGATGGCTAACAATATGGATAGAAAAACAGGAGTAAACTCATCTTTCTCACTGCAGTGAGGGCTCCATGGGGCTGAAAATTGTAGCTGGTCTCCCCAAAGGTTGCAGTGCCTCTGCCATCTTGGAAAACATCACTGCCAAGTTAGTTCCACCTATGCAACTGCCACTGTTTTTTGGTTTTTACTGGAAAATCCGGTAAAATTCCAGAATTAGGGCTGCCTGAAGACCGGTAAAAATGAAGATTTCATGGAATCTGGCATTTTCTATCAGATCAGTAAATCTATAAAAAAGTGTGTTTTTCTTTTAATTCCTTCCTGTACTATTTTCAGTTTGCTTTATTTAATGTTCTGTATATTAAGCCTTCTTTAATTCTAATTATTTATGTACATACTAAAAGAATGATAGCAGAATCCCGGTAAAATCCGGAAATTAGAGTAACAATCACCGGTGAAATTCCAGAATCTTAAGTCTTGAAAATGGAATTTAATTGTTTTAATCACCGTAAATCAGTGGCCTTGGTTATAGGGGTTCAGAATCTGGCAATTTAATATTCATGTGAAAATGTCAGAAAATATTTCTATGATTACAACTTGGCCACCTTCAGAGCTAAATAATTGAAAATTTAGATGCATACTGCCTTGGAAGAGTCATAGAAACTGCTAAATAGAAAAGTAGTGGTTATGCAAATTGTAAGTTTTAGCCTGCCGCCTGGCTCCTGACACAACTTCCCGAGCTTGCTTCCGAACCTGGATCCTCAGCATGGCGGCATGACACTCTGATGCTGGGCCATGGGAGTTGCTATAAAGCCTACTATTTAGGGTCAATGAACTTAACAACATTAGTGATATTCTGTTCTCTGGTTTTAAACTGATAGGGGCTTAGAATTCTGCAGTTTACCTAGTTGCGAAATGTAATTTTAAAAAGTTGAAGAGTTTGGAGGCTTATAACTGTCACCTTTACAGCCAGAGATCTGAAACTTGGCACACATCACATGTACGGGCCTTGGTAAAGGCATGACACCAAATTTGGTGACATTTAGACAAACACTTCTACTTTACATAGTTGTTTACTGTAATTTAAAAATTTCCAAAGATTTGGAGGTTTATAACTCGGTCATTTTTGAAGACAGAGATCTGAAACTTAACATTCCTCTGTGTGGATATTGGCAAAGTCACTATACCAACTTTGGACAAACCCTTTTTAAATTAGATGGAAATAACCAAAATCACAATTTTTTGGCAACCTTTTGTGAAATTTTCATAGAAAGTTCACAATATTTCACAGAAGTGAAATCAGCATTTAGCCAGAATTCCACTGGCAGAAGATAAATTTCACCCAGCTCTAATCCTCATTCATCAGTGACTGTAGTATACAACTCCTTAGAGAATCCAGACTTCTACAATGCAGCAAGTGAAACACTATGATGAGATTCGACTCATTCTTTTGGGAGGGTGGTACATCTGATAAGATATCAGCCTTAATCCTTCATTTCTGTCATGGCACACTTGACATATTTTGACAAGAGTTCTGGGGGTAATGAAACACAGTTTACTGCACAGAGCACTTTGCTGCACTGATAATATTTTGATTTCCATCCAAGCAGAACTACATGGCATAAATGAGGAGGTCAGACAACCAATAAAGTAACGGCTCATCACAGGGATTGTCTCTGGGTGTTTTAGTTGCAGATAATGGGTTGAACATAAGAAAAGCCATGGAGGATGGGGAAGCTTTTGTTTGCACCCACTGCTTTGCACATTGTTTAAGCATAATACAACTGAAGCCATCAACTTGTTTGGATATTTCCAGGTATCTCACAATATTTCTAAATGCAGTCTTTCTGGAAGCCCTGCTGTGGTACTGCTGGCCGAAGGAAATATCACAGAAGTTTCCAGGAGCTATCCAGATATGTAATTGGCTGCAACTGTAATTCATAGAAATTTCAGGAAATACCTGGTCCTCGCCCACCAGCCAGAATAAGATCAGCCACCCTCCCTACTCTTCCCCTCAGACATACCTCATTTTGGGGCTGTAGCAGTCCACGGAGCAGCTCCCCCCTTCCTCACCAGAATAACATCAGGTACGGACATCTGCAGCCAGGACCCCAACAGAGACCTTGCCCTGCAATTGTTTGGACATTTTTAAAATTGGCACCTTTTTTCTTTAACTCTGCTCCAGTACAACTTTGTTTTTTGCTGCTTATTTCTGTCTGTTAATGTTTTAATTTATACTGCCTTGCCTTCAGATACTTCTCTATTAATTTAGAGGTCCTTTGTAGCATAGTTTCATGTAGCGCTTAATTCATTTTTGTATTTTGTATATTTTAATTTGTGATTTCTGCCCCCCCCTTCCTGCTGTCCCTCTGTAACTTGAGCATCTGACCAGCCTTTGCCTCTCAGACTGCATACTTAATCACTGCCCCCCGATTACTTTTTTAGCCATCTTCCTTTTCTCCCCCTCAGGCATACCTCATTTTGGGGCTGTAGCAGCCCACGGAGCAGCTCCTCGTCCACCCGCTAGAATAACAGCAGGTACGGTATTTGTAGCTAGGACCCCAATGGAGATCTTGCCCTGTTAGTCCCGCCACTGCACAAGAAAAAGGTGCTGAGGTCATGTGATTTTTTTTCTATCTCCCTATATGCCCATTAGCTTCTTCTCAGCCCCTCCCACTAGGTGTCACTATATTCCTTTCTATTCCCTGCTGACCAAAGTTTCATCCTCACTCTAACCTACAGTGGTCAACTCCTGCAGCACCCTCACCTTTTCAGGGAATTATTTTGAAACTCTTGGAGAATTGTTTTAATTTTTATTACATCTTCACTTATTTTCCCTGTCTCAAGTGGACATTCCTCCCCACCTCCATGCCCTCTCTACAAGATGGGCCCCTCCATCACCTCCTTGATGCTCCTCCTTATTGCTTCTCACACCACCCCTCATTATCCCCCTCAATGGAGTGCTCCCCCACCAAAATTACTCCTCTTTTGTCTCCTTCCCCCCTATGCCCCTTCCTCATGCTATCCATACCTCTGCCACCATCCCATTCACCTGGGCCTTCTCGCAGTCTCTCTAACAAAGCATTTCTCCCTCCTTTTCTCCCTCCAGCACCCCCCCAGAGCTCCCTACTCCCTCTTCCTATTGTTTTCATCTAAGAAACATCTACTGTACTCTTTTCTCCTCCTGCTGATCTCTGGAGACATTGAACCTAATCCCGGTCCACCTCCCATCCCCCAGCACCACAAGTCTTCAAATTTTCCACATAAACGCCAACAGTCTCCTATTCAAAATGGATGCCCTAAAAATCTGGCTTACCCAACACCCATTAGATGTACTCTATGTCTCTGAATCATGGCCTTCCTCTTGCACCCCTGAAACACAGTTAGCCCTCCCAAATTTCACACTCTACCACCAGGACCATGGTTAGCAGGATGGCGGAGTCACCATGTACATCCATAGTTCCTTCCCCAGCTCCATCTCTTTCCAAAAAACAGTACCCATATCCCATGAAATGCTCCTTGTTTGCCTATCCCTACCATCCACTACCCTTATCTATATCATCACCCTCTACACTGCCCCCAAACTGGTCCCTGAATCCCTCCTCTAGTGTCTCAGCTCAATTGTCTCCCTCTCCTCTAATGAAGAGTTACTCATGATGGGGGATTTCAACACTGATTGGCTCTCCCCTTCTTCCTGTCACATCAGAACCTCAGTTGAGTCACTAAATCTTTCACAGCTAATATCCAAACCAACCCGTTACAACCCACACTCCACCAATCATACTGTCCTCAACTGGATCCTCTGCTCTCATCCCCACCGTATATCTGCCAACGATGTCCTAAATGATGCTGTCAGTGACCAGTTATTGCACCAGAAAAGTTCACCTCCCCAAATCCTCCCCAAAATCTCAATTATTGCTCCACTTGCAAACTAACCCCCCCCCCCCAATCTTCTCCAGGCTGACCTAAATTCAGCAGACTGATCCCCTGCCTTCTTGGCTACAGATGTTAACCAGGCCCTCATGTACTTTTCCTCCATTCTGGCTAGTATCTGGGACCTCCACACCACTAGGGTCAGACGTCTCCAATGTCTCTGGATCTCCCCCCATATCCTATCTCTTTGCAAAGCTCGTAACAATGCTTGGTTAATATTTAGATCCTCCAATGCCATCTCTGACCTCTATCACTGTCACTGGCTCAGATACTCCAGCACTAATGCAATACACCAAGCTAAATCAGAGTATTTTAAAACAAACCTTTTTTTCTGCACTGACCCCTGCCTCATCCTTTTGGAGTACAGTCAAATCCCTCATCAACCCCATCAGCCAGGTAATGACCCCCACACTCCTGCTAAATGGGTCCTCTGTGTCTGACCCTACCTCAGTAGCTGACACATTTAACAATTTCTTTACATCATGTGCACTACCTGACAGCTCAATCCCTTCTACTCCCCAACCCCCTCTACCAGATTTAGCCTCCACTCCACCACTCCCTAGGAAATCTTTCAGTCCCTTTGCTTTCTGAATCCTCACAAGTCTAGCCCAGATGGCTTTAATCCCAAGCTCCTGCGCCTATTCACCCCTGCAATAGCCTCTCCTCTATCTCACATAATTAACCTCTCCTTCCTCACCAACATAGTCCCAACAATATGGAAACTTGACAACATCATCCCACTGCATAAAGGAGGTGAGCCCACATCCCCTGGAAATTGCCACCCAATCTCCCTGCTTCCCTCCCTGGCAAAACTTCAGGAAACCTTAGTCCCCTCTAGACTGGCTGAATTCCTCACATCAACAAACTTTTTCTCAGACTACCAGTCTGGTTTCAGGAAAAAACATTCTGAAATTTCCTCCCTTTTCCGCATTACTGACTCAATCCTCTCGGCAATAGACAAAAGCCATCTAACATCAGCAATATTTATTAACCTCACCAAGACCTTTGATTCCGTCTCCCATCCTCTTCTTCTCCAGAAACTACACTCTGTGGGCCTTGCTCCCTCCACTTTCCTCTGGTTCAAATATTACCTCTGTGACTGGCAACAATCTGTCAAAATAGGTAACTCTGCCTTCCCCCCATCCTATCAGGTGTCCCCAAGGCTCAATCCTCTGCTCTGTTCTCTTCAATTTTTATTAACGATCTCCCCTCAGTCTGCATTTAATCTAATACTCACCTCTATGCTGATGACACCATCCTTTATGTTTCTGGACCCACCTCTGACTCACTCTAGTAATCTCTCCAATCCGACTTCAACCGCGTACCATCATGGTTCAGAGAAAACTCCCTAAAATTGAATGCAAAAAAAAACTGTCTCCAAGATTTTCAGCTCCCCCCAAAAATTGGCCAAACTCCCCTCCACTCCCAGGTTTACCATCTCGGATACCTCTGCCCTTGATACCATCACCTCTTACAAATACCTTGGCCTTTGGCTAGACCAACACTATAACTATGCTGTCCATATTGACTTCTTCTGCTCAAAGCTGTGTCCAAAGCTAGGCGTGCTCTTTCGCAACAAACACAAAATCCCCCCTATATATCTGTCGAGACCTAGTTCACAAGACTGTCCTCCCTATTTCCGAATATGGGAACATTATCTATGCCTCAGCTCCTGCCTCCTCACTCTCTGAGCTTGACATCTTACTCAACTCTTTTTGAAGATTCACCACAAATTCCTCTCCACGTACCCATAACTGCACTCCCCTCTCCTCATCTCCCTCCTCTGTCTCATAGGTGGCACATTCATTCACTTACAGTCATGGCTAAATTTTGGCTCCACCTTCTCCCTCCTTATTTCTCCTCACTCCTTTCCTCTGCACTCACTCCCGCCTACCCCCTTAGAGCCTGGCATCCCCACTCTTTCTCCATCCCCCACCGGCATTCATTGCTGGTACATTCACTTTCTCTTACCTCCTTCCTCACCTCTGGAATCAACTGCCCACTCCCCTCTGTGAATTCCGCTCACTCCTGGTTTTCAAATGACAACTCAAATCTATCTACCCACCCCCCTGCATCTGTTCCCTCACCCAATCCCCTTCCTGTGCTGCACCTCACTCTGCTCCCACCCATCCCTACTCCTCCCCCTGTCGCACCCTCCTTATAGTTGCCCTTTCTCTTTTTCTTATGTACAATATGTAAAGTGTATGAATATGTAAATTATGTTTTGTCTATTCATACCTAACCCTCTTTATGTAAATAACCATTTGCATTATTTTCTGTCATCCTGCTTTTTGTATAATTTATTGTACCTCCCTTGGGTCGCACCTGGAAACAAGTCTTGACTCACTTTGCCTTTCCTGGTTAACAAATTTTAAATAAATAAATATAAAATTATTGGCTGCAACTGTAGTTCACAGTTTTCTAAATGAGAACAGGAACATCAAGGCTCTTGTTAGCACTGCTCAAAGAAACTGTACTTATTTCAGCCACTGAAGCAAAGCATGTTGAAGACAATGGGCAGCTTCAAGAGAGACTGGGACAGGCATAGGGGGCAGGTAAGGATCATGGGTAGGGAGGATGAGAGGAGTGGAGGGGGGCAGGGACAGCAGCTCAAGCTGTGGACCCTGTAATATGAGCAGACTAGATTGACCACATGGCCTTTTTCTGCAGGCTTCTTCATATGTTTGTATGTCAGTTATTTGGTCAAATACAGGAGCAGCACCAGTTACCATCCCACAAACTCATCCAAGACATCATTATCAGGTGGAATCCTAGCTTTCATATGTTCCAAAAGCTGCTGGTACAAAAGAAAGCTGCCAGGCAGTACAGCTTGGAAAATAGAACTGGTGATTCAAACGCTTATGGATATCCACCAAAGTGGGCCATAGAAACATAGACTTTGACGGCAGATAAGGACCGCTAGGCCCATCTAGTCTGCCCATTTCCCTACCTACGGGATAGGCCGCAGATCCTAGTTAACCAACAGCCTATTTTTTCCTACCCCCACAAGAATTGCCTTATGTCTGTCCCATGTATTCTTGAAATCTCCCACAGTTTTAGACCCCACAACCTCCTCAGGAAGACTGTTCCATGCATCCACTACCCTCTCTGTGAAATAATACTTCCTCACATTGCCCCTGAACCGCCCTCCTTCTATCTTTAAATTGTGTCCCCTTGTTCTTGTAAATCTCTTTTTCTGAAAGATGCTACCATCTTGGACTTTGTTGATTCCACTGATGTACTTAAAAGTTTCTATCATGTCCCCCCTCTCCCTTCTTTCCTCAAGGGTATATATATTAAGCTCCTTTAGTCTCTCCTCATACGGCTTCTCTTGCAGACCCTTCACCATTTTAGTTGCCCTCCTCTGGACTACCTCTATCCTGTCTATGTCCTTGTGGAGATGAGGTCTCAGAACTGGACACAGTACTCCAGATGGGGTCTCATCAACTGTCTGTACAGAGGATAACAACTTCCTGTTTTCTGCTGCTGATGCCTCTCCCTATACATCCCAGTATACCCCCAGCCCTCCCTACTGCCTTCTCACATTGATTGCTAACCTTAAGGTCATCTGATATGATTACCCCCACGTCCCTTTCCTTTTTTGTTGTTGTTACTACCTCCCCACCCATTGTGTATTCTTCCCCTGGGTTCTTGTTTCCCAGGTGCATTATTTTGCACTTCTTTGCATTGATTGTTGGAGCTTGCCATTTCAGTCATCCGGCCATTAGAGGAAATCCCCAGAGAGATGAGTGCAAACACAGCAACTCAGAGCCAGGTTATCCCGTCAGTAAAGATTTTAAGATTTTGCTTGAATTTGACTGGGGACAGTGTGGAGAATCAAAACAAATCCATCCCACATGCTGTTACCGCTGACACTAGCAGGTTGTCACCTAGAATACAAACACATCTGACCAAATAAATGATTTAAGTAGTTGATGAGGATAAAAAACTTCTGTCTGACCACTACATTAAGGCAACAACACCAAACTCACATTGCAAGTCAAAACAACTCTTAGAAACATAGAATTTGTCAGTAAAAAAGGGACATACTAGCCTATCCAGTACTATTTTTCCCTGCCTATTCTGACAACTCAGACCCTACTTGGTGACTGGCATCCCTCCTGCCTCCCTTTCCTCTCTTTATTATACAGCAAAGAAAAAAGGCCCCACTACCGAACAAAACACTGCTTTGCTCAGTAAAGCGTAGTAATTGTGGTTTTATTACAGAGTAACTAGTAGACCGACCAGCATAAAACACCCTGGGGCTTCAAACACAATGGTTTTTCCTCAGGGGCAGAGTCTGGTCATGCTGCAAGTGTTTTAAAATCAAAAATTTAAAGGCAGAGACCCCTTCTGCAGGCACTTAAAATATAAATGAAATGTGCTTAAACAAAACCTGTTTTAGACCAAAGACCCCATGTGTTATGCATAAGTGAAACAAAGTGCTAATAGTGTCTGCTGTTCTTTAAAAAATATATATAACTTTTTGACTAGGCACATTCAAAATACTGAAGAGAAAGGGGGGGGGGGAATACGGAAAGGAATGAGGAGTAGATTACATACTAAAAGAAGAACTGTCAAGAGTCAAATCTGTCAAATATAATCAGTCCATCCATGACATGTAGATCTCATTTGAGCTAATACAATCTTTTTGTGCAATCAATAATCTGAAGCAATTATTGAAATAACAGTTCCATGGAGGCCTAAATTATAAACAAAAACAACAATGTGATGATTGCAATAATCTAGAAATAAATGTAAAACAAAAATATGAAATCAAGGACCCTAGAGAAAACAAGACACATCAACTCTCTGAAGTAACTTATATGAATCAATATACAAATAAATACAGTCTAATCCAAAAATGGGGTAATATCCCATTTATCATCAAGTCCCAAGGGTGACAAAGCTCTGAGTGTGTAAATCAAATGGCTCTCCCTCTGCAGCAGCTGATTTAAGGTGTTCCCCCATCTTGGATGAATGGGGATGAGGTCTAGCCCCATCATTCTGAGACACCTGAGATCTCCATGGTGTACATTCTGCCAGTGCTGCCCACAGATATATCACATCTACCTGAGGTAATGGAACAAATATGTTCCAGTAATCTCTCTTGCATGGGATGAACAGTTCTCCCTATATATAGAGAGGGACAAGGGCACCAAAGCACATAGACAATATATTTAGTATGGCATGATTTCTTTTTCCTGTGAACATTTTTTATTGAATCATAAATCAAAAACACACATTACTATGGCATGCCATAACAATTGATCCAACACTTAGTTAATCATATGCTGTATAAGACATTATTTTCACTGGACTAAATTTTTTGCTATATTCACTATTTTGAAAATCCAGTGAAAATGATATGCCAGTGAAAATATATACTGCAATTGACAAGTTAGCTTGTTCTTGCAATTCAGCTAAATTAAACTGCCGTGAAAATGTCAGAGCAGACAAAACAGTGAAATTTAAGGGCAATGAATAAAGAATAACTTAATAAAAATAGCAGATAACCAACAATTACCCATGTAGTTCTGAAGCTTTCACAAAATATCCTACTGTATGGACGTAGGGGGTATGCCCCCCCCCAACAGTGACACCAACAGAGTGACCTACCAACCCATCGACAAAATCGACAGGTTGCCGACAGGTCGCTGTGTTGGTGTGCCCGACACAAGGGCATGCTGTCTCCCGGTCCTGCACCCTCTCCCAAATCAACTCTGACTGAAGTTGAGAATCATGAATCAGGGCTCACGAGGCAGAGTCCCACATGGGGGTTTGAAGTGATGCCCTCCGATGAGAAAATGGGACTGGGAGACACAGGGGTTTATGTCAACCGCAACTTGTGGTTGACATAAATCCTGTCGATGAGATGCCGGTCGGCAAAAGTGTTGTCGAACGACACTGTAGAGCCGACGTAGGGTATGTCCTTAGAGTATGTGGATCTTCCACTCTAAACAGATAAATCAAGATTAGAGAAACAGTTACCTGTGGAATCTCATATGGTATCCTCTGTATTGCACATGCGGAAGTATCAGCCCACTGAGCTGTCCGTCAATGTGTACTTAATACAGTACACACTCAATGAGAGCTCAGTTGGCAGCTGGCCATGGAGGTGAGCAGTGGGCTGTGCCAGTTGCTGGCTCGGTTTTGGGATTGGGGAAGCAGGGTGGGGCACTGCCTGCCAGGGTGGGGGTGGGTGGGCTCCACTAGTCCACCAGGGATATTGTAATATTTCAGAATGGGGTTCATGGCAGGGGCTGTCCGCTAGACCACCAGGGATATCTACATATTCAAGAACGGGGGATCGGGGCATGGGGGCAGGGGCCACTAGACCACCAGATATTGTAAAATTTCAGAACATGGTTCAGAGGGTTTTACTATAGCACTTCGACTGTGCTCATGCTGACATTCCTGACAGTGACAGACACTATGCCGAGTGCTGGCATTGTCGAGGATGTCAGTGCTTTTCCATCGGGGGCTGTGCCCCCCGAACTCCCAGTCTCTAAATATCTAACTCTGAGTCAGAGTTGGACTGGGGGGGGCACAACACCAGGAGCCGTACTGATGGTGTCTGCAGTATTCCAGCACAGTGACTTGCCGCATCCAGGTGAAATATGTTGCTGAGCTGGACTTCGACGTTGTGGTGTCGACCTTGTGTCAGTACACCATTCAGGGATGGGGCTGTCTGCTAGTCCACAAGGGGTATCTTAATATTTCAAAACAGAGAATCATGGCTTGGGGGGCGGGGTCCACTATACTACCAGGGATATTGTAATACTTCAGAACAAGGTTCAGGGATGGGGCTGTCCTCTAGACCACCAGGAATATCTTAATATTTCAGAACAGGGGATTGGGACTTGGTGGGAGAGGGCACTACATCACCAGGGCATTTTAGATCTTAAAATAGGGGATCAGGGCTTGGGTGCAGGGGTCCATATGTAAGTGATCCCGGCCCTATTAGAAGTGATGTAAGTCACCAGCATGAGTCTACAGTGGGAGGCTGTGGGGAGGTTGCTATATAAATCTTTAATTGTATTCTGTAATGGACACATTTCACTAGCAATGGGTAACATATAATTAATGTTGTTGGGACTGGGAGTACTGTGGGGGCATATGCTGCTACAGGGATTGTACTAAGAAATGCAACATTAGACAGTTACAGATGCTTAAGGAAAGAGACTGAAGTAAGTAGTATGCAGATAAAACCACAGCTGGTTCAGTTTTATTGTCTTGATTCGGGTGTTACCTTTGTTACGATAGATGAGCTATCACTTATGCTCACAATTGCTATATCCTCAGGGGTCATTAGTAACAAAACGGGGTTGAGAGACGAAGACTACTGGGGACATCTGTTACCCATGTTAACAAACTAGTTTTGTGTCTGCTCCTGATTTTGGCTGGGGACATTGAGCTAAATCCAAGACCATTTTTTTCACCCTTAAGGGGTTTCTCCAGCAGAAACAGTGGTAAATGGAGAAACAAGGGCTTAAAGGTAGTTTATTTGAATACACAGAGTGTACAAGCACATTTTAGTGAAATAAAGGCTTGTATAGAAACTGAGGGATTAGATGTTATAAGCCTAAATGAGACCTGGTTAAAGACTCAAGTACCCAGTGAATATTTGACAATCGAGGGATACAGATTATTTAGGCAGGACTTGGGGGGGGGGTAAGAAAATAAGGGGGTTACTTTATGTTAATGATAAGTTAGTGGTACAGGAAGAAGAAAAAGGATCCTATTTGGACCATACTGACTTCTTGACGATAACGTTGCTGTTCAGAAGGCAAGGGGTAAAGCACCTCTATTTAATTTGCTTCTACAAGCCTCCAACGAGTTTGAATAAACACTTGCAGTTTTTTCAGTATCTGGTCTCCCGTCACGACAATAGGAGTAAGCATGTGGTGGTATGGGACCAAAAACAGGACTGGGAGTCAGGTAGGGTAAAATATGCTAATAGATTGGCTTCCTATGGACTCTATAAAAACAGAACCTAAGGAAATAGCAGATTCTCTTAAGAGATTTTTAATAAATCAAATAGGAGAGGATGAGAGTAGAACAACTATGCTGTTAAATGGGGGTAATGCTCAGGAAACGCAGGGTGTGAAGCAGGGAGATAGAGGGCTTGTTTTAACCCCTATTAAACAAGAAGAGGTGCTTAACCTGCTACAAACCTTGGACGAAAAGAAAGGCTGTGGATCAAACTTACTTCCTCCAAGAATTTTAAAATATGCAGCCCTGGAAATTTCCGGCCCTTTGACATATCTGTTTAACTTGTCATTATCTAGGGGTATTGTACCCACAACTTGGACGGATTCAATTATAGTGCCAATTTTTAAATCGGGACACAGGATAAATGTCAGAAATTATGGGCCAATTTTGCTGTTGCTTTTAATGGGGAAATTATTGGAAAAATGTATCCTAAAGCAGCTGATGACTTACTTAGACCAAAAAGGGCTAGTGGTCGATCAACAACTCAGCTTTAGACAGGGATATGGTACTGCAACGGCTCTGATCGGGTTGGCGGGCACCGTACATGATGCAAGTGAAAAGGGATTAATGACCAGTGCGGTGTTCGTCTACCTGACCAGGGTCTTCAATTTAGTTGACCATGGCCTGCTATTATCAAAGCTGTCCTCTTGTGGAATGGGGGAGGGAAGAGTTTGGAATGGCTTAAAAGTTACCTTAATGCTAGGGTACAGAGGGTAAGGATAGGTGACTCTCTGTCTGAATCATTGTACATAAACTCGGGTGTCCCCCAGGGCTCAGTACTGGGACCTATATTGTTTTCTGTCTTCATGAATGACCTGCCAGGCTTCTTCATGAAGATGGAGTGCATTTTATATGCTGATGACACGGTCTTCCTCAGCTTGGGTCAATCTACTCTGGAAATTCAGGAGGCTTTACAACACGATTATGACAGTTTGATTGAATGGCTACTGCAAAATAAGCTGAAACTGAATGAGAAGGAAACTAACGTAATGTTGTTTGGGACATCTCAAAGACTGGCGCGGGTTGCTGGGGACTAGTCATCATGGGACGCAGTGACGTTGAAATTTTAAGGGTTCATTCATTAAAGTACCTTGGAGTACACATTGACCCAGCACTGAGCCTTGTGGGCCACATAGAGAAAACTGGTAAAAAATATATCAGAAACGTTTTTTTTTTGTATGAAATATTAATGCTTTAACTGAGGAGGCACAACCTGTAGTAATTAAACAGATACTGCTGCCCATATTGGATTATGGAGCAGTTCTGTATGTGAATCAGGGTGCTCTATTTATTAATAAATATTAACTCACATTAAATAATATTTGTAGGTTTGGATTAAGGGGCCCAATAACCACACATCACTGCCAACTGTATAAGGATATGACTGTTTTGCCTCCTGCACAGAGAATTGAGTACACTGCAGCAGTGTTTGCTTACACAATTTACCACAATTCTCTGCCTCCCTGTCTCTCTGACAAATTTATTAGACACAGTGGTACGTACTGAACTAGACAAAAAACAGATCTACTCTTTTATCCTTCCTTACCAAAGTTAGTCATGATTCAATGATCTTTTACATGGTATGCTCCAATACTTTTGAACAGTTTACCATTAATTACTAAACTGCTAAAAATACAAAGCAATTTAAAACTTTATTGATTGATTTTTATCATAAGAACAATAGATGTACTTGTGCAACTTAATGTATTGTCTGTGTAAATTCATTGTCTTTGTTGATGTATTGTCTTTTTATCTGTCAGGCATCACTGAAAAAAGGCTGTGCCCAGTCATTACCTGGTAAAAATTAAAAAAATGAAATGAACATATAATAATCCTTTTTCATCTTGTTTTACCACAGATTTGACAAAAAAAGGAAATCTTTTTCCATAAATTGTGAAACAGGATCCTGTTTCATGTTTCTTTTTTAGCAAATTGCAAAACAGGATCCTTAAAGCACGAAAAAGGATCCCCGAGCATGGAAAATACATGGAAAAGGATTTCAGCATGTTAAAAAAATAAATTTCCAAGTCAGTTTTCAAACAAGTAACACCAGAATCACCTGAAACAGGTCTCGCTTAGCAGAATACATCTTGGTTTCTAATAAGCACATCATGTTTGTAACTTATTTAATTTTGGTTCCCTCGCTAACTGAAAACAAGATGGCAGTGGCATGAAAAAACAGTTCCCATTTGTGACACAGATTGACCCGTTTGTGAAAAAGGATTACCCATTTGTGAAAAAGGATATTTTTTTGAGCAGGACATCTACCTGGGGACTGAAATTCCCATTGAAAATAGTGGAAACTTTAACATTTAATAACTTTGGACCAGATTAATATTTTTTCACCAAACCTTCAAAAGGCACATCTGTGATGCAAGGCCTTTCTATCTCAAAAAAATTCAGAACAAAATTTGAAACTATTTTTGCACTGCAGCATGACAAAAAAAATGTAAAACAAATGGTAATTGTCACATTTTTAACACTCCATATCTCCGCACCCACACACCCATCCGGAACTTAACTTGCCACATCAAGAAATCTTTGGCCCCTGATGGCGATTGCAAAATTTCTTACAAATTGCTTGAACAGTTTAACATAGAAGTGACCATTCAACCCTAACTATAAGGGTGCAACCACGCCCCTATAACATATGATATATATATATATAGTGATCTTACTAAGGCCTTCAACCTGGTCAGCCATAAGTTCCTACTTAAACTCCTTGGCCCGGGTTTGTCACAGAACAAAGTTGACAGGTTCCATAGATATCTCACAAATCACTCCCAGCATGCAAAGATCAAATCCTTGTCTGACACTAGGACACATCTATTAGTGTCCCCCATGACTCCATCTTGAGCCCACTCCTATTTGGCCTTTTCATAAACCAATTGCCTGATGCCTATAAGACAACCAAAGTACTCCTCTATTTCAATGATGCTGCCTTCTGTTCCAAAAACCCTGACCTTAATAGCCTTATCGCCGCTCTGGAACAGAGCTTCAGGTGACTAGAAAGCTGATTTCTCAACAACAGACTGGTCCTCAATTACAAATAGAAGACTGTGCTCTTCTCTAGCCTCCCACTGAAGAGGAAAGCTCCACCCTATGTCATCCGAAATCGCCTGGGACAAAATATTGAGCAGATGGAGACCTTCAAATACCTTGGAGTAACTCTGGATGACACCTTATCTTTTGGCCTCCCGTGTTGACAATCTGGTGACCATAGTTAACAGCAGACTGGGTGCTCTGTACCATAACTAAAACAATCTCTCTGGGACTTCTAGATGCCTTATCGTGGCCGGATCCATTCTGACACTTATAGATTATGGTTTCCATGTCCACGCAGGTGCCTGTGACATGGTGCTAAACAGAGGAAAACTGATCTATTCTGTAATAAGGTGTGTCACTTTGTACTTGGTGCAGATAACTGCACTCATAGTTGTACCCTTTATGCACTCACTAACTGGCTATCTTTACCCAGTAGAACTAAGCTCTGGACCAGTTTGCTAGTCAAAAAGGTGCTTTGAGGCCTAACACCCCCTACTTTAACAAATTGCTTCTGTGCCATTTTAGATCAATACAACACCAAGAACATGGTCAAGAATGCCCTTAAGTCTCCTTTCCGGTGCACTCAGATAAGCAAGCAGTCATTTGCTGTCATGGCCACTAATTGGTTAAACAAACTGCTTGATACTCTGCTGAATTTCCCCAAGACTAATATGTTCAAGAAATCTTTGCAGTCTGCCCTTGCAGTCCATTGTAATTGTAACTGTTAAACTGTTTTATCTGGTTTCTCTCTGTACATAAATGATGACTTTTTATACAACGATCGGCATGACTTTTTCCCAAAACTGTATGTAATTGTACTGCCTTCAGCACTTTGAGCCTGACTCAGTTGCCATTCCCTCTGGAACTGCTTATCATATTTGATGTGGAACCTTTGTGAATGACCACTTGTGCTCAAAGATAATTCTCCTAAGTTTTCAATAAACAAACAAATAGTGTCGCTGTGAGGCAATTACTGAAGTGGTTCAAAAAGCAAGAAACAGTGCACTCTATTAACTATGGCATAATTATGGGGGAGATACTGCTGTGGGGTGGTGGTTGTAGATCAGAAACTGGCATAAGGAATTGGTGTGGGTAGGTATAGGGGTGTGGAGCAATTGTAATCAAAAAAACACAGAGTTGCTCCATGAAGACAATCTGTGCCAACTTACAATAATAACAATGAAGGGCAAACAAAACTGGCACCAGACTTGAGGCGTGATCAGTGCACTTCTTTATTTATTTAAAGTATTATTGTGCAGTAATGCAAACGTTTAAAGTGCTATACAGAAAATGTGGCAGTACAGTACATAAATGAACTTACCAGGTGGTAGCAATTGTGGTGATTTGGTATTGGTCAACCACTAAAGACCCTTACCTTCTCTCTGGTCTGCCAGACCCGTCTGTTGCTGCTGGTGAGAACCCCTTGCTGGTACTGAACGAACTGAGTCAGACGCAGAAATAAATTAATGAATTGGTGTTTATTCAAAGACATCAGACAGGAAGCATCTTCTCACCATGAGGTTTAGACTCTGACTGACTGCAAGAGTAAAGGGGTCTCTAGCCCCTTCTAGGCTGTAATTAGCATATAGAATTAGCATAAAGAGTCTCTAATTGCTACATTGTCCTATGCTTTTACAGGGATGGCAGCTAGATTAGCCCCATGCTTAACTGTACTCCACATCGCCGCCAGGACGGTGAGTGTGAGCACCACTCGAACAACTATAGCAGTGGAACAGTACAGGAAGAATTATTGTAAGAAAAAACTTTAAGCATGGTAAGAAACATTTTACCAACATTAAGAACCTTTTTTTTTTTCCAAACAGTGCTCAGCTGCGGTGGGGGCGAGGTCTGGACTACAGTAGTGACCAGTCACAGTAGTGCCAGGGGAAGGGGAAACACCATATCAACTTGAAGCTTGGCCAGAGTGACAAGTGCTACAGTGCAGGGATGGGAGAAGGGAAGGGAGGGAAAGGGTAGCACCTGGAGGATAAACAGTACAATTAACAAATGCAGCACATTACTTACTATCAAGATACAGAATTACCATCAGAGAGAAAAAATACAGTTGCAGGACAGGCATTTTATAGACTGCAGATATGAAATATCATCATAAGTGTGGTTAGTACTTAGAATCAACACTGAGTCTGGTTCACAAATGTTCAAGACCTCCATCGACTTTTCCAGTCAGTGGGAATGGAGACGTGTGGATTGCACCATTTCCTGACAGGATGGGGTCAAGTCATTAAAAGCAACCCAGGAGTTCTACACACTGTCAAATCCACACCACTTTACTCAGTAAGTCCAGGATCCATTAGTGTACCTCTTTCGCAAGATTTTCTCAGTCTGGTACACTGGTGAGTGTACAAGAGAGTCCTGAGGAGAAGAAGAAGAAGGCTGAGAAGAAGTCATCCCAGGAAGTTCATCTGGCAAATCAAGCAACGTGGAATTTGGCTGCAGAGTGTCAGGAGTGGGAAGATCTGTAGAAACTGGTTGCAAGTTGTCTGAAGGGATTTCAGCTTCAGATAGGATGGCAGGCTCAAGGGCAGCTTCATTGTTGGGTGGACAGGGCTCATCTGGGGTGGTGTTACTAAGGTACCCATGTTTCAAGCAATTGATGTGGACTTTGTTGTGTACCAGCTTTCCATCAGACTTGCGGTGTAGACGAAAGTGTACAGTTTCTTGGTAGCGCCCGGAACTAGGACAGGTCGGTACGATGTCTCCAATGAAAAATGAAGGCTCAGGCTACTTGGCTGCACACATTTTCTGCATTGTAGATTTTCTCTGGCCCAACATGGTGATGTTGATGGGCACCTCTAGCAAGTTCAAACTGTTCCAGCATTGGAATGATGAAGGAAGAAGCTGATTTTGAAACCTCTAGCAGTGAGAGATCCCTGTCCAGTGGAGTTTTTAGGTGGCGTCCATGGACTAAGAAAAATGGTGTGTACCCTGTACTGTCAAAACAAGGGCTTGTGTTTTAAGAAAATTGCACAAATGGAACAAAATGATCCCAAGTGTCATGAGTCTCATCCAGATACTTGGAGAGTGTGTTGAGAATGGTAGACATCAATCTTTCACTCTATCCATTGCATTGTGGATGGTAACTTGTTGTGTGTGTCTTTATTATGTCGAGAAGTTTTCATGTTTCTCAGACAATGGTTGAAAGGTCATCAGTGCTTCTTCCTGAATGCAGGTACAATGGGGTACTGTGACAACAAATGACTGTGTTGAGGAAGACACTTGCCACTGTGGCAGCTTTAATGTCATTCAGGGGGATTAGTTCCAAATACTTAGGTAGGCCACAAAACAAGGATATTTTTGTTGCTGGAGTCAGAGCATGTGGGTAAAGGCCCAAGAATGTCTGTGCTGACTCTTTGGAATGGTTCAGTGGCTACAGGCATTGGAGTAATGTGTGCCTTTGTTGGTTTGGCAGTAGGCTTTCTTTGGGAGCAGGGCTGGCAGGATTTGACAAATTGGACAATGTCCTTGTTCATGTGAGGCCAGAAGAAGTGAAGCCTTGTCTTTTTGAGAGTTCTGTGGCTTCCCATATGAGCTCCGGAAAGTGGAGAGGCATGAGTGGATCGAAAAACTTTGTTGACTAGAGAGGCTGGCACAACTAGCTGTACACGAGTTCTATCCATGCGATGACCCTTGCCTTCCTTGGTCCAAATGTGGAAAAGCACACCGTCATCGAAGAAGCATTGTGAAGCAGAGAAAAGTACATCCTGGCGATGCTTCTTTTGTTGCGGTAAGCTTCCAGACTCTAAGTATGTGATTATGTCTGTGAATTGAGGATCAGTTCTTTGTTGCATTTTGACTGTTGCCAGGGAGAGATCAGATGCAGAGGAGGTGAGAAGCTCTTCAGCTGCTTGCAGTAAGTGAGGATTTGTGTGACTTTCTGTAGCAGCAGATGGTAGCAGCAAAGCAACTTGAGGTGCAGTAAGAGTGTCCACAGGAAGCACATCCGTGGCGTGGAAGGGAAGAGCTTGTAAGCAGGATTCTTCATTTGTTGAGGATGATACAGAGTGATATTGTCTCCGGCTTACACCATCGGCATTTGAGTGAACTCGACCTGGTCTGTACTGAATTCCAGAGTTGTAGGATTGCAGCATGGCAATCCATCAGGTGAACTTGTCTACTGGCTCCTTCATTTCAAATGACCATCTGAGGGCAGAGTGATCAACGATAGCTGTAAAGGAGGAGTAGTGAAGGTAACAATCAAATTTCTTTATGGCAAATACCATGGCTAGACATTCTTTTTCTGTGATGCCATAGTTCAGCTCAGCTGAAGAAAGAGAGTGCCCAGTGTATCATCATAAACCCTCTAATATTATTATTGTACAAGATTTGTATTATAAATAAATGGTATGTGTATGTGATTGTCTCACACAAATCAGCAGTGTGTGAGAGAGACTTGACCTTTGACCTCCACAGTTTCAGTGGTGCTGAAACAGCAGAGATGTTAAATTGACCAGTGAAGAGAACCCCTAATTAAAAGTTTCCTGTTCTGTCTTAATTAAAGCCTTCTGGCCATCTGTCAGGAGATAAGATCTCATAAAATGTTATGATTCCTGCAGGAAGAGACCATTTGATCACAGAACCTTGTCATCAATCGTAAAACCTGAGATCACTCTAGCAAAACAAGAAATCAGCAGGGAGACATCAAAGGGAATGTTTTGATGAAAGACTCATATTTTAAAAACTGCTGACTGTTGATTCCCACAGTAGAAATTAAATCTATAGCAAGTTCTAACAGTGACCTCATGGGTGGCATCACCAGGGGGTGGAGAAAACTGACTTTTGAATTGGGTTGCAGTCTAACAAGTTTGCGCAGAAGGACTCCCTGAACCAAAAAGACCCACAGTCTGTGGACTGGTAACTAGGCACTTTTAGATAAATAATTAAACTGGAACTTAAGTATTTGTGGTAGGGGTTTGTGTGTAACTTCCCATTTGTTTTATGTGACTGTTAGCTAGTGATATAATTGTTCTGTGTTTTATTTTACCTGTTTTACAACTTTTAGTGAACAATATATTCTTTAAAATACTGCCTGTGCTTTTTCTCAGTTCTTTTGCAAGTGAATGCTGAGCCTGTGTTTAAGTCTGACAGCTGTTAAGGGCTTGAATGTGTTACCAAGCTTGCTAAAAGGTAAGAATATGCCCAGGTCTTATATTGAGTCGTCAGGGTACATTTGGGAAACCTGACTGGGTGCCACTGAGTGAAAGATTGTACTGCATTCCTGAAGAGGGTACATATCTGAGCCTGTTAACTGGGTATGCTAGCTTAAGGTTCACATTTTGACCCCCATGATTTGAGGCTAGTTGGTGATTCAGACCCAAAACAGACAGAAGGGTTACCCTGTCTGTCCCCTGTCCACACTATCACGCTTCGAGGTTGGCACTATGGGAGCAGAGGATCTGACCTGCAGATTGTGTTTGTAACACCCAGCATAGGAAAGAATGGATTCTGTTCTATCTTGAATGTGACATAGCACAGCGCACACTGCAAAGTAACTAGCATCTCAGTAGAGCTTGAAGGGTTGGTCGAACCTTGGGTAGGCCAATACTGGAGAAGATATTAGGTTTTCTTTCAAGGTTTCAAAGGCCTTTTTGCATTCAGAAGTCCATGTATAGTCACATCCCTTTTCAGTGAGAGTGTACAGTGGAGCTGCAATCTTGGCATAGTTGTAAATGAACTTTCAGTAGTAGCTAGACAAACCCAGGAAAGCTTGAAGGTCTTTGAGATTGTTAGGTTCTGGATAGTATTTGACTGCTGAGAGCTTGTTTGGGTCTGGAGAGATGCCTTGAGAACGAACAACATGTCCCAGGTAATGAATTTGATGCTGTGCAAAACAACACTTCTCTGGGCGAAGCTTAAAGGGGAAGTCTCCCATAGTTCCACACCAATATTTTCCCAACTTCTTATGTGTAACTGTTGTGTGCCTCCTCCAGTTGCCAGCAGTCCTATTGCTGTCCAGATCTAGATTATAAATAAAAATATACAGCCTCCAAAAGTTATCAATGTGTTTGTCCTCCATTTTACCATCAATGTTGCTGGAGGATGATGTCATCAGAGCAACAGATAATGGTGCCGCACTAAATGCAGTTCCACCAGTAGACCAAACCCACAATGTTTGGTTCCCTAATGAGAAATGGAGGAACCCTTTAAGTGTTGTGCACATCCTGAAGTGCAGGTCTAATAGGGACTAGGACCATGTGAGTGTGATGCAGCACTGATGTGAGGTATATACAGAATTCATATAAGGAAGTGCCTGTATGTGTTGTGTTACTGTTTCTGTTAGCAAAAACAGTTTACCAATAAATGACTCTGGGTGCAACAAGAGTTTTAAGTGGTATTATGCAGCTGTTGTATTATGGTGTGTGTGTTAACATTCTCTGTTTTGATTGACACCAGCAGTGAGAAACAATCTTGCAAATAGGCCCCTTTCCCTTTGTAACTAGGCAGTCAGTGATCGGATGGCTGCTGTAAGGCAATAAAGAATTCAGCTATGACAAGTAACAAGGTTACCAGGAAAGCACAGGCACAAGCACTGGGGGGACTCTGGTTTAAATCCTACTAGAGTCCCTTACTCTCTAACACTTAAGAAGTTCCCCTAACCTCATTAGAAACTGTGATGGCCCCACAGGTCCATGACTTTAAAAGTGCCCCAATTTCCATTATAAATCATTAGCAGTGATGTGAGAGCTACAGCACTTCACTTTCAAGGTACTAAGGATAAGCTGTGGCAGCCCCCCCCCCCACAAACACACACACTTTTTAATGCCAGCATTTGAAGTAACTCACAAATCAGATGCTACACCTCAGCTGTTGTAGGTAAAGAAACTAATCAGTCTCTGTAGTGCTCTGTATTT
This sequence comes from Neoceratodus forsteri, assembly GCA_016271365.2. NCBI lineage: Eukaryota > Metazoa > Chordata > Ceratodontiformes > Ceratodontidae > Neoceratodus > Neoceratodus forsteri. The sequence continues at coordinate 295,817,172 of CM057459.1, forward strand.
GTTTAGCTCACTCCTCCCAGGTCATATGCATTCTGTGTCTTGGTATTTCCAGTCAGAAACTCAGATTTAAGGAGCATTTGAAATGTAAAACAATACACTTTATAAAGTAAATGATCTAGCTCTCCACTTTCAGGCTGCTGAAAGGGGATGTGTATAAGTCAGTCTTGTGTGATCCTTTGGTAAACTGTCCAGGCTCATCTTGTAACAAATCTTCTTAAGGGTGCTCACATGGTTCAATACAGAGTGACTGACTGACTGCTCGATTGATTGATTGATTGGTTGATTGACTGATTCAGTCTACTGCTTTCCACAACATGTTACAACTGTCTCACAGAGAGAAATGAGCAGTACACAGGAACAGCTTTTGTTTCCTGTGAATGCAATACTATTAGATGTATTATTTGCTCTACACATACAGTATTAAGGCTAAAAGTACTATTCCTTGTGTGAGTTGCATGACAGAACTGCTTTAAGCCATTGCAAACTTAAACTAAAATCAGGCTAAACAGCATTGATACCCTTATGTTTTGTTCTGCACTGTTGCTGCAGTAAAATCAAGGAATGGGAGGAGCTGTATTACAAGTGACTCATTTGCATGTAAATGGAGGCTTGCTTGACATTTTACTACATTGTATCAGAGCTTCAAACTCTAGATATGTGTTGCAACAGAAGAAATGGCTCATCTCTTATTGACATATGTACAGTACCTGATGTAATGAATAATAAATACATCAGATATATCCAAATCATAAATATACAGGAGTCTTCTCCTTTAAGATTGGCTTGTCTGAGACATTCAAACACTTCTTTGAGATGTTGGACATGCTCTGGCAAAGTTCTGCTGAAGACAATAACATTGTCCAGGTTGACTAGGCAAGATTTCCAAGACAATCTACATATTACGGCTTCCATAACCCATTGGAATGTGGCTGGACTATTCTGAAGTCCCATAGGCAGATGTTTGAATTGAAAAAAGTCCCAAGTGGCAGCACCATGCTTTGCATGGACAAGAAGCTGGAGCAATGGAAACTTGGTAGAACCCACTCTGATGGACTAGAGTGCTGACGTAAGCAGGCTGGTTGCACCAAGACTCTACAAGGCATCTTCAGTTGCAGGTAAGGGATGAGCATCCTGCACCGTGTAGGCATTGTTTTCTGTAGTCTACCGTAAAGTGATATCCTTTGTCCTTCTTTACTGCTAGCAGGCAAGGTGCACCCCAGGGACTTGTAGACTCTTCAACAATGTCTTATTCCAACATGTCTTTGATTATGTCCTCTAGGACTTGTTTCTATTTGTGTCCCACTTTGTAGGCTTGCTGATGGATTGGTTTCTGGTTGGGCTGCACCTCGATGGTGTGTTGCAGGATACCACAGTGTCAGAGCTTGTTATCAGGGTAATTCTCCAGGAATTTCAAAAGTTACTGTTTCTCTGTTGGAGATGTTGGAAGTTCTGAAAAAGATAGTTGCTGATGGAGGGGTAACTCTGTTAAAGCTGGAGTGGTTGTTATAGTACTGACAGGACTACAGTTGGTGGAACCAGGCTGAGGTTCTTGCATGAGATGCAGCTGGTCCTCTGTAGACAAGCAGACAAACTTTCCAATGTTGGCACCCTCTGAGATGACCACTGGCTCATCTGTGAAGTGCCAGCATTTTACAAAAACACCTGCCTATTCCCCGCTCCTAGCCAGAGTTAAGGTGCAACCCAGGTCGGTGTTGGAACTCCCTGTACCTAGCAGCTACAAACACCCCCAACTGAGTACATCTAGGCCATCAGGATATTGCAGTTTCTATGTAGCTCTGTAGTGAATGTTTTTGGCTCTTAAAGCAGAACTGTGCTAGGGAAGTGAATAAGAAAAAGTGTGTTTCCTGCTCAGACATACTTTGAATTTACTGAATGAGCTGTACTTAATCAAGATCTTGTTGTCCCTGCCCGCCCCTCCCTTGAGCCTTTGTGCTCTCTGTAAATCTCCTACAATTAGACGGCACCTGGCTGCAGTCTGAAACCTCCCCCGATTTGAGCACAATCAAGTGCCACAGCTCTTTTGTGTGTCTTTTGTTCACCTTAAGCACACCCTCCATCCCTGAGCCTTATCTAACCCATGTTCATCAATTTTCTGCAGGCGCTCTTCAAGCCCCTGGGCTGTGACTGCTGCTGCGGTCAGGACTCGATCCAGGCACACTGGATGGCACTCGGAGCCAGCCACCCACCTAATTTCCACAGTCTGAAGGTACACAAGGAAGGCGCTTCTGTCTAGGCTCTGTCTGGGGCTAAATTTTCTGGCCCTCCCTCCACCCCCTCCTCAAGCCTTCAGTAAATGGTCTATTACCCCGCCCACTTTCTCTAGTCTCCTTTCATTGGCTCAGTCTTATTATCCCATATTTCCTTCTCTACCCTTAACTGAATGTAATACTAATGTGAGTTCCCTGGCTATTTCATTTTCTTATACACCAGGCAGTGAGTTACTTTGTTAGTGTTTCTGTGCACTACGGACTTAGGCTAAATATGGGAATGCCATATAGGTTCCTTTGCTCCTCACTGATAATACTATGCTCCTTACACATAGACTCACCTTGTGGAAATCTCCTCAGGTTATGCAGGGTATCTCCAGCTTTATGGGCTATAAGGATGTCACAAGCTTTATTATGGCACCTACTAAGTGCCTGTAATTTCCCTTCCTCGTATTTGGACTCTTTCTCAACCTCACATTCTGGCACTGTAATAGAGCTTATACCAGAGGACCTGCATCTCTCCCATCTTTTTTGCCTATGTTCCCCTGCCATTTGTTGGCAAGACTTTACTTTACTTTACGTAGCCATAACACAATTATGCATTAGCCTCAGGGCTCCCCCTGTCAATATCATGTCCCCCACAAGTGCGAACAGATCAAACTCTTAAAGCTCATCATAGGTGCCACTAAGAAGCTCTTGCTTCTCTTACTACTATGCTCAGTCAATGTAGAGCTTAACCCCGTACCCCTCCACGGCCATTGACTCACCTGCCGTCATATCTAACCGTAGATGATTAAAAAGCATGCACTTAAATGTATGTACTTGTTAAAAAAAAAGAACCTCTATCCATGCTTGGGTATGTCACACTACCCGATATTCTGGTTGTTACAGAATCATGGCTCCGTCCGCAAACTAGCAGCCATGAAGTGGATTTCCCCTCCTATTCTCTATCCCGAGCTGACAGACAAACTAGGGGTGGAGGAGTAGCTATTTATGTCAAAGACAATTTCCCTGTCTCTATCATTGACACACATCCATCCCCAATGAATTTGAAAGCCTCTCCCTTAAGGTCAAGATCTCACCCAGCATTTCTTTTTGTATAACGGGCTGCTATAAGCCCCCGTCTGCAGGATTGCAGCTTCTGAATCATTTAAGTAATATCATTGGCCATAGATCCTCAGAGGTTATACTTCCAGATTATCTCAGTTTAGTCTGGCTTTCTAGTGTCTCTAGTCCTCTAAAAATGCTTTGTGACTCACTTGGGCTGTCACAGCTTATCAACGAACCTACACGATCAGATAAACTCAACCCTACTAACAGCACCCTGCTGGATATTATCCTAGTTAGTAAACCTTATTTATTTACCCACGCTGGTGTTCTTTTCTCAGACATCAGTGATTGCAGTTTCATTGCCTGTGTAAGGTCAAATCACAGCCCCTCTTTTGCACCCAATTTCTATAACAAGAGGTGCCGGCAAAATTTTGATCCTCAGGCATTCATTACCAAGTTAGGCTCTTCCTTGCTGTGGCAGAACTTTTATCTAGCAAACTCTGTGGCTACTACATATAACATCTTACAAGACATCCTGATTGGTGCTCTTAACAAACATGCACCACTGGTTAAAGTCTGTGTCAGAAAAAAGTTCTGTCAGTGGTTTACAAATGAGCTTAAGGATTCCTTGCAACACAGGGATGTACTCTGGAAAACTGCTCACAAGACTAAACTCCCAAATGACTGGAACTTTTTCAGGAATGCAAGGAACCTGTGCACTGAAAAGGTCAGAGAAGTTAAGGCTAATTATTACCGCTCCCAACTTGATCTCTCGTCTAAGTGTTCTTCCAAATGCTGTAGAATAGTTAAAGACATAGAAGGCCATACTACTGGCAGTTCCCTGCCTTCCAAAATTTCAGTTGGCACTACCACTATTGTCGATAATCCGACAATTCTTGAGTCCTTTAACAACCACTTTGCTAGCACAGGGCTAGCCTTGAATACCTCCCCAGCCAACACTCTCCACACACAACTTAGTCTTAATAACCAAGGAACCACCTTCTCCACCTCTACCTTCTCTCTTCAACCTACTTCTCTGAAAGCAAGTTGAAGAACTCATGCTGAAGCTAGATGTCAGGAAAAGCACAGGCGCCAACCTCATTGACCCTTACATCTTAAAGGTGACCTACTGTGTCCTAGTGGTGCCTATTACTCATTCGTTTAATTTATCCCTTTCTCTCAGGGTGACTTTCCTTACATCTGAAAAACAGCCCAAGTTATTTCCCTGTTTAAATCTGGGGATCCCAGTGATGTTAACAACTACATGCCAATTTCACTTCTCCCAGTCCTGTCCAAGATGCTCAAAAAAATTGTGAATTCTCAGCTTAGGAATTACCTGACATCTGCAAATTTGTTTAATCCATTGCAATCTAGCTTTAGAGTACAGCATAGCACAATCTTGGCTCTAGCCAAAGTAACCAACGACTGGCAGGGTGAATTGGATAATAAGAAGTTTGTACGTGCCATTTTTCTGGACCTAAGCAAAGCCTTTGACACCGTCAATCATAGCCTGCTTGTCTCGTCCCTCCAGAATATTGACTTAGATGCCATTTCTCTCAGATGGTTCAATAATTGCCTTACAGGCCACTCATAGCAAGTGAAAGTGGAGGGGGAACATCTCACCTCTTAAACCCATCCTGAGGGGTGCACCTCAAGGCTTTATCTTAGGTCCTCTGTTATTTTCAGTCTACATCAATAGAATTGATGCCACCATAAAAAAGGCCCACATTCATCTGTTCATGGATGACACAGTGCTCTACATCGGTAGACCCTCCCCTGATGCGGCATGTGCAGATCTTCAGGATGGATTCAATCAACTTCAACTTCAGCTGCTAAGCCAGAAGTTACTCCTGAACACTAAGAAAACCAAAGCAATGCTTCTTTCTCCTTTTCCCAATTTACCAAATCCGGCCTCAGCTGGGACTCTTCCCCTAATTACCACAATACTTGGTGAACAGCTGGAGTATGTACCTAGATTCAAGTATCTGGGGGTATGGCTTGATAATACACTCTCCTTCCTAGGACATATAGAAGAACAGTCAAAGAAACTTAAACAGAGACTTGGTCTCTTCTTTAGGATATAAAACCTCCACACCAGGGACACCAAGATGACATTAGTGCAAACTACCTTTCTTTCCCTAGTAGACTATGCTGGCTTTCTTTACAGCCAGGGTCCTGCTGGTTCACTTATGAAACTTGACACACTCTATCACAGAGCCCTAAGATTTATAATGGACCTTCCTCACAATACCTATCATTGCTTACTATACTCAGCGGTAGGTTGGCCATCTCTCAGCTTCTGATGTCAGATGAACGCTGCAATCTAGACCTACAAAGTCCTCCTCAACAAACTGCCTGACTATATCTCAGACTGCTTACCATTATGCCTACAAAGTAGTTATGCACTGTGAAGTGCTTCTTACATTTCACTCAAGGTACTCAAGGCCAGATCTCGCTTCAGTCAGGCCTCCATTAACTATGTGCTGCCTCAGCTGTGGAACAAGCTGCAAAAAAACATGAAAATAAGTATTCCTATTAGCATCCAAGCCTTCAAAACATTGTACTTGAGCCACAATAAGGAATCGTGCGTTTGGTAGCCTTCACATGAGGGTCCTGTATTCCTTTTCTCTAAATTTCTGTTGACTTTGTTCTTAGGGCCCATTCCCATCACCACAGTACTCCTACGTACTCCTGTGTCCCGTAATGTATCACCCCTTGTGGTCGACACCCCAACGGCGAAAAAGACCATTACGGTGACATTTGTGTTAATGGTCCTTTATCTGTGTTTTGCCTTCCCCCAGTGTTCTTCCTCCTCCCCAAACCAACTCTGACCTGGAGTTGGAATCCTAGAGTCCAGGGGGTGCAGGGGGCAGAGCCCCTGCATGGGAGTGTGTGAGGGGCACAGTCCCCCACAGAAAGCAGCGATGGAAGAGGCGGCAGAATACCTGTGTTGGTATTGTGCCATCACTGTGGGGGAGGTCAGCATTCTCGCCAATGAGATATCTTGGTGCTTCTGTCCCATAACATGGACTAGGCATCTCTTAAGCTTTTTTGTACTACCAGTCCTGGCCACTTCCCAGTCTCAGCCCCTGCTCTTTCTACTCTTTTTCCATCCCTTCCTCCTTCCCCTCATATTTTTGCTCCATCCTCCTGCTTATCCTCTTGTGGTACCAGGGTGAACCTAACCAAACCAATCATTACCAGCAATTACCACTGCTTGTCTAATGTTGTGCACCTCAATTGCTCTCTGATCTTTTGGACACATTTGTTTTAGTTTTTACACTAGACTGCCATCTGCTGGCAACTTCGCTGTTGCCCAGATCTCCAATGCACTTGTATTGTACAAATTTAACCAACTGTTTAACATAACTTGTATTGGTTCCTGTACTTATACCTGTACCTGTATCTACACATGCCTTTGCTGTTATGTACCTGCATTGTATCTGTTACTGTTCATTGTTTGTATTCTCCTTATGTATATTGACCTCAAGTCTACCTCGAAAATGAGCTTGCTCAATGGTGCCCGCCTGGTTAAATAAATATTTTGATTGATTGATTGATTGATTGAGAGGGTGACTGAGTGGGCGATTGCAGGATGCTGTTTGCTTGAGTTGCCAGAGTCACAGGGGTGGTCAGTTGTAGTGTTTCTCTGATCCTGGAAGTAGTTACGTTCATCTTGCTGATTGTGCTGTGGTGGGCGTCTTCAGTTCCCTTGATTTCTGTTGTAATACTTTAACTTTCAGCAGATAGCAGCAGTGTGTCCTCTGAATCCACACCACTGGCAGGTCACTGATTCTTGTGCAGGTGGAGGTAGCTCAGGTCACTGTCGAAATGGTCAAAGAGCATTGACAGAGGTAGCAGAAGAAGAAGTTGTACTGCAGTGCAGGCTATTGACAGTTGTTGTGAGTGTCTATATCATTGATTACTGCTGCTGGACACATGTTGCGAGTGCAGCTAACTGTGACGGCTGAGGTGCTTATACACTGGTGGCCTGAGACATTAATATGGACTCTTGTGCAAGTCAAGCAGCTTGGATTATGTCCATCCAGGTTGTTGATTTCTGTTGGATTACATAAAGACAGAGTTGAGGACGCAGTCCCCAGACAAAGGTTGTGATTTTCTCTTGCTTAGATTTCTGCAGATGTTTGCAGCAAGACTAAATGTCCACTACGAAGGTGTCTAGAAATTCAGAGGGTTGCATAGTACATTCCCACAGCTGTTGTTCCAATATCCCGGGTGGATGTGCTTGGAGAAAATGGGCTCTGAAGGTTGTATACAGTGTGGCAGTATCTCCTTTGACTTGTTCTGGAAGTGCGTTGAACCAGGAAATGGCAGTCCCTCTCAGAAACAAGTGCAAAGCATTGGAAATATGCAAAGGATCAGTCCAATCATGTAAGGAAATCCAGGCTTAGAATTGTTTGAGCCAATCGACAGTGTATTTGTGAGGCAAGGCTGAGAAGGATACTGGCTGTAGGCTGGTATGGACCGTGGACTGTGATGAAATAGTTTTAATGTAGGCAAGGTCATCTTGAATGGCTTGCATAGCTGGTGCTCCTTGAGCTGAAATTGAAGACTGGATGTTATGGAGGATGGTTTCGATTTCGTAGTCCCATGCCCTTGAGGTGGGGGAAGATAGCTCTCCGGAAACTCCGGCACCCATATCGGTGTCTTCGTCAGACATTGTGGTTGGAGATGAGCATTGTTTCACTGAATAAAGGTTGCAAAGATGAGAAGGAGTTGCCATCATGCAATAGATGGGACACTGTGGTGTAGATGAAGTGTGGAGAAGAAAATATTTCTGTAGACAAAAGTACAATTAATTGTAAGCAAAGTTCATCAAATGACATCTTAATAAACAATTCCCACTCAATTCGGTATTGTCTGTTATTTAAATAAAGGTTTCTTTGCAAAAATCAGCTATTGGTTGCAGTGTCCATTCATTTCTATAGGTTTGCCATTGATTTCAATGGAGTGAGGTCATTTTGGTGCTCTTCACAAGATGGCCACTGAACCATGACATACAGTCCCTGTGTTTTGACTGTAGCAAAATGGCCACCAGCAGGGGGGGTTAAGGGTCACTTCCTGTGTTAATGTTTTGATGCACACAAGATGGAGGCTTCTTGCCATGAGGCTAGTGTACAAAGGACAAGATGGTGATTCCCACGGCTACTGTCCTTCTTCCCCAACTGAGAATGGTTGGTTCTTTCTTTGGTGAGTGACACAACTTGCTGGGGAATTGTATTGTAGTTTGTTGGATTGTTTTGCTTCATTATGGAGTTTTATTTTCTTCCCATTTTGTTTACTGCCCTTGGTGATTTATTTAGTTATTCTTGTGCCCTGCTTTGCTTTCTCTTTTCTTTCTGCTCTGTCAGTATTATTATTTATTTTTCTCTGTGTTCTGCTTGAACTTTGTTTTTGCTCTGCACCAATTTTATTTTCGGCCCTTTTGTTGGAGAGTGAGGAGGATCACTCTTGCTGCAGTCAGTAGTTTATTTAGAAAGATGTTGTGCGTGACCGAGCGACAGTTGTGCAGCATGGAAAGTCAGAGAGCAGAACGCTCCTTTGGCAGTTTGCAGTCCTTTATTTTATTTTTGAATGGGCGGTCTGTTTGCAAATGACCAAGGAGAGAGGAGCAGATGGCTCTGTGCTGGCAGTTCTGATGCATTTACTTGTATTTTTTTTTTCTTTGCCCCTGAACATATTGTACTGCCGTGCTTGATTTCTGCTGCTGTACTGGCCCTTGCTATCTTGTTTGCCCCCCGATTATTGCCTTATGTTGTGCCCTGCTTTGTTGCTTTATTTATTTACTCTTTGACTTGTGGCTCTGTGTGGCTGCAGTAGTGAGAGGGAAATATAGAAACATAGAATTTGACGGCAGATAGGGATCGCTTGGCCCACCTAGTCTGTCCGTTTTCCTTCCTAACAGATAAGCTGCAGATCCTAGTTAACCAACAGCTTACTTCCTCCTACCCACCACTAGGACTGCCTTATGCGTGTCCCATGCATTCTTGAATTCTCCCACTGTTCTTGACTCCACGACCTCCTCAGGAAGGCTGTTCCATGCATCCACAGCCCTCTCTGTGAAAAAATACTTTCTCACATTACCTCTGAGCCGTCCCCCTCTATCTTCAAATTGCCCCTTGTTCTTGCACATCTCTTTTCTGAAAGATGCTACCCTCTTGGACTTTGTTGATTCCCTTGAGGTACTTGAAAGTTTCTATCATGTCCCCTCTCTCCCTTCTTTCCTCAAGGGTATACATATTAAGCTCCTTTAGTCTTTCTTCGTATATCTTCTGGTGCAGACCCTGCACCATTTTGGTTGCCCTCCTCTGGACAGCCTCCACTCTGTCTATGGCTTTGTGGAGATGGGGTCTCCAGAACTGCACACAGTACTCCAGATGGGGTCTCACCAACTGTCTTTACAGAGGGATAACAACTTCCTGTTTTCTACTATTGATGCCTCTTCCTATGCACCCCAGTATCCCCAGCCTTCCTTACTGCCTTCTCAATTGCTTGCCCACCCTTAGGTCATCTGATATAATTACCCCCAGGTCCCTTTCCATTTTTACTGTTGTCAGTATCTCACCCCCACTGTGTACACTTCCCTGATTTTTGTTTCCCATGTGCATTACCTTGCACTTCTTTGCATTGAATCTGAGCTGCCATACATTTGACCATTCCTCCAACCTTGCCAAGTCCCTTCTAATCCTTTCCACTCCATCTTGTGTATCAACCCTGTAGCAGATCTTTGTGTCGTCTGCAAAGAGACATACTTTTCCTTCCAGTTCCTCTGCAATGTCACTTATAAAGACATTAAAAAAGGACCGGTCCCAGTACTGAACCCTGCGGTACCCCACTAGTAACCCTCCTTTCTTCACTGTGTACTCCATTTACTACTACCCTTTGTGTCCTGTTGTCTAGCCAATTTTTTATCCAGGCTACCACCTTGGGACCCCCTCCAAGGCTGGCTAACTTATGTATTAATCTTTTGTGTGGGACTATATCACATGCCTAGCTAAAATCAATGTAGGCCATGTCCACAGCCCCTCCCCTGGTCTACTACTTTGGTCACCCAGTCAAAGAAATCTTTAGATTCGTCTGACACGACCTTCCCATTGTGAATCCATGCTGCCTTGGGTCCTGTGCCCCACTGGCCTCTAGGTACTCAACAATTCTTTCCTTCAGAAGTGATTCCATCATTTTCCCTACCACTGAGGTCAAACTAACTGGTCTGTAGTTTCCTGCCTCTGTCCTGCTCCCACTTTTGTGAAGAGGAATCACATCTGCCCTCCTCCAGTCCTCGGGTACCACCCCATCCTCCCATGATTTGTTAAAGAGAGTAGTCAGCGGTGTCACTAGTTCTACTCTTAGTTCTTTTAGAATTCTTAGGTGAATCCCATCAGGCCCCATTGCTTTGTCCACCTTCAATTTTATTAGTTCTTTCAGAACCTTTTCTTCTGTAAATGGACTGGTATCGACCCCCGCGCAGAGTGTTTCCCTTGTTTGGTTTAGGTATCTCCCCCTCCTCTTCCTTTGGGAATACTGAGCAGAAATATTCATTTAGTATCCCTGCATTTTCACTGTCACCCTCTACCCACATTCCCTCCCCGTTATTAAACCTCAGTATCCCTCCTTTGGTCTTTCTTCGCTCCCTAATATACCTATACAAGGTCTTATTCCCCTTCTTAACAGAATTGGCTATCCTTTCTTCGGTTTGGGCCTTTGCTATTCTGACTGCCTTCCAGCCTCTTTCTGTTCAAACTGATAAAGTTCTCTGTCCTGCTCTTTCTGTGTTTCCTTATATTTTATATTTTTCCTTATATTTATATGCTATCCTTTTCTCCTTAACCTTCCCTGCCACATCTTTTGAGAATCATAGTGTTTTTTTTCCTTTGTTGTGCTTTATTGATTTGCTTTGCACAAAGGCTTGTTGCCTATGTGATGGCTGTTTTGATTACTCCCCATTGTTCCTCCATCCATCCTTCTTGCCTGCTTGCTAGTGCTTTCTGAGGCACTCTCTCATTTTCACAAAGTCAGCCCTCCTAAAGTCCACTACTCTTGCTTTTGTATGGGTTGATTGTATGGCTGTGTTTATCGTGAACCACACTGTTTGGTGGTCGCTTGTTCCCAGGTGGCTACCCACTTCTAAATGTGAGATTCTTTCTCCGTCCCCATTTGAGAGTACCAGGTCTAAGATTGCTCCCTCCCGAGTGGATTCCAATACTAGCTGTCTGAGGCATGCCCCCTGTAGGGCATCAAGAATGACCCTGCTCTTGGATGTGCCTGCAGCAAAGGTGCTCCAGTTAACATTGGCATATTCAGGTCCCCCATCAACAATATCTCCCCTTTTTCTGCCATTCTAAGAAAGCTTTCTGTCATTTCCTTGTCCATTCCCTCCCCTGAGATGGGGGTCTGTATACAACCCCCATGCGAATTGTGGTGCCATTTTCTGTCTCCAGGGTGACCCAGCGAGCCTCATCTGCTCCCTGTTTACTCTTTAGTTCTGTTGCTTTGATCCCTTCCTTTACATAGAGAGCTACTCCTCCTCTTCTTTTACCCTCCCTGTCCCTCCTGTAAATTGTGTATCCTGGTATGCTGACATCTCAGTCATGGTTCTCTGTGTACCATGTTTCTGTGACTGCCATAATATCCAGGCAACCCTCTTCCATCAAGGCCACTAGTTCAGGGAGCTTGATACACAGACTATGGGCATTGGTACTCATCACCCTCCACTTTTTGATAGCTTTACCCCTTTTAGCCCCATCCCTGTCCTTACTGCCTTTGCCTTTTTTTACATTTACCTCTGTTCTGCTCCCTAATAACTTCTCTACCTTGGTGTTAACCTCACTAATTGCCATGTTTTGTGGGGGGAGGCTGGGATTTCCCTGCTCCTTTTCAGTGCCTCCCCCCTTGGCTAGTTTAAATGCTTGCCAATGAAGCATTTAAATGTCTCACCTAGGATCCTGGTTCCCCCCGGACAGATGCAGACCATTGCATCAGTATAGGTCTGCATCCCTCCAGGTGGCTCCCCAGTCCCCAATGAAGCCAAAACTCTGAGCTCCACACCAGTTTTTCAACCACTCATTGAATTCCTGGTGAGGAGTGCCCTAGCATCTCCTTGCCATAGACAGGCAGCACCTCCGAGAAGGTTACCGTGTCTACTTGTCTAAGGCCCCTTCCCAACTCTACAAACTCCTCTTGCACTGCTCTGATCCCATTCCTAGCCAGGTCATTTGTCCCTAGATGGACAATGACATTCAGCTCCCTCCCTCATACAGCTCCTCCCACAATCCTGAGGATTCGCTTCCTGTCCCTCCAAGCCGTGGCACCAGGAAGGCACCTTACCTCCCTCTCCCCTTCCTCCCCCATTTCTACCCCCCTAATTATTGAGTTCCCCACCAGGAGTTGTTTCCTTCCCCTGTGGGGTCCCATGCCACCCTCCTGTGGATCTCCTTTGTGAAGGTTCCCAGCATCCTCCTTGGTCTCCACTGCAGGTGCTTCCTTAGAGGAACCACTATCCACCAGAAGAGCAAATGAATTGTGGAGAGGCACAGCTGAAGGGATGCAACTTTGTTCCACCACTCTCTCCCTCCCTGAGCCCACCCTGGTCCAGCTTCTCCTCTTTCTTGGCAAACTCTGAGGTAGTGGCATTGGCCCTGGTGGTCCCTGGGTGGGGGAGGAGGTTTCACGAATCCTAGCCAGGTCAGCCTGGAGACGGGCAACCTCCTCTCTCAGACCAGAGAGGTGCCTGCAAATAGGGCAGCATCGCAGCCTCCAGAATGTCTCCCGGAACACTGCTGCCCCACAGCCATTGCACTGCACCACTCCTAGCATGTCTTATTTTGTGTTCCCTCTACTGTTTCTCTGTATGTTTACTCTCCTCTCCTTACAACTCTCACCCTTCCTGTTCTGGGACAGCAACTTCCTGTCTTCTTCAGTAGCCTTCTCCCTTGCTCAGTGTCAGACCACTAGCAGCTGGGGGGGGGAAGTGAGCTACTTTTTTTCCTTTAGGGTTGACAAAACCAATGTTTCTCTATGATCCTTCCCTTCCTACTGCCAAACAGGAAGTTCCTGTTGACAGTCAAATCCAGTGGCTATAAAAGTAGAACTGGCTTAGGGTGGGTGGGTGGAGGAGTGTGATGGAGGGCAATTAATAAGAAAAAAGGCTAGCAACAGGAAGTTGTAATTTGAGTCACTTGCTTTTATAGCGTCTAAGCCACATCCCCAATTAAGCTCTCTTTCCTCCTACTGGTTTAGCAAAGTCAGCTGATATAGTACTCTTCCCAGCACAGAACACTCACTGACTTTCTTTCTTTTCTTTCTTTTTTTAACCCTAAATAAGACCCCTTCTACTTCTAATAAAGTATCTGTCTACTTAATCTCAACAGACACTGACTCCTGCTGAGATATGAGTTTTAAATTAATAAGAAAATGTAGCTTCTTTTAGTTAGCTGCTTTCTGCTCTACAGGCAAGGCTAGCAACAGGAAGTTGTAATTTGAGTCACCTGCTTTTATAGTGTCTAAGCCACACCCCCAATTAAGCTCTCTTTTCTCCTACTGGTTTAGCAAAGTCAGCTGATACAGTACTCTTCCCAACACAGAACACACACTTACTTTCTTTCTTTTCTTTCTTTTTTTTTAACCCTAAATAAGACCCCTTAAGAAGCCATGGCTGGTGTCTGTGCAACTGCAGGGCAGGGTAGTGTAGCTTGTGGAGCTGAGACATGGTTTATTTGGATCAGCTTTGAGGACAGAAAGCAGCATGTAGAGCTACAGTTTTGTGTGTCTTTATTTTATTAATACTTGTGGAAATGCCATTTGTGAGCATGGTACACTGATCGCTCTGGGCAGCTGCAGCAGTATGGGAAGCAGCTCACACCATAGTTGCAGGGGTTCGGGAGGAGAGGAGGCTCCATGCGGCTGCTGTTGCAATGGAAGCCACAGTTCATGAGGAGCTGCAGAGCAGCAGGAAGCAGCTTGCTGATGTCCCTAGGTGCAGCTAGTCAGGAGCAGGTCACGCTCTGGAGGAGCCGTGGTCTGTGCGGTTTGCAAAGAGTACAAAGCAGTAGGTAGGGAGAGTGGAGCCGCTGTTGCAAAATGTGGAGTGGCTTTAAATGAGGGCAGTGTAATGTGCTGAGTTCTGTCATTGGCGAGCAAAACTAGTGGCCCTTGCTGCTGTTTTAGTGGCTCTGTGTTTCTTTGTGCAGAGGCAGCATTGGAGGGAGAAGTCACAGTCTTGAGGAGTTTACAGAGCTGAGCCATTCAGTCCTCTTGTGCGCTGGGGCAACCAGATGGCTGTATGCTGTGGAGTCGAAGTTGGGAAGAGGCATCCTAGTGGAGCTGCAGGGAGGGTAGGAAGGCAACCAGATGCCTCTCGTGGAAGGCATTATGTTAGGCTGTGCAACTGTATGGAGGGCAGAGTGGCTGGTTCTTGTGGAGCCACAGTCAGCATGAGGGCTGATTTGTAAAATTATTATTAGTATTATTTCTTTTCCTTTCTTTTTTTTCTGTAGTTATGATCCCCACTGAGAGAGAGAAGCTGTATGGGGAGCTGGCTTGGCAGAATGGAATGATTTGAATGGGCCCTGCCAAGAGGTGAGAGCTGTAAAGTTTGTACCTCTGTGATGCTAGGGCTAAGGAATTACAGAGTTGGCAGTACAGTTAATTATTTGTTCTGCATACAATGTCCCATTGTTCTTTCAGTCTCTGTATTGCAAGAAGGGGGCTGCTAGAAGGGTTGGAAACAGTCTTTCACAGTCAGGGATGTGGTACAAGCAGCATTCCAGAAGTTCAGGCATACTGGAACAAGTAACATGGAGTACCCAACGATGCATACAAGCGAGATGGGGTCTGGGCAGAAGAAAGGCCACATTCTCCACCATGTGTGGCATTTTAGTATTGGTCAGCCACTAAAGACCCTTACCTTCTCTCTGGTCTGCCGGACCTTTCTGTTGTTGCTGGTGAGGAGCCCTTGCTGGTACCGAAAGATTTGAGTCGGATGCAGAAATAAATGAATGAATTGGTGTTTATTCAAAGACATCAGACAGGAAGCGTCATTTCACCATGAAGTTCGGACTCTGACTAAAGGGGTCTCTATCCCCTGCTAGGCTGTAATTAGCATATATAATTAGCATAATGAGCCTCTAATTGCTACATTGTCCTACACTGTTTTAAAGGGGTGGCAGCTAGATTAGCCCCATGCTTAAACTGTACCCCACAAAATCATTAAACAAAACATACGGAACACCGGTACTAGACTGGATCTCCCATATGGGTGGTCTGTATGCTTTGTTTAATGATTGTCACCGCCTGGTAAGTCTAAGCTATGTACTATACTGCCAAATTTTTTGTATAGCACTTAAAATGCTTGCAGTGCAGCACGACAGCACTTTAAAAGAAGTGCATTGGTCAAACCTTGAGATGGTGCTGGTTTTGTTTGCCCTTGATCTTGGAGCAATTGTGCAGCAGGAAACAGGAGTACAAGGTACTTGCTGATGGTAGATACTGGGCAGTGGGGATTTTTGGAGGAAGATAAAGTCATGCAATAGTTACAGAGCAAATACTTGAGTGTGGGGTAGTTGTGGGTAGGATACTGGGTAGCAGAAGGACTGTTACTAGTGCAGAGCAGCTATGGGGCAGGTACTGGGGTATGGGTGGTTTTAGGACAAGATAAAGTGGCGTGGCGTAGTGAAATTGTGGGGCAGATACTGTATATTCTGGAAAAAATGCATTCTGTCAAACTCCTTTGTTCTGTGGACAAAATGTATTTTATGAGCTGCTTAATTCATTCTGTGGACAAAATGCATTGAGTGAATAAAATGCCTTCATTCTGTGGACAATATCGGTGGTCGAGAGGGCTGCTCGGCTAAGCTCTCCCCCACTCTGAAAATGGAGCCCAGGTTAAAGATTGCCCCAGGTACTAAAGGAGCTGCATGCCTGATTGCGACTGTTTGTTGGAGCTCTGACTTTTGGCGCCTTTTTTCAAATATTGCTAAATTCAAGTTCAAGTTTATTGCAGGAAAGTCTCTGTTGAGCAAGCTCATTCACAAGGAGGTCCTGAGGCACATACACATACAGTTCGCAATTACATTGACTGGAGATATAAAATGTAAAACAACAAAGAAAAAAAAACATATAATACAAGAGGTATACACACTAGAAGTCCTTATGCTATATATGCAGTACATTCCAGCTTTAACCTTGCCCTAAATTATGCAACACATTTCAGCTTAATAAGTAGAGGGCCAATTGGTACCTAGGAATTTGACTTGGCACTGGGAACCTAGTAGCACCTACATATGTCTTTTAATTTAGAGATAGCTAGTGTTTTGTAGGAGTTAATTGATACGATGCTGGTTAGCTTCAGCATGGCTTGTAGTTGGTTCCAAATGTTTGGGAGGGCATATGAGACAGCTCTTTGGCCAGCTGTGGTATGTGTCCTGGGAACATCTAGTAGGATAAGGTTGGATTTCCTTAGGGAGTAGGCGCTATGCGAGATGTGCATGAGAGACGTTAAATAGACAGGCAGTTTGTGGAGCAGTAATTTGAGGGTCCAAATGCCAGCATGCAGGAGGCCTCTGGTGGCAAGAGAGGTCCACCCAACTGCTGCATAAAGATCACCGTGGTGGGTCCTGTACGCAGAGTTAGTAATGAAGCGAAGAGCACGGTGATAGAGTATGTCCAGTTTAGATAGGCTCAAGGTTGGGGAGGAGATAAAGATAGTGTCTCCGTAGTCACGCAAGGGAAGGAATGTTGCTTGGACAAGTCTTTTGTGGTTTGCGAGAGAAAAGAGGGTCCTATTTCTAA
The DNA here is from genome assembly GCA_016271365.2 of Neoceratodus forsteri. Lineage (NCBI taxonomy): Eukaryota > Metazoa > Chordata > Ceratodontiformes > Ceratodontidae > Neoceratodus > Neoceratodus forsteri. The sequence continues at coordinate 295,834,256 of CM057459.1, forward strand.
AGAAGAAACCCAAGTGTGCTTTAAGCCTCTTTGATAGATCCTCGATGTGGTCGTTGAAGGAAAGCTTGTTGTCTATCCACTTACCTAGATATTTAAATTTAGGCACGACTTCCAAGGGTTCACCTAGGGAGGTAACTGTGAAGTTTTTAGGTGGAGTAGGTAGGGCACTAGACAAGGCAAGTCTTGAGAAAATCATTGTCTTGGTTTGTTTGACATTTAAGAGAAGCTTGGCATTGATAAGGTTGCTTTCTAACTGGATAAAGTCAGCTTGGAGTGCTTCCCTGACTTCAGTTAAGGATGAGCCTGATGCGTACAAAACCATATTGTCCACAAAGAAATGTATGCTAGAGTTCTTTATGTGGGAGTCAAAGTTGTTGATGTACAGGGAAAAAAGGATTGGTCTTAGGATGGAGCCTTGAGGGACTCCTCTGGCAATTGGAAGGGGGGCATATAGTAGGCCATCAGCTTTGACTTTTTGTATCCTTCCCATGAGATAACTGTTAAACCACTGTAAGGTAAGTGGAGTGGCACCTATGTAGGCAAGACAGGTGATTAGGAGGTGATGGTCTACAGTGTCAAAGGCCTTACTGAGGTCTAGAAAGACTGCACCAGTAACCTTTCTTGGTGTCCATAGCATGGATCCAGTCATTAGAGACTTTAGCCAAGGCTGAGATGGTACTGTGCTTCGACCTGAAGCCAGATTGGGCCGGGTTTACGAGTGAGTGTGCTTCAAGGTGATTTTTTAGTTGGTTGTATATAAGTTTTTCCAGCACTTTGGAGAGAATGGGCAAGATAGAGATAGGACGGTAGTTGTTTAAGTCACAAGGATCTCCTGATTTGAAGAGGGGAAGAACATGGGCAGATTTCCAGCAGGATGAAACAGTGGCTGTGGTAATAGAGAGGTTGAAGATGTGAAGGATGGGGGTGCTGTGAGCTGGGCATAGCCTAACCCCAAGAAAAATGATTCAAGGCCATCGTTCCCTGCACTTTTCTTGGTGTCAAGGCTAAGAATTATGTCTTCGACTTCTTTTTAGCTAAACAGGCACAACTGGAAGGGATGAGGTGGAGTAGCATGTGTAGTATCTGGGCTAGTGTTGCTATTCACTCGGCTAGCATATAGAGAGGAGTCGAATGCCAACCTGGCAATGGCAAAGTGAAGGTTAAGTTCTTCGAGGATTCACAGTTTATTTTCAATCATCCCGTCCTTGGCCAGAATCTTGGTGGGAAGGGAGGAAGCAGCAGGATGGCCTTCAATGGATCTCAGAGTCTTCCAGATTTTTTGGGAGTTCCCTTTGGCCTGTTCCAGAATGGAGATGTAGAAGTTTGCTTTAGTAGCATGTTCACTTTTAACACAGGCATTTCTGGCAGTTCTAAACGCCTGCCAGTCTGCCAGGTTCTTTGTGTGCCTGGCCCTAGCCCATAGCTTGTCTTTATTGGTAAGTGCAGATTTGAACTCTTGGGTGAACCACAGATTCGAGATTTTCCACACCCTCATTTTAATAAGAGGAGCATGCTTGTTAATTAGGGTGGTGAGATTGTCATTTAGGACAGAGACAGCAGCATCAGCAGATTTGGCAAGATACAGGTCTTGCCACCTGATCGTAGCTAGATCGGTTAGGAAGTTTACTGAGTTGAATTCATGGAATGAGCGTTTGATTCTGAATTTAGGGTGCTGCTGGGTTTTAGATTGGAATCTTGTACATACTACGGTAAATTACGTCGGCCCAGCAATAGAGATAGTCTATTTTCTATAAAAAAGTGTAGCCTTATTTTACCTCTGCTTTCCGACTGTTGCTTTTTACATGAAATCCCCTTTAAGAAGTTTACTGTAGCTTTACTGAAAATGAATAGCATAAGTTTGTGTTAGTTGCTAAATAATCTTACACCTCTACATTTGCTTTTACATGAAATCCCCTGTAAGAAATTACTGCAGCTTTTACTGAAAATGAAAAGCATAGTTTGTTTAGTTGCTAAATAATTCTTAAACCTCTGCATAGCCAGTGTCTTTGTAAATTAACTTGCTAGCTGTAGTCAGACAAAGGCATTCCTGATACAGTCCCTGCCCACACCCCACCCCCACAGTGAAACTTCCCTCCTCTGACCTTTATTAATTCACTGTGTCTTTCTCCCTCTTCCACAGCATACCAGTGGTCGAGAGGGCTGCTCGGCTAAGCTCTCCCCCACTCTGAAAATGGAGCCCAGGTTAAAGATTGCCCCAGGTACTAAAGGAGCTGCGCACCTGATTGCGACTGTTTGTTTGTTGGAGCAGTGACTTTGCCCCGCCGAATGCTATGCGTTCGGCTCACCACCGCCCCCACCACCACCCTTGGTCGGCATTCGAATATATAGCTTGATTTCTAGTCACATGACGCGAAATAACCTTTCAGCCCACTTTTCCATCTGCAGCTTATCTTTTCCTACCACTAGAGGCCCCCTTGCCTTTTTTTTTTCTTCTGTCTGCAGTCCTTTCACTCACTGCCTAACTCTCTATCCTACCATGCTCCCACTTACCCTCATCACTCTCCTCATGCAATTTCCTCAGGCACTTTCGCCAACCACTCACAATGCAAAAATGGGATGCAAAATGAATCCTCTTGTCAGCACGCAGCCTGGCACTCTCAGCCCCGCACCCCACTCCCACTGCACCTGAACTCCCAGCCTTTACAAACCCAGACTGATAAACCATTGTCTACACCCCCTCCCCTTTACAACACATACATAAACACCTCCACCCCCACCCCTGGATACCATCTCCTGGGCCAAGTAACCCACTGGAGCCCCCATCCCGGCCAACCTCTTTCCACATCTGCAACACAACAAATCCCCAGCTTTCCCCACTTACTCCTCCTATCTGCCCCCCTCTTACCTTGAAACTACCAATATCCACCATCGGCCATGCACAGCATAATTGCCAAAGACCTATTACTCGAGCTAACAGAAACCACCTCAGGTCACTCATTTTCCTCCTTCTTCTGACAGGCAATGTCCACCCCAACCCTGGCCCTCTAAATTCCCCACCATCTCACCCATCTCCAGGAAATGGCCTGCGCATCGCCTCACTAAACATTTGCAGTCTTCAAAAACATGGGACTCTTTCAGGGTTGGGTACCCAGAATCACCCTGATATCATTGCACTGAGTGAAACCTTGCTTTTCCCATCTGCCCCAAGTCAGCAGTCAACCTCCCTGTACCGCCACACCAAGGCTGACTGAGTGGGCAAGCGAGGGGTGGCTGGAAGCTGTTCACCTCATGGACTCGCTCTCTGGCCACTTACTCCCTCTGCCCATACTAACGTCCAGGGCTCAGACCCTCACCCTAAATTAATCCTAGGTAGGTCAACATCCCCTCTTCTCCTCCTCACCATGGCCTATGTCCCTCCCAAGGACCAGAAGCGAGCCTTCCAAGTCATCATGTCCTACCTCGCCACCCTACCCCCAAAGCACGTAAAAATACTACTGGGGGATTTCAACATAAATTGGCTGGCCAAAACAGCCGCCCCATACATCAACGAGGCATCAGCCCTCGATCTCACTCAGGTCATCAAAACCCCCACCCGGCTACACACCCGCATGGGGTCATCCTCCCTACTTGACCTAGTTTTCACAAACCGTCCCCAAAAAATAACCAGCACCCAAGTCCTCCCCGACACCCTAAGAGACCACTCTCCAGTTCTCTGCAACTGGTCTGGTACCCCCCCAAAACCTCGCCTAAAATTATTGCAAAGCACAAACTAGGGCCTGGTAAACTAGCCCTACTCAAGGCCCACCTCAGAGAATGGGATTGGACACCCCTAACTAAATCCCTTGACCTGGACCACGCCCTTGAACTGTTTACCAACACCTTTAACGCAGCCTGTGACAAGTTCGTCCCCTCACCAAAACAATGACCATGGTATTCATGCATCATGGTTCTCGGACCACCTCCAAGGTTTACTTCATCAGCGTGACACACTATGGCACCTTGCCAACGAGACCCAATGGCCTCTGGATAGGCAACATTATCGGGAGTCCTGAAACAAGTGCACCTGGGCCATATGCACCGCCAAAGTGAACTATTACAAAGCCACCTTAACCTCCACCTGGGGCTCTGGTCGCAAGTTCTGGGAAAACATTACGTATCTCTGTGGCAAAGCCCCAAACCTGCCACCTGACCAAATTCTAATAGATGGCTGCCTCTCCTCCAACCCCCTCAGAGTAGCCTCGGCCCTTAACACTGCTTTCACTGATCTCTCCCATGTGCTGCCCCCTTATTTCTTCGATCCCCCACCTGCCCATAATGCCCCACATCCTCCCCATGCTCCACCCTTCTACCTGCAAGTCCTTACCCCAGAGACTGCCAAACCCTACCTAACCAAAGCTATTAGCCAAAATCACTATAGTCACGACTCCCTGGACCTCAGACTTCTCCATCTCACCCTCCAGGAAGTCCTAGCCCCACTCACCCACATTCTAAACTGCTCCCTCTGTCAAGGGAAATTCCCTACCCACTGGAAATTGGCCTACATCACACCCATCCATAAAATTGGTGACCGCACATCCACAAACAACTACTGCCCCATCTCTCTCCTACCCCTCCGTCTAAGGCACTAGAACGCATAGTCGCCAACCAACTTACTGACCACCTTAACAAATATAACCTTCTATCCAGACAGCAGCACGGTTTCCGTAAGGGCCACAGTACCATGTCCACTCAGCCCTGGACCACGGCCACCTCACAGGTGCCATCTTTGTGGACCTATGTAAGGCATTCAATACCATAAACCATGCCCTCTTGCTTAACACCCTGGCTTTCACGGGTTTTTCCAATGACACCCTAAACTGGTTCACCAGCTATCTCTCCGATAGAACGCAGATAGTCAAGGTAGGCTCTGTCCTCTCCCCCCGCCTCCCTATCCGCTCCGGTGTCCCACAGGGCTCTGTACTTGGCCCCCTACTTTTCAGCCTATACCTCAACTCCCTCCCAGCATCATGCCCAGAAATCTACTCCTATACGCAGATGATGCGGTCTTGTTCGCTTCTGACCCACACCCCCAAGCTCCACCAAACTCTCCAACACTCGTTCCGTGAAGTCGAAGACTGGCTCACCACCCAACGTCTTATTATCAACTACAATAAGACAAAAGTGATGCTCTTTGCTGACTGCCAGAACCCACTCAAGAACCTCTGCCCCCAATTCCTCACTGCCAATCAGACCCCATTAGAACAAGTAAGCAGCTTTAAATACATAGGGATCACTCTAGACCCCACCCTCAGCTTTAATCAACATATCCTACACCTATCAACAGCCCTTAGCTCCAGACTAGGGCTACTATACTGGTACAAACACTGCCTCACCCCTGAAGTATTACAACTTACCATAAGCTCCTCAGTCCTCTCCCTGATAGACTACGGCATCCTAATCTACAATGCCGCTCCATCTACCACCCTAAGCAGACTCCGACTCATTTTAAACAAAGCCTGCCATCTCATCCTTGGATGTGATCATTTTACACACTCCTGCTCCCTTTACATCAGCACAAACTGGCTAAACCTAGATAGCAGAATCAGGTACCACACCTGCCTTATGACCAAAAAGGTACTACTAGGCCTCACCCTACCTACCCTAAACCAAATCATCCGCCCAACTCCCCCAGTCAAAACAACCCACAGCTCAAACAAGCAGCTGATAAGGGTACCCCGTGGCTGGACTTCCCAACTCCAGCGAACCTTCACTTACAGGACCCCCTCCTGGACTAATGCCCTCCCAAGTCATATAACAAACAAATTAAGTCTTGGCCCTTATAAATCCAAGCTACGGAAATACCTTCATGCCTCTAGCCAATGTGACTGCCCTTGACACCAGACTGACATATGAAGCTATCAAATTAACTATTGTCGGACTCCCCGTACCAAATTGTAACTATGAAACCCTATGACCATCAGCATCTACAGAACCTCTGTAACTATTATGGCTGTACTAAGAAGCAGAACTTGCTGTTATTCAACAAATGCACAACTATGTAACATCACTGACTGTTATTTGTAATTGTACTGTAATCTGTACTCCAAGTTCTATCCATGTATCCTTTTATGTATGATGTGGAACCTTTGTAAATGAGTCGCTGACTCAAAGGTCTTTCTGAATATTTCAATAAATAAATAAATAAAACATGCCTTTTGCCAAATTTCTAATTTCACTCTGTGGACAAGCTACATTATGTCAAACTGCTAACTTCATTCTGTGGACAAACATCAACTCCTTAATTCTCTTTGGTGGCAGGACATATTTTGGTAATTTCCTGACTTTGTTCTGGGGACAAAATGCATTTTGTTAGATTGCTAACTTCATATGGTGGACAAAATGCATTTAGAAACATAGAAACAGAGAAATCTGTTGGCAGAAAAGGATCCGAACAGCCCATCCAGTCTAACCCTACCCTCCCCATAGGTAGCCTTGACCATCCCACCCCTGTGCCCCCATTGTGGATTCCAGCCTTCTTTTTCCTTCAGGAACTTATCCTTCCATTTCTTATTTAAACCCTTGTAGTTATCCCATGCCTTGTTGAACTGTCCCACTGTTTTTGCTTACACCACCCCCCCTCTGGTAGCCTATTCCAGTGGCCAACTACCCACTCTGTAAATTAATGCCCTCTCCTATTTCCTTTGAATTTTACAACCTTCAGCTTTAAGCTGTGCCCCCTAGTGTTTAGTTTTTCTTTCATCTTAAAGATGCTCCCTTTCCTCACCTTGTTTATTCCTTCAGATATTTAAAAGTTTTGATCAAATTCCCCTCCCTCTCCCTGTTTCCAGGGGCTACAGGTCAAGCTCCTCCATCCCCTCTTCATAGGACCTCTGATACATGTCATGCACCATTTTGGTCACCCTTCTCTGGATTCATGCCACCCTATCTACTGTATCTCCCTTTGTCGGTGAGGTCTCCAGAACTGTACCCCATACTCCAGGTGGGGATGAACCATGGACCTGTAAAGGGGCATTATTACTTCCCTTTTCCTACTTGTAATACCCCTTCTTATGCATGAGAGCATTCTGTTTGCCTTTCCAGACTCCTTGTTGCACTGGTTTGCCTCATTTAGGTTGTCCAAAATGATAATCCCCAGATCCCCCTCCTGCTCCATTACTAAAACCTCCTCCCCTCCCAGGAATATATGGCCTTTGGGTTCCTGTGCCCTATGTGCATTATTCTGCACTTTTTGGCATTAAATCTCAACTGCCAACTCTCCAACCACCCCTCCAGCTTTCTCAGGTCATCTCTCATTTGCTCCATTCCCCCTCCCCCCGGTGTGTCCACCCTATTGCAGATCTTTATATCATCCTCAAATAGGCACACCTTCCTATTTATTCCCTCTGCTATATTCCCAATGTAAATGTTAACAAGTATTGTCCCCAATACTGACCCGTGTGGTACCCCACTTGTCACCCTTTCCTCCCTGGACAGAACCCCATTTACAACCACCCTTTGACCTCCGTCACCAAGCCAATCCCCCATTTGTTATTTTCTTTTCTACCCCTAAACTGCCCAACCTGCTCACCAGTCTTCTGTGAGTCCACAGAGTGAAAGAGTTTGACATATTGTCCACTTCACAATTAAGTTTGTGGACAGAATGTATTTTGTCAATTTCCAGACTTCATTCTGTGGACAAAATGCTTTTTGTTAAATTGCTAATTTCATGCTGTGGAAGAAATGCCTTTTTTTAACTCCTAACTGCATGTAACAAATTGTACCTCATAGCTCTCTGACCTGGATGAGAGGCCAGATGTGTGCATTTAACTGACTGGATATAGAATAGACTTTTGACTAGATAATTACTATTAAACCCAGAGGGCCAGATATTCAGAAATGCACCAAAGGCAGGCGCAACCCCAGTACAGCGCAACTCAACTGCGCTATGGCACAGTGACTACGATATTCAATGGCTGCACACTGCGACATGCACCAGCGGAACATGGCTGAATATCACAGGGATGTGCCATCGCGCAGTCAGAGGTGCACCAGGGAGCAACCCGACATGCACCATAGCACAACCAGGGATGCGCAAGGGGCAGAGGAAGATGCGCCAAGGCACAGCAGGTTCAGCCATAGGCACAGCAGCGAGCTAGGCACCGGAGAAGGGGGGGGGACAGCGTGGGGAGGTGATGGATCCAGGCCAGGAACACTGGCAGGGACACACAGCTGACCCACAGGAGACCACTGCCTATGGAGCACAAGCATGCAACCAGCTATCCCCCCCCAGCACTGGAGCGGTGGATGCATGGTACAGGCAGCACCGACATCCAAGGGTGAGCTCCCACTGGCCCCCCCCACTGGACGGCATGCCCCTGCCTGCCCGGACCACAGCAAGCCACACCCTTGCACATGGCACCAAACACACACACACCACAAAACCTGTACAGCCAGCCCATGGCCACCCAAGGCACAGCCACCAACCAAGGGGTAGGTCACCACCATGCATGGTCCACACAACAACACTGGCACACCACACAGCCACCCACCACACCACTGCAGCATGGTTCCACTCACCAGCTGCAAAGCAGACACGGACATCGATGGGTAAGCAAGGAACAATTGTATTGAACGGAAAACAACAGTATAAAACAAGGGATAGGGTAGGTGAGGGAGGGAAGGGGACAGGAGACAGGGTCCATACAGTCAGACAGGGAAAGGTAGGGGAAGGGAGGTCAGGGGCAAGAAGGGGGCTGGTGTCCACTACAACCGCCCATGGCCTGCCTCCTCCTGGCACCTACCCCTGTGCTGGTCCTTCAGCAGGATCCTCCTGGTCTGGTCGGCTATCTCCATGGTGTAGGACATGACTAGGATGATTTTTCACAGGAGGCGACAGTAGAGAGGCAGGCTAGATCCACTCTGGACACCTATGGCAAAGGAAGGCACAGGTGATCAGTGTACATCCATAACACCCGAGCCTCCCACTGTGCACAGTGCACAGTGGACAGTGGGAACACACACCCCTAGAGTGGCACCCTGGCCACCCACAGTGGGTGGGCCTATGCCTACTGCCAACCTGGCATGCTACAACAATGCACAGTGCTGGACACCGATGCTCAAAGGCCACCCAACCACACAGTGGCAGGCAGATGACACGGTGCTGCAACAGAACCACAGCAGCACTGGTGGCAGCCAGATGCACACCCAGCCCACCAACAGCTGCCACACATGTGCAATGGTCACCCCACAGTGCCATGCACATGCACCATATGCTGCACACAGCTGACACAGCACAAGGCACAGGAAGCCATGGCCATACCCCCACCCCGCCGACCACCCTGCACAGTGATGAGGGAATGCAGAGTGCCTACCTGTCCACCACAGCACTGCACATGCTGGTCCTGCAGCCACTTCTCTGCCAGCACGTGGTCCTGCTACCCCTGCGAAAGGGCCTGCAGCAGCCTGTTGCAGCCTGTCAGGTGCCCCTGCTGCCCTGGCACACCTCCGATCTTAAGGCCCTAGGACAGGAACACAAACAGGCACACATCAGAACACAGCCACAGCATGAGCCCACCGCCCCCACCCCAAAGCACAGTGTGCACCCCAGCTGGGCAAGGCCACAGGGTGGTGGTGCAATGCACACAGTAACAGGCAATGCCATGCCACAGGGCACACGATGACAGGGCCCCCCCGGTATGGCATGCAGCCCTGCCACCACCATGGTATGGTGGCTGTGCACAGATGTGGTATGAGCCCACTTACCTGGCCATGGCATGGCCCCTCTGCAGACATGAGCATGCAACGCCCTCAGCCGCTCAGGGTCCCTCCTCGCCAGGTCACCGTACTTGTGGTGGCACTGCTCCCTGGTGTGCTGCACCCCTGTGGCCTGGACCAGCCCATCCGTAATGACCTTCCACACCTCAGTCCTGGGCCGCTGCAGGGGCTGCTGCCCGAACAGGCCAGCGGCATGGGGTTTCACCTGAGCAACCAGGTTAACCTGCTCCACCTAGCTCCAATTCCTCACCCATCACACTGCAGGAGCGCCATGTTGCCAATGCACTAGACAATTCAAAATGGTGCCCAGTAGCACATGTGCACAACGTGCACGGGATGCGCTCCTTGTGGACAGTTGCATGGCCTCCAGCAATCGTGCATCCCCAGAGATGCGAGGCACGGGCGTGGCCACAGCGGCATGTGTGGCAGGAGTCCCAAAGGGGCATAGAGCAGGGCAGGGGTCAGGGGTCAGCACATGCAATGTGCGCATGTGTGCAATTGGGCCCATAGAGCACCATACCCCATGGGTCCAATAGCGCCGGAGCGCCATAGGCCCAATAGTGCCCGAGCGCCATAGGCCCAATAGCACCTGAGTGCCATAGGCCCAATAGCTCTTGGGTGCCATAGGGTCCATGGTGCTTAAGGAACCATGACCCCAGTAGAGCTACTAGTGCATGGTGTGCAGTAGGTGGTAGCACATGGCGTGGCACATGCATGTTGCTGAGGGTGCACTGCGCATGTCACAACATTGCGCCACAACATGCGTTGGAGCAAGTCCATTGCACAATGCGCAAGAGCGCGATATTCAGCCATCACATGCAAATGAGCTTATCAGCCTATCCACGGCACACTGGGGATATTTGCATCTCATTACCGCTGCTCAACATCCCATTTGCATGCGGTATGCTATAAAGGCACCGCACAACAGCACAGGCCATGGATTAGTATTGCAACCATCAGAGGTAAATACGCCTGCTGAGGGGATGGCCAGCACAGCAGGATGGATGGCTGGGGTGGGCCGCTGCAGCCAGTTACCACATGTCCTTGTCCACAAGTAGCAACATGTCTGAGCATGAGGAGGGTGAGAAGCATTGGCCTGTCCACAAGTGCAGGCCCAACTTTACAAAGGCAGAGGCCAATGCCCTGTTTGAGGCATACCTCGACAGGGAACCATTGCTAAGTGGCACCACTGGCACACCCCAGGCCAGGGCCATGGCCTGGGTGGAGGTGGCAGTGGCCGTAAACCAGCAGGGCAGCCACCAGCGGTCTGCAAAGAAGTGCAAGAAGAAGGTGGGCAATGACAAACATTGGATTAAGGAGATGTTTGTGGCCATACTGTCTGCCAGGTCAGCCACCGGTGGGGGCTAAGCTGCCATGCCCCAGCTCACAGTGCAGGAGGAGCTGGTGATGGCTGCCATGTGGCACAGCACAGTCGAGGGTGTGCCGGGCAGTGGCTTCCAGACTGGAGGGAGCCCATCACTGCATGGTACGTAAGGCAGGGTGGGTTGGGGGGAGGATGGTACAGTGGCACTAACACATCTATGTTCCCTTACAGCACTGGCACACCAGCATGCAGTGGAATGAGTGCCTGCGGCTGCTGTGGGGGCAGGCCCAGACCCGGAGGACCAGCCATCCACCTCCATGGGCATCCGGGGGCCTGATCGGCTGCAGCACACCACCGCCATCTAGCTGGATATCCTGGGCATGGTGGCAGAAGAGGCTCTGGCTGTGTTCCAGCAGGATGCCAGCCATGGCAAGCACTGTGCAGAGACACAGATCAGGGCAGGGTCCAACACCAATGACGACGTGACCATAATCCTGGACAGCAGGGGTCTTGTCATGGGGGAGACACCCATACCATCCACCATCACTGGCAGTGTGGCCAGTGGCCTGTTGGCGGTGGAACAGCAGCCCGCCGCTGCCCCTGGATCTGCTGTGTGCACAGGCACAGCAGCACTGGGTGGCAGTGGTGGTGCAACCACCCAGGTGCTGGCCAGTGCACAGGGGCCAGAGGGGCAGCAGCAGCAGACGGCAGGGGACATTGGGTGGCCAGGTGCAGCGTCCGCTGCCAGTGTGCCTCACATTGGCCAGCCCTGTGGGGACACCACAGTGCAGTGCCCACCTGAGCAGGGCGCCATGCAGTGTGGTCGTATACCACCAGTGGGTCAGTGCCATGCCCATGCACCCCTGGGTGCTGACCCCTTGACCGAGCACACCTGATTGCTGCGGGTCTCTGTGGATAACAGGTGCTGCTCATAGCTGGGGTGTGTTCACTCCATGCAGAGGTGTGCCAGGCAGCTGAGCAGTGTGAGAGGGGCACCGTGGAGGTCCTGGAGGCCATACAGTGCCTGTGGGAGGACACGACCACGTTCCTGGACCCCATAGCCAATGCGATCACAGACGGCCTTGCACCACTGGCTGCCACAGGGCGTGGCCACATGCCACAGACACCGCAGATTGCAATGTCCACCCCACAGCCCCAGCATTGGGTGACCCCCTCAGTGTCGACACTGGGCTCCATTGTGGGCATCCCAGGCACGCCTGGGGTTGGCCTGTTTGGGTGTCTGCAGACCCCTGGGAGGACCCAGTCACATTCCAACAGTTCGACCCCTGGGGGGAAGTCGCAGACTCCCCCTGTGGCCATTGTGCAGCCTGTGGCTGCCGAGCGGCTGCGGTGTGGCCGTCCCGTGTCCATGGTGGCCGTGTTTCTGTGTGGCAGACCTGATGTGTGCACCACCCTGTCCGCTGTCTGCTGCCCCGGCCCTGTGTGCACCTGGGTGGTGTGTGTGTGTATGCATGCACATGATACAGTCGTGGCATCTGTGTGTTGCACCACATGCTGCCCATGTGCACACCTGCCTGGCCACTGGTCTGTGTCTCATGTGCGTGATGATGGCAGCTCAGCACTGGTTGCGCCTGTGCACCGGCTCCCTGCATCTGATCCACACCAGGTACTAGCACCTGGGTGCGTGCCTGCATGTGCCAGTGTGTGCGTGTGTGTGTGTGTGTGTGTGTGTGTGTGTGTGTGTGTGTTGCTGTGCAGTGCTGCATGGTTTTGTGTGTGGCTGTGTGGCATGGCCCACCGGCCCCTGCCCCACGCCTGTGCGTGCATGCCCATGACCACGCCTGCACATGCCTGTGTGCCATGCCACTTTGTCTGTTCTGTGCATGGGGGTTGTCTACCACACTCGTGCACCATAGTGCTCCTATGCAATTGTGTCGCAATGCTGGTGTGCCATCTTCTGGAGCCGGGGATCTCTCCGCCCGGGGGGGCTGCCCACCACCCCACAGCCCATCACCCACATCTTCCCCACTGCTGGTCCATGTGGCATGTGCATGAAGATGGCAGCTCAGCACTGGCTGTGCCTGTGCACCAGTGCCCTGCATCTGATCTATGCCACGTGCTAGTGCCTGGGTGCATGCCTGCGGGTGCCAGTGTGTGTGTGTGTGTGTGTTGCTGTGCAGTGCTGCATGGTGTTGTGTGTGGCTGTGTGGCATGGTCCCCCTGCCCCTGCCCCATGCCTGTGTGTGCATGCCCATGGCCACGCCCACACATGCCTGTGTGCCATGCCACTCTGTCTGTTCTGTGCATGGGGGTTGTCACCTACCTGTATGCACCATTGTGCTCCTGTGTGTTTGTGTCTCGATGCTGGCATGCCATCCTCTGGAGCCGGGGATCCCTCCGCTTAAGGGGGGGGCTGCCCACCACCACACGGCCATCACCTGCATCGTCCCCACTGCTGTCCCCCTCTTCGGCCTCAACTAATATCCTACAGTCAATTTCCATGTTGTGCAGCAGGCAGCAGGGCAGGAATAAGCTGCAGGCCTTTGAGGGGCTGTACTTTAGGGCACCGCCAGACCTGTCTAGGCAACAGAAGCGTGCTTTTAGAATCCTGAACACATGTTCAATGATGTTCCATGTGCTGGCGTGTGCCTTATTGTACTGCTCCTCTGCTGGGGATGACGGGCGCCGGTAGGGGGAGAGCAGCCAGGGCCTGAGTGGGTAGCCACTGTCACCTGTGTGGACAGAGATATGGTTCATACAAAGGTTTGAGGGAGCTAAGAAGGCAGACGGAAAAGAATAACCCATAGCCGCTCCCTTCTAACATCCCTTATTTGGTCATGTTACCCTCCTTCATAATATATCTATCCAGCTGAGTTTTAAAATGTTTCTTTGATTTGGAATAAATGAGCGACAAGGGGGACTCATTCCAAGGGGCCACCACTCTCTGCGTAAAGAAGGCCCTCCTTCTATTAGTATTATACTTTATGTGCCTAAGCTGGAGAGGGTGACCTCTTGTACCCTTAGTGTCATTTTTAAATTGAAGGTTTAATTCATTTAAAAAATATTCATCCCCCATTATATCATAACAAAGTAGTAAATCACCTCTAACCCTTCTTGTTTGAAGGGGCATAAGCTTTAAATACTCCAAGCGCCCTTCGAAGGGCATATTTTTAATATTTGTATCAATTTAGTGGCCTACCTTTGAACCTTTTCAATATAATTCACTGCTCCCTTGGTTATGGGTCCCCACACAGGGGGCCCCATAGTCCAGGATTGGTCTGACATATGCCCTATACAGGGGCACAATCACTTCCTTGTTATGACTCTTAAAATTTTTCTTAATGTTGTGTAACACCCGTTTAGCTTTTACAATCTGTTTATTTGCATGCGAGCGGAAAGTCAGTTTGTGGTCTATAAGAATTCCTAGATCTTTCTCTTCCACAGAGTTTCCTAGCACCTTACCATTCATATAATAATTCTGCATACTATTATGATTCCCCAAATGTATTACACAACACTTGTTCACATTAAACGTCATACTCCTAGATGTTGCCCAGTCATATATACTATTCAGATCAGCCTGTAGGCCTCTAGCTCCTTCTGGGTCTGTTACTATTGTAGCAATTTTAGTGTCATCTGCATACTTACTTATCCAGCCAGAGCTATCCCTACCCATAGAGGACATAAACATTTTGAACACCACCGGCCCAGGACCGACCCCTGTGGGACCCCACTGGTGACCCCCACCCTGTCTGAATAATATCCATGTAAACACACCTTCTGGGTCCTCCCCCCAGCCAGGCCGCAATTCAGCGCACCACTCTGTGGCCTACATCTATATCAGTAAGACAGTGAAGGACCTGGTTGTGGGGAACCTTATCAAAAGCCTTTGCCAGATCCAAATAAATACAATGTACATCCTGTCTCCTATCCAGTGCCTCTGAAATCTTTTCATAAAAGCAAAGCAGATTTGTTACGCATGACTTCCCCCCAACAAATCCATGCAGCTCTCTATGATCCTGACCAGTTCTTCTTAGATGAGTATCGATGATGTCCTTTAGAATAGATTCCATAAGTTTACCAGGGACTGAAGTAAGACTAATGGGTCTATAATTTGCACAGTCCGCCCTATTTCCCTTCTTATGTATGGGCACCACATTTGCCTCTGACCAATCCTTTGGCACAGTTCCGCTTACAAGGGGTTCTTTAAACAGTATAGTCAGAGGTATTGCCACACTGTGGGACAATAGTTTAAGCATCTTATTTGAAATATTATCAGGACCTGCAGAGTAAGTACTTTTTAGGGTATGGATCTTTTCCAAAATTACGTTTGCAGTAATACTTATGGGTGTCTAATTGTTTGGTTTAATATCAAGTTACTTTGCTGCTTACCAGAAAACACTGTACTGAAGTAATCATTAAATATACTTGCTACTTTAAGTGGGTCTGAGATTATTTAATTTCCCTTTTTTATAGAGCACACATTATGATTAGATTTGCTCATGGAGTTTACATAACTATAAAACTGTTGCATGTTATCTCTATTCAACCAGGATGCTAGATTCACTTCCATTCTTTTTTCCTCACTCTTATGAGTTTCTTACATTTAGCCTGCACCACTTTATATTTACTCCATATTTGAGGGTACTGTCCGCGATTTTTATATAAGTTAAACAAGTTCTGTTTTTGTTGCAAGAGTTTTTGAATATCCCTACTTAACCAGTTAGGTTTATTTCCCCTAGTATTATATAACTTTATTTTTTCAGATGTTTATCACATACTACAACTAGTTTATTCTTAAAAACATTTCACATATCTTCCAAGGATATGTCTTTCGATATGTTATCCCAGTCTATATGCTCTAGTTCAACATTCATTTCATTAATACCAGTGTGATGAAATTTATATACCTCCCTACATCCCTTGGTGACGGGAATATAGTGTGCAAGAGTAAAGGATATCCCACTATGGTCACTATTCCCTAAAGGGGGGATGGTTACACAGGATGTAATGTTAATTTCCCTAGTGGACAGTACTAAATCTAATGTATTATTTCCCCTTGTGAGGGTTTCAACATTTTGGGTCTTATCCACTTCCAGATATAATTCCAAGAATTCTAAACTAAGAGGGGATCCTGCTTTGAGATCCTGCCAGTTTATATCCCTATAATTTAGGTCTCCCACCACCAAGACCTTTCCTAATTCACATGCTGTTTTTATTTCTTGATTCATTTCCCTGGAAGTCTCTATAGAAAGTGCTGGGGGCCTATAGCACACCCCTATAAGGATGGGTGTGCTCCTACCTGTTTCCAACCTAATCCAAATAGTCTCAGGTCCCGTCCCCACATTTTCTTTTATCTTGTCAGAGATATTTGTGGACTTTAGGGTGTTTGATATATATGCAGCTACCCCCCCCCCCATTTTTGTCCCTTCTATCCAAGTGATATAAATCATATCCAGGGATATGACGTCCCCATGTAACATCTCCCGTCCACCAGCTCTCAGTGGTAAATGCCATTTGTGTTCCCCCACTTAGTTCTGCCTGCAACTCATCCATCTTATTATTTAGACTTCTAGCATTTATAAGCAAACAGTGTATATCATTTGTTGATTTAGGTTAAAATTTAGTTAGGGGTCGAGTGGCTATGTCAGGCAGGTACCCTCCCCCCATATCTAGTTTAAATTATGTTGTATGGAATCTTTTATTGCAGTAGCTAATGTACAGGTTCTGAGCACATTCGGGTGTAGCCCATCCTTCTTATACATCTGTTTGTTGTCATAAAAGGAGTCCCATAGATTAATGAAGTGTACACCTCTGTTTTTACATCCATCTATTAATCTACTATTTATCCTCTGTATGGTATGATTCTTTTCTGGGTCACAACCATACGGGGAAAGGATACCAGAGATTATTGATGTCTGCCCTTTCTGCTGTATTAGGTCTACACATGCAAACATCTCCATAGAAATATCTTTTTCGTGTTCCCGTCCCACATTATTGCTACCCACATGTAACACCACGGTTTTTGCGCTCGGTATCTGGTGTAGTATTTGTGGTAACCAACACTTAATGTCATCTATCCTTGCACTAGGGAGGCAGTTTACAATGGTATATCCTTTATTTCCCCTTGTGACAATAGTATCAGTCTTTCATAATATAGAATCTCCTTTGACCACTACTTAATTACCCTTAAGGGGTATCCTCAGTGAGTGAGTTTGAGCAGGTTTCAGAAATGGTACTTAGGGGGGAATATCTATTTTGCTGCAGTATGTCAGATGGTCCCATCGCTCTCCTTCTCTTTTTACCTGGTCCTTTAGTAACCTTTTCCCAGCTACCAGAAACTATATTTTCGCAGGCAGTGACCCAGCCTTCAGTGTCAGAACCTATTCTTGTAACAGTATCTTTTTCTTCATATGTTAAGGGGGGGAGTTACACCTGGTGAACTACAGGCCTGTGGTTCATTGCCCCTTGATACTGTCAGTTGCTCTAACAATGCCACATTCTCCTTACATTTGTTTCTGAAGTAGTCTTGCCGTGGGCCTAAATTAGCTATCTCATACATGTTACAGTGACTACATTTTGTCAATTCCCCCCTCTGACAGAGAGACTCCAACATTCGATATATCTCACTATCAGGGACATCCATTGTTATCATGGCTAGTCTATGTTGAAAGGATCAGCAGCCCTATACTATCTATGATGTACAGCTTGCTGCCTCACAGGCTACTGCTTGTGGTGTGCAGTACCTTCTAGGTAAATTCGCCTACCCGATTCCACTTAGATGCCAACAGTCGTTCGGAGTGCCCCCTGTACACTTATCCATGCAGGACATGCAAGACACGCACTCAGATGCACGTGTCTCTGCGCGCGTCTCTGCATGTGCCGCTGCACACTCAAGCTCACACCGTTCGCTGACGTGAGTTTTTTAAATAGCCCCCACGGACCAGAAGTGCGTCACCCAGCCCTGCGAGGTCTGTCAGCACTATAAACACTCCTTACTTGATTAAAATACCCCTTATTTTTGAAACACAGCATCCAAGTTACTGTTTACAGCATATTCTACTATGTAGCAGGTCAGCCAAAAATAAGTAGTAAGATCCCCCTCCTCCTGCAGATGCCTCTGCTTTGGTAATACAGATATCAGACCATAGAATACTGAGAGTTTGCGCTATTGTCCTGCTAGGAGCTGCAGCTTCATGCACTGGTCTTTGCTACCCACAGGCCACAACAAGCACCTCCACTCAATGGGACTTCATATAGAAGCACCGCTCACTGGCGTGAGTAGTTTAAATAGCCCCTGCGGACCGGAAGTGCGTCACCCGGCCCTTCGAGGTCTGCCAGCACTACAAGCACACCTTACTTGATTTAAATACCTCTTATTTTTGAAATACAGCATCCAAGTTACTGTTTGCAGCATGTTCTGCTATGTAGCAGGTCAGCCAAAAATAATTAGTAAGATCTCCCTCCTCCTGCACATGCCTCTGCTTTGGTAATACATATGTCAGACCATAGAATACTGAGAGTTTGCGCTGTTGTCCTGATAGGAGTTGCAGCTTCATGCGCTGGTCTTAGCTACCCACAGGCCACAACTGGTTAGCCTGGTGTCCTCTGTCACTGTGCTCCTTGCCCTTTCCTGGTGCTCCCTCCAGAGCATCTGCCCAGCCCGCCCCCCATGCCCTGCTGTACCCAGCTGCTCATGGTCTTGCCATACTCACCCACTAGGTGACCTGTGGGGATGTCCCCACTCTTGTACCTGTGGCATAGTGCTGAGCTGTGCCAGATGAAGGAGTCATGTGTGCCCCCAGGGTATGTGGCACAGACATTGGTTATGCCCCCCCTGGCATTGCACACCACCTGGCAGTTGACTGGGGTAGCCCTTTCTGTTCACATATGCTATCCTCCTGGCCAGGTGGCATGCAGATGCCCACATGAGTGCAGTCGGTGGCCTCTAGCATGCCAGGCATCCATGCTACCCTGTGGAACTCCTGCATGGTTGATGAATGCTCTGCCTGTGTGCTGGGGAAGTGGATGTATTCCGCAGCATGTGGCAGCAGGGTGTTGAGGAACTGTGTGAGGAGTCATGACGTGGCCGACTGGGTTATGCCTGTAGTGTCCCCTGTTGGTCTCTGGAAGGTGCCCTTGGCGAGCAGGCACATGACAGCTGTTACCTTCATCTCCACCACCAAGGCATGGCTCCTTCTAGTGGGTGCCTGCATCTCCTTACTGCACAGCTCACAGATCTGCCTCAGAATCGCCTGGTTCGGGCAATACCGGCCCATGATCTCCATGTCAGCGTGGGTCTCAAAGCTGATGCAGAGCCGGTACTGCCTGTTCTGGGAATACCGCCAACAGGCCCTTCCATGACCACATCGCTCTGCCTCCTGCCACCTCACACCCCTCATTACTGCCTCTATCTGGAATACTGCACTGGCCATTGCCCCTGTTGTCATGTCACCCCCTGGGCATCTGGCTCCACCAGATCACCCGGCACTGTGGGACACTGCCTGTCACTCAGCCGGTCTCCCTCCTGCACCACCTGTCCCTGGCTGGCTGTCACCTGCGGGCTCTGTCCCCAACCCCTGTGGGTGCCTGTGTTGCTCCCTTTGGGTCTGGTGGCTTCTTCTCCCTCTTACTCCCTCTGTCTGCCTCCCTGTCTGTCACACACTCTCTCCCTGCCTCTCTCTCCCTCTCTCTGTCTCTCTGTCTCTCTGTCTCTCTCTCTCTCTGTCTCTCCTTCTGTCTCTCTCTGTCAGTCTGTCTCTCTCTCTCTCTCTCTCTCTCTCCCTCTGTCTTGCTCCTCTCTAGTGCAAGTGCCATCTCCCTGCTTGCTCCCTTTTTTTATAGGCTCAAGTCTGCTCTGCGCATCTGGCAGTTGCTCCTCACTTGCGCCATAGGTCGGAGGTTGAATATCGCACTGTGCCGCATATTCATGGGTATGCCCCCTGATCTTGTGCATGCATTCATTACTGTTGCGCATTGGTGCACTGCTACTTGCACTGCACAGTGTCTCCCATTGAATACTGCTTTATGGCACATCTCCGCAGTTGAGCATGCAGAACCCAGCTGCGCCATGTGCAACTGCTTTGAATATCCAGGCCAAACAGTACAACCAGATCTGAGTTTCCTTAAAGAGGACAGATCCAGAAGCAAATGATTTGATACCTTTTAATGGACCAATATAGATGTAACAACAAGAACAAAGTGCTCTAGCTTTCAGACTAACAAGTCCTTCTTCAGAAGCTCATGGAAGTTGTTTAGAAAATACAATACTTACAAGAGCTAAATAATGCAGAAAAAAACAGAAAAAATCCCCATTGGTTTAAACTACTCATTTAAAAAAAAAAAACAGAAGATGATATCAGAGAAGTTTAACAGTACCATACTGCCTTCAGCCAGGAGGAACCCTGGGTCAAAGGTGCTTGGTGGAACACACATACAAAGAATCCTACTGCATATAAATTTAATTGACCTAAGATAACACTGCTGAAGCAGATAACTCCTAAATCAAGCTATGAGTGTCACAGTTTGTATAAGGATGTGATTACTGAAAGGCAACCCCCACCCAGATTAAAGACAAACTAAGATTGTTATAGGGCTCATGAAGTTTCAATGTCTGCATTATAGACAAGAATTTACCAGTAAAGTTGTCTTAAAAACATCAGTGCACACTGTGTGATGTGTAAAACCTAGCTGGACCTCTCATCCAGCTGTACTCTCAAGCTAGACATAAGGCCCAAGAAATTTCCAAAACCTCTAGTGTAGTGACAGGACTATATAAATGATAATTTAAATATAAATTGACAATATTAGTGTCAAACAAAAAACTCTAGTCGAGGAACCTCAAGGAATTAAGACCATGTAGCCTGACATGTACTTATGTCAATATACACTGAGAATGTAACAACTTGATATTCCACAAGTGTCTAAGGAATCTGAAAAAGAGATAAAAATGTAATTTATCTCCTCTTCATACAAACAATACACCCTAACCCACCCCACATCACCATAATGTGGGTGGGGGAGATAAATAGCTTTAAGGAGATGTTGTCTCTCTCTCTCTCCCCCCCTTTTTTTCTCTCTCTCTCTATCTCTGTCTCTCCCCCCTCTCTCTCTCCCACAGACACACACATGCACACACACACTCTCTCTCCTAGTGAACCTTTATTCACTTCAGTCACTGCAATTGTTCTCCAAAGGAATTCAACTTGTCATGAAATCCTAAGTAAAAGGGCTTATGTCTCCTAATACCTACAGAGCAAAAATGTGACACTATTTAACCGTACTACTATCTGCATAGAAACATTCCCAAGGATTCTGGATAGAACTACTATGAAATAAACTGCTACCCTCCCCAGGATAAGGTAACTAGAAGTAAATATAAAGTATGTGTGTAAAACCAGAGGTCTAACATACCTACATATCCACAGATTACTACAGTATTAGCCTAATGTAAAAAGATCTATCAAGGACCCCCATGCAAATGAGATCATGCACCCCAATATGTACAGAGTTAAAAAAATTTATATGTGACAGTATATGATAACACTCCTGTATGTACAGTAGCAGGCTAGGTAATCTGAATATGGTGCAGTGGAATCAATCCCACCCCCAGGCAAAGATAAAAAGTAAGGAGGAATTAATATCCATTATGTGTGTGAAGTAAGAATAGTAACACACTTATAACTCCATATATCTAAATAGAGACCTACCTCAATGTGACCGCAAGCCCCACATCTGTTATATCACATACCTCACAACACATACCCACACACATACGTACACACACGCACCCACATCCCACACATGCTGAAGTTCTATAATATGTCAGTCTGAAAAAGAAGGGGTCTGTGGATGTTAGTTTCTGCAGTGTCCCATAAAAACAGGATCAACATTCATCCCATCTGCTACCATATTGAGATGTAAAATAAGTTTCATTTCAAAAGCCCATCTCTGTTGTGTGTTTTTGAGATTTCCTTTCAAGACCATTACTGACGTATCTGAGATTGAGTGGTCAGACTGGGAGAAGTGTTGCCCCACTGGTTTTTCAGTCTTCTTTGCTCTAATAGTATGTCTGTGTGAGTTCATCCTAGCACAGAGCTATTGGCATGTCTCTTCAACATAACCTGTTTGTGGACATCTCTTGCACTGAATGAAATTAAAGAGGGCAGAAATTTATTTTTAATTGGTAGCTGTTTAGAATGTTCCTATTTTCTTTTTTTTATTCAGAGAGAAAAAAAAATATAACAAAACAATTCATACATTTAGATGTCATCTCAAAATTTAACATGAAAGCAAAAAGTAATCCTGAAAAGTATAATTTAAGTTTTTCATGGTGGGGGTAAAAAGAAATCCATGCATTCAAAAAATAAGTTAAGAGCTCTTCTTAATTTATCTATCTAAATTATCTTTTTCTACGCTCCAAGCTTTAACTTCCCAACTGAGAGAAATTAACCAAAAAGTTTATCATTTTAGGCAAACACCCACTTTGCCAACTTTTACTTAAGTAGGATAACAACAAGCTGTCATTAATTCATAAAATTCATAAAGTTCAAAGAAGACCGGTTATGTGGACATAGGAGTATATTGAGTATTGTCCCCCATGGGCCCTGACTACTTAAAAGAGCTTCTGGTTCCCTATCGCCCAGAGCGACAGCTCCGTTCAGCTGACGAGGGGTTGCAAGAGATCCCAAGGGTGTCCTTGAAGTCTTCTGGGGCCTGTGCTTTTATGTACGTTGCCCCTACCCTCTGGACTTCTCACCTCACACAGTGTGAGTGTATGACAGTGGGAGGCTTTAAATAATCGTAGAGAACTTTTTTATGGTGCCAGGCCATTGATGGCATTTAGTAAATGAACCCTGTTAGATTCTGTTTGTTTTATACTGTATTTATTGTTTTTATTATTCTGTTTTAATCTTTTGTAAAGTGCCTTGATACTTGAAAGGCACTTTTGTGAAAGAAAGTTATTATTATTATTATTATTTCTTCTTCATCCGATTCATCCTGGTCAGATCACAAATCTGTGAGTAAGGTGACTTTTTAAAAAAAAAGCCTGTGCAGCATCCACATTTTCAAAAAAACAACTTTACTCTGAAAGGTAACTTTGAGTCTTGCAGGGGATTGTAGAACAGCTGTTACACCAGCCTGAAGAAATTCAGACCTTAAGATGACAAAACGCTTTCTTCACCTCTGTGTAGCTATACAGAAATCAAGATACAAATGAATCTTACTGCCCTCATACAGAAATCCTTTCTTTGATCTGGCCACATGAAGCATTTTATTCCTCTGATCAATTGAAGCAAAAGTACATATCACATATCTTGTCATTGGCTCTAATGAAGCAACTGTCCCTTGCTTCTGTTTTGCTTGTAATCTAAACACAGAGTCCAGAACCACAGGTTGTTCAAATGAAAAAGCTATCGTTAGAATTCTTTCAACCTCCATCTTCACATCCGAGTTAGGAATCTTAGCTGAGAGCCCAATCATTCTCAAATTTTTTAGCAGAAGAGTATTTTCTACTTTCTCCAGCTTTGCGCATTGTATTTAATTGTTTGTGGAGAGAAGCATTAACTGCCCCCTCCACAGTCAGGACCCTCACAGCAATTCTTTCTGTGCATTTCTCAGTGGCTCCAGCTCATTCCTCAACTGTAGCTATTTTGGCTTCAATACCACCACAACGTTGAGAAATTTCGGTAAGAGATATTTGTACTTTCATAAATTACTCTTTCATGTCAGCTTGTAGTTCAACCAAAAACATTTGTAGAGAGACTAAAGTTGGCTTCTGTGGGTCTTTTGCCTTAGCACCTGTTTCAGGATATGCCATTACCGGGGAGGACGACTCTCCAGGCAGGAGCAGCAGACCTGCTGCTCCTGCTGTGGAGGTACCTTCCCAATTTCTATTTTGGGGGAAAGGAACTTATCCATTTGTTTGGCTCTAGTGACTGCTCCTTCCTTTTGCTTCAAGCCCTTCTGTGTGGCCATTCAGTCTCCAAATTAAAATGAGTAGATGAAATGAACCAGGTAAGCCAGGTAAGGAAAAAGCAGCTCTAGCACTTGTTATAGCAGAGCTGTGAGAAAGTGCACGTGGCCATGTTGCTCTCTCCAATGCCCCCCATTCAGAATGTTCCTATTTTCAGAAATGATATTCATACTGGGAGGACTATCCCTGTGGTTCAATGGGTGGAGCAACAATGTCACTCCCCCATCAGGCCTTAAAAGGCTACTCATCCTGAACTGTGCCAGAGTTTATTTCTTCATTGTGGCTTGAGGCGCCGCTCTTCCTGACTCCCTGTTCCTGCCCATGTCTGCCTGCTCCTGCGGTCACCTCCAGCTGCCAGCTTGCTTGGTACACCACTCGTTTTTCCCTCCTGCTGCATTTGCTGTCTCTTAGAGCGGCTTGCCCACCGTGCTCCCCTTTTTGTGCCACCTGCAGCCCCCCCTCCATTTGTTCCTTTGCCACTCTGTGTCTCTGTTCCAGTGTCTCCCCCCCATGCCTGTTCTTCTTAAGGGGGGGTCTGCTCACCCCCTTCTCATTATGTCTGACTCACCCAAGTTCCTCCATGGTCCCCCTTGTCTCCAGGTCCTCTGCACATTCCCTGCCATCCTTCCCTTGCTCTTGCTCTTCTATGCTTTCTTCGTGGCTGCCATTGTCTCTCACCGGTGCTTCCGGGGTGTGACATCATCCCTTATGGTAGCTGGTTCATTCCACTGGGGTGTCATACAGACAAGGCACACTGATGAGTCCTAGATGGATGAAACGTGTCTGTGTCTTCCGTTGGCACCCTTTGCAAACTGTGAGAGGCCTTTCGGCACCATGCATTTCTGCTTAAAGTTGAACCAGCATAGTATTCTGTGGTGATTTGCATATACATCCCATGATGCTTTGCATTATGGGAGTATGTGTGATTTTGTATTTCTTTGAAACTTGGCTTCCCAGCCTTTGCCCTTTGGGGTAACTGTTGCTTCAGTGCTTATGTACTGAGGTTCTTTGATGTTTATCATCCCAGAGTGCTCCATTGCAGGTTGCTTGCACATCGCTCCACCATACCTGCTGCTCCATGGATTGTTCCTGCTGCTTCCTGCTCCCTCTCCCAAGGATGTCTCCATGTTCCTTCAACTTGCTCCTCAGTACCATTTTGTCATTACCATTCCATTCCATATTCTCCTTCCTCCTGCTTCCCTGCACTCCTGGGTCACTCCTGTGGCTGGGTTCGTTCTGCATCATTTTGCTAGCCTTCTCATCCATGCCAGTGGAAACTATTGAGGGACCTTTGTGGACTGCTACATCCAGCTTGCTGGCTTGGCTCATAGCCAAGGCCCCTACTTTTCTGCAGCACATTGGGACCAAGTTCTGCGGCAAGACTACCATTTGCCGCAGAATTTCTGTGGCAGTGGTTTGCAATTTCTGTGGAAGTTCTGCAGCACTAACAGACTATCCCATCACAGTGTCAGCTTGTCATCCTGACCTCACTTTCATGGCAGTGGTTATAGCAATCAGGATGGCTGAAAGCACAGTAACATTAGTTCAAAAAACAAACTTACAGAAATAATTTTATGTCTAAAAAAGCAAAAAAAAAATCTATCCTTTAATCCCTTTAATCTATCCCTTAAGGTCCTAGCCTATTGCATAAATGAAAAAGGAAGAGGGGACTTTATGTGATAAATAAGGTATTTCTGTACTCATGCTGTCTATACCACTCATGAGGTCCCAACTGTATCTCTTATATATTTATATATGCTGTCTACACCACTCATGAGGTCCCCACTGTGTATCACATATATAATCTGTAACATACATACATACACGTGTGTGTGTATGCATGTGTGTATAGTGAGAGAGATAATATATATGTGTGTGTGTGTGTGTGTGTATTATAGTGTCACGGTAGTGCCACTAAAGTTAGGGTTGAGTACCCCATTTAAGGTTAAAGTGTGAAATTTTGCATCTTAATAACTTTGCTACCGTATGATGGATTTTGCCTGAAATTTGGCAGGCTCAGAGCAGTACCATAGTCTCTGGATCTGCCAATTTTCATAATGGTCAAACATACAGCTGCGGAGTTATACAGTGACATTCTGTAGCACATTTATGCTTTTTTGCGCATTCTTTGCTCACACCTACAGGTAGCACAATTTGTGCAACCGGTCCAAAAACTTTAGGAAACATGTGGCCTGGGTCACCGATGTGCCTTTAGAAGATTTTGTAAAAAAATATTAAATGGTTCAAAAGTTATTCAAAAAACAAGTTTCCCATTATAGTCGATGGGAAAAGTTAACAAAAAGTTCAACAGTGTTGCAAATGCAGTTTTTAGTGTCACAAATGACCCCCATAGTGTCATGAGTCAGCCATTTTCTTTTCAGTTAGTGATCACAGAAATGTTTGGCATTTAAATTTGGGACCCTCTAGGGACACAATTCTTTCTGTGTTCACCTAGTCGGACCCTGAGGATGCTAGCCATGTCTTTTTTGGCAGATTAAACACCTCAGAAATATGTTTTTGACATTTTGTAAAAAGTAGTGTCACACTCACGACACTTTCGTGATTTCATTTGAGAAAGTGTCGTGATTTGTGACACTATTTTGCGACACTATGCCCAAAATGAACAGAATTATTTGCCACCCTGCTGCAAAACAACGGTTTGTTCTTTGGGGCTGAAATTTGGAGGAATGAAAGCCAACATCCCACAGATGTGCCTTTTAGTGGTTTGGTGACACAATATTGCATGGATGGAAAGTTACGCTACTCTGAATTTGACACTTTTTCCCATAGACTAACATTGCGGCATGTGCCACACCTTTCCGGGCCCGTATCTCGGAAACTCTTCGAGATACGGTCTTTTCGTTGAAAAAATGCTTAATCTCCCACTAGGGGGCTAAGTACAAAACTAGCCAGGAAAGTCATAATTTATATGAAATTTAAATTGTTTTTCTATGTCGTACGATTCCTGAGATATAAGCAATTTAGTATTCCAAGTGCTCATTTTCTGCTGCAAGGCTCATCATTATGCATGCATCCTTTGTATTCATTGTGTTTCTTTTGGTGAAAAAAAGGGTGTGTGCTTTCGTTACTGTCACAGTTAGCGTTCCCACTTGTGTTTCCGTAACCATTTGCGTTAGCGTTCCCATCTATGCCACCGTGTCCGTTACCCTTTGCCTTTTTGTTTGCACTTGTGTTTGCGTTACTGTTACCATTTGTGTTTCCATTACTATTTCTGTTTACATTTCATTTTGCATCGCCATGTGCATTACCATTTGCATTTACGTATGCGCTTCCATTTGCATTTGTATTTCCTTTGGCGTCATCATTGCTGTTACCATTAGCATTTGCATTTCCTATTGCAGTACCGTGACCATGCGCGTTACCATTTGCTTTTCCGTATGCGCTTGCATTTGTGTTTGCATTACCATTCCCATGTATGCCACCGTGTGCGTTACCCTTTGCGTTTTCATTTGCACTTGCATTTGCATTACTGTTAACATTTACATTCCCATTACTGTTTTTGTTTGCATTTTGTTTTGCGTCACCATGTACACTACCATTTCCCTTGCGTCGTGCTTCTGTTTGCATTTCCTTTGGCGTCATCGTTGCTGTTACTGTTAGCATTTGCATTTCCTATTGTGGTACCATGACAATGCGCGTTGCCAGTTGTGTTTCCATATGCGCTTACGTTTCCATTTCCGTTTGTGTAATCGTTCACATCTACGTCACCGTGTGCGTTACCCTTTGCATTTTCTTTTGCACTTGCATTTGCATTACTGTTAACATTTGTGTTTCCATTACTGGTTTTGTTTGCGTTTTGATTTGCGTCACCTTGTGCATTACCTTTTGTTTTCTGTACATGCTTCTGTTTGCGTTTCCTTTGGTGTCATCATTGCTGTTACTGTTAGCATTTGCATTTCCTATTGTGGTAATGTGACCGTGCGTTTTACCATTTGCATTTCTGTATGTACTTGCATTTCCATTTGCATTACCGTTCCTGTCTATGCCACCGTATGTGTTACCCTTTGCGTTTTTGTTTGCGCTTGCGTTTGTGTAACTGTTAACATTTGCGTTTCCATTACTGTTTTTGTTTGCGTTTCCTTTTGCATCACCGTGTGCATTTCCATTTCTGTTTGCATACGTGCTTCCATTTGCATTTGCTTTTCTGTTTGTGTTTCCTTTGGTGTCATCGTTGCTGTTACCGTAACTGTCTGCATTTTCAATTACGTTACCATGCCCGTGTGCATTATGGTTTGCATTCCGTATGTGCTTGTGTTTGCGTTTCTGTTTTCATTAACATTTGTGCTTGTGTTTGTATTACCGTTTGCATTATCATTTACATTTGCATCACCATGTGTGTTAGCATTTGCGCTTGTGTTTGTATTGCCGTTACTTCACTATTTATAGTGCACATTCTCAAAAAGAAGGGAAATTCATGGCAAAATACTCTGTTTAATGCATCAGTTAGGGTTGTTCCACAGCAACAAAAGTGAGGAAATTCAATGTTAGGGTTCCCACCTCCTTGCACCCCCACCCCACCCTGCCCCCACCCATCGGGGTGTGCTTTGGGGTCATCGGTCCTAACTGTCACCCCATTCTCCTATACTGCACCACCTCAGCTTGTTTGCACATGGGATGGGGTGAGAGTTAGGATGGACAACCCCAACGCACACCCCGATGCCTGTTGATCCAGAGATCTATGGTACCACTCTAAGCCTGCCAAATTTCAGGCAAATCCATCATACGGTGGCAAATTTATTAAGATGCAAAATTTCACACTGTAACCTTAAATGGGGTACTCAACCCTAACTATAACAGGTCCCTTTGGAAATGGAATAAACAGAATAAAGGAGATATTGCAAAACTCATTTTTCATGTCAGGCTGCTTCTCCTGACACACTACGTAACATCATCAGGCCATGACATGCATGTGAACCCATTGTGAGCTAAAGCTCTCCAGCCCTTCACAATGTGTACCTGTGTGACAGAACACTGTGTCACACCTTCCCAGGATCAGAGCAGTGGTGTGCTCCCCCAATCCTTGTGCTGCCCAGCCAGCTCACAGAGCTCATCTCTGAACCTGACTTGCTAGCACAGGAACACAACATGCTACCCTCTGGCCCAACAGCTGGCCTTGCACACATTTCTCCATAACTTTTAGGTGATTCTATCAACCAATGACAATATGTAATCAACAACCATAGCTAAAATGTGTACAGTGCAATTATTTATTTAACCGGTCTATTCTTTCAACAGGTCTGCACATTATTGTATTCCACTTTTCTGGGCATAATTACTTTATTTTTCTTAAAAATGGCAGGTGAATTCAGTTTATCAGTTATTCATTTCAAATGGCATCCCTGTACCTTAAAGGCAAAAAATAAATTTGTACAAAGTAAGGTATTGACTTAACAGGTCTATGCTATTGTCAAGGTTTTGTTTAAGTTGGCCCTAGTGTAATAACGTAAGACTGAACATTGTGTTAGGCTGTAGTACAGGTTGAGCAAATATCACTGTGCCTATGTGCTGTGCCACCGCTTCGGGCGGTGGGAGCTGTGGTAGATAAGTGACTATTCACGTCTGTGGCAGACTGCAGCCATTCCATTAGCAAATGGAAATAGCAAATAGCATTAATAACATCACATTCTGAACATAGAGGAGGTTTGGATATAAAAAGAGGGGAAGGGAACCAGGTTCTATAGATAAATGGAAATATTAATAAAGAATAACCAAGAACAGTGAATTCTGTGGCACTGCAGAAGTTCTGCACTAGGTTGCAAATTCTGCGCAAAATTCTGCAGCCACAGAATTCTAGGGGCCTTGCTCATAGCCAGGTTGCTGCTTGGCTGCCCCAATTTTTGGGCAGGACTCTGTGCTCCTCTTCACCAGCCCTTGTCTCTGGACGGAATTTTGCTGCTTGTCTTTCACCATTGCACTTTCTGCAGTATGTCTCTGTGCTTTCTTTTTTTTTTTCAATTCCTCTGCTTTCCATGTGCATCATTTGGTTCTGGGTCGGGCTGGCCTATGGGGTGCCTGGCTGTTTCCTGGTGCCCCCCTCCCAGGTTCCTGGTCACCTTCTCAACTCTGAAAGCTCATATTTCTCATGTATTCTGTGTTGCAATTGAGTTTGTTTGGCATTCCCAGAATGTGCAGAGGGCACTCTCTGAGCTGTGTATCCCATGTATGTGGAATTTTCTCTTTGGACTCTATTCCATATTCTCATTTGGTGCCCCTGCATCATACCTGCAGCATCGCTCTTTGTCTGGTTTGCCATGCTCACCACTTCTGGCTTCTCAATGCCCTGGCTGGGGCTGTTCCCAGAACTGCCTGCATTCCATTGTAGGCTTTTCTTGCCCTCCTGGCTTCTCCCCTGTAACTGGAATGTCGGCCTCGGCCAGCTTGCTGTCCATGTTTTCTTTTTTTTGGGGGGGGCTCCAGCCCTACCACTACTCCTTCACTACTCACCTATCGCATAAACCCCTTGCTTCATTCATCCCCATTCTTTGGTCCTTGCCAGTCTTCAAGCATTCAGGCCTTCAAGGCTTCTCTCCATCTTCATACATCATTCATTTCATACCTCATCTTAACCGTACCAGCTTCCATGACTTCACTCCATCATCGTATATCATCCATTTCATATTTTGCCTTCCCGTACTGGCCTTCTAGACCTCATTTCATATTCGTACATCGTCCATTCCTTTCCTCACCTTAAACCATTCAGGCCTTCAAGGCTTCTCTCCATCATCATACATTGTCCATTTCATAATTCACTTTAACTGTTCTGGCCTTCAAGGCTTCTCTCCATCATTGTACATCCCACAAAGTCTGCATCTAGAGCATGTGAAGCTCGGAGCAGGGTCCTTCTCCCTGGCCCATAGTGAGAATGTATTCACTCTGAGTGGACCTCCAGTCATCCCTTATTTCAGCAACACCTCTGGATGTAGAATTCCTGACTTCAGGCTGCAAGGAGTGGGGCTCTCATCATCAGGGCCCCTTTTGGCTGCCCCAGCAGGTTCAGAGGCACTCTTCACGCCATTCTCCATCTGACCACCTCTGGTTCATCTGATCTATTTTGTAGGCTCGTGTAGGCTGGCAGAGTGCCTCAGTGATCTTTTCTCTCCTCTGCTTTTGGGCGTCTAGTTGCAGAGTCATCACTCGCAACCCTCCACAGCATTCCCATTACAAGGACAGAGTGAGAGCTTAATCTCAATTGGAATATTTTCCTCTTCCCCAGTAGCGACTCTAGTTGCAGTAGCTGAGCAATCACTACTCAAAACATCCTTCAGTCTGGAGGGAAGGTGACCTAGGCCTTAGATCCCCGGAAGTTTTCTCCTCAAAAGGTTTTTTCCTCCCCTGCATGCTGATGGTCGTAATATTAGACAGGTGCTTTCATAGGTTCCATAGTTAGGTTCCGCTGTTGGATGGAGTTGGATGGTGGCCCTGGCTGTTCCCTCTCTCTATAGGAAATCTGGCCATCAGCATCTTGTTTGCTTTCATTTCGTTCATTGTCCTCATCATATCTCGTTCTTCTCCTGTTCTTCCCATTAACGTCTATCTCCTTACTTTTCAGTCTTGATATATTCTGATTTCTCACCTCTTAAATCAACACCCTTTTGGGTATTCTTTTTCAGCTTCTTCCTAAGCTACCTTTAGTCAAGGGAATTATTCCCTCGGCTTCTATGGGGGGGACCCCTCCTCTATAGTTCTTTGCATCATACCCCTACAGGGTGGTATATCCTACAGAGAGGCAAACAGCCACAATGTATCAAAGTCACACAAACATACATCTTATCTAGTTGCATAAGCACATTGAATGGGCAGAGCAACAACATCACTCCCTCATCAGGCCTTAAAAAGTCACTCCTCCTGGACTGTTCCAGGATTTGTTTCTTCATTGCCCCCACCATCCTCCCCTCCTCCTCCAGTAGCATGTCTCTCTTTTCCATGGGCTTCCTCCTAAGCTACCTTTAGCCAAGGGAATTATTCCTGCAGCACCTATGGGGGGAACCCTCCTCTAGGGTTCATTGTGTCATACCCCTACAGGGTGGTATATCCCATGGATAGAAAGGTGAACAGCCACAATGTATTGAAGTCACACATGCATACATATCATCCAGTTGCGTAAGCACATTGAAACTAAATTATCCATATATAACTATATCCGACTAAAAAATGATGCAAAAAACTGTATCTGGCATTGATTTTATGGCCAGAATTCTGTTACAGCTCTTCTCATGAAGCCAGTGATCTGGACTTATAATTATGTCACAGTTTGTGTACATAGCTCTGAGCATGGGTCTTATAGGTCAAAACCTAATGCTTGGCATTCTGTACACACATACCGCTCAGTTGTCACATTACGAGGTACATCACTTATTTTACCTCTCAGAGACCCTCCATCCCACATTGGGAAGGTGATAGTCCACATTAACCACTGAAACATTAAAGCAGAAATTCATAATAATCTATTGTGCCCAGTTATCAGCAAACATTATGAACATTAGTGCACTGATAGCCATAGTGTTCTGAGCTTGCAGTGCCATGTTTGATAATATGTCACATATTTTGCTCATTTATCACACATTTTAGTGAAGAAAGGCTGAGGTATGTGTACACAAACCACAATATAGTAAACATTCCAGGTTACTGGTTCCATGAAGAAAACTGCAGAATGTTGTCCGTAAAATGAAGCAATTGAAAGCAAATTTTGTTCACATCAATGTTTATTTATGTTTTTATTTATTTATTTATTCAGTCATTACTTTTGAGCACAGGCGCTCCTTTACAAAGATTCCACATCAGTGATCAGACAATAGGGTAAGATATAATAACAGCTACTTCATCAATTCCAGTGGAATACATTCAGGGCAAATCAACATGATGCACAGATACACGATTGATACTTACGCTGTTACAAGATGAAGATGGTTACGGTTAGTTCCAGACAATATTAAGTTACAGAGCAAGTCAGGGTCAACAATTAGGCAAGTATTCAGATTAAGTAAAACTCATTACCTCTAATAGATTCATATGAAGTCCGAACTGTCCATTGTTTACCTGACACAAAATGGCCACCTAGGTAAAAATGAGTTAAAGCAGGTACAGTTGTTTATTTAGGTGCGGTTAATTATGGATCATTTGAAGGTGTGCATATCATTTCTGCCAACTGAAACATGACTAACTACTGCTAATTAGCACAAATGTCCTGCCCCCTATAAAACAGGGCAGCTGTGAAACAGATGAAGATAGTTACTGGTTAGTTGTGCTGTCAGGTAGTTATAAAATGGAGCAGTATAGATAGTCCACAATCTGCCCATCACTAATCACATGCAGTACTTCAGAGGACTGTATAATTGTTTGAATGCATAAATGTTTATCAAGGAACATGACATCATTGGCAACAAACACAGAAGTGTGATGCTTGAAAACCTGAACCTTTGGGTAACTTTACTCCTGGGGCTAAATTTCCTGATCTTCTCACTCTGTGAAAAGATTTTGATCAGTCAGACTTTACTGTCTCAAGGAGATGAAAGCTAATGGAAATGCTGCTTTGTACTATATAACCCCTGAGTCTCTACCAGTCCCCAGTTATCCTGACACTTATATTTGTTTACACTGCAGTCCCCAGGGCTTGCATCAGAGCGAGACCTGGGGGATCATTCTCTTCACTACTGCTTCTGGATTCATGACCAGCCATTTCCAGAGTCATCAATCATGCTGAAATACAGATAAAATCCACATCTACATTTGTCACTACCCACCAGCCTAATGCCTATATCTCTGAATCAGATTAAGATGTTATCTTGACAGATGGAAGAAAAAGCATTATTCTCTCACCTACAGTAGCTGGTTTACTTTTTGCCAGGGATGTTATGGAGGGGCACAGTATGTTTTGAGATGTCCACATGAAGGAGCTATATATTTAATACAGTACTTTTGCTGTTGTACAGCATATATAATAAAAGGTTTACCTCAAAACACTTTGCAGCGGAGTAAAGCCACCAAACGGGAAATAAAGGATACAAATATGGAGAAAACAACATTTAAAACAGGACCATATATTTTGATATGTGCAGCAACATAGGTGTAGCTGGGGGTGAGTCCTGGGTGGGCAGATTCCCCTCCCATTTGCTTCCATTATAGATTCATAAAAAAGAGTTTTTTGTGCACTGGGACTAAATGATGGGATTTCTTTGGTGGAAACCCTCAATACTCAGATCCTGGCTACATCCCAGAGCAGGGAGACTCTTTACAGTATGTACAATGTGAGGTATTAGCTACACCCCTGAGCAGGGAGACTGCTTACAGTATGTACAATGTGAGGCATTACTTGGTAAGCTAGGATAGAAGCAGAGCCGGTTGTACCAGCTGTAGTAGCTGTCAGTCAGACAGTCAAAGTAAGTAAAAAAGGAAAGAAAATGGTATGGTGGAAAGACAAATGAGAAAGTATAGGGAAGAGATAAAAGATACATTTTGGGGCAACGAATGTTATTGGGGGGGTGAGGTAGTGAGGGGATCAGAGTCCTGAAGGCAGTGGAAGCAGAAGAGATGTCTGTACCATCCACAACAGTAAAAATATTAGGAGATGAGACAGCAAGGAGAATATTTTTATTAAAACAGCAGAGAGAGTGGGAGGGGGTGCATGATGAGACCAGATTTTGTAACAAAGCTGGCAATATTTTGTTTGGGTGCCTTTTTGTTGTGATCCTTTTTTCTAGGATTGCTGGATGCTGGATCATAGCACGCCATTGTGAGTTTTGTAGACTGAATACGTTTCTGATGTGGTGAAAGGCTGAGATCATTCACACCTATCATTCAATGGAGGTGATTTCTAAGAATGGCACTTTAAAACAATTATTCCATCTCCTTGTAAATGGGAGTGGGAGAGGTAATGCTGTTTTGAAACCTTAAAATAAGTTTCTAATTTAGCCAGCACAATTTTTACTCCCTGTCAGGCTGTTTTGACCTACATTCAGGCTCATCTATGTCCTACTCTAAATTACAATGATCATTTTATCAGCGCTAACACTGAAACCGGTAGTAAGAATTAGCACATGTAAGGTCCCTATTAAAACATATTGTAAAGCAGACACTGACAAACAACAGTGAAGTTACCAATATTACAATACTTGCAGCAGTAGGCAGTATAGTGCAGTGGTTTAATGCTCTGAGCTGCAAATCTGGAGACCTGGGTTTGAATCCCACAGCTCCCATTTGCATACTGTGTGACCCTGTGCAAGTCACTTAACTTCCTTGTGTTCCTAGGTCACACCTGTAAACAATATTTCAGCTTAGTGTGTCTCCTGGTAAAAAAAAGCAGCAACACAACTTCCTAACAAGCACAGTAGAGTAGCACTCCAAATGGCTTCAGCTGCCTGAAGGCATGTTGACTCAGCATCCAGCAATCCTGGGGGAAATGTACCACACCAAAACAGCATTAAACAATACAATTTTGTCAACTTTGTTACAAAACCTGAAACACATATAGTTTTTATAGCAATGTTTTGTGCATGGTGCTGCCTGTTTTACTTTTGATGGCTATTTCACATGATCTTTAAAATTTTGGAGAAACAGGTCCTCTAAACTTGCTGACTGGGAATATTAGACTGTGAGTCCCCTAGATGACAGCAGCAGCAGCTCTTCACTGAAACAGGCTGTTTTGAACAGGTAGTGAAATCAGGGTTACAAATTGGCTAATAACTTTAAAATGAAGTAACATGGAAATCTTGTTTTTGGTATGAGATTTACTGAGGGTATGCTTATTCAGATTCTGCAGTGTAGCACTTTTGGCATCAGCGGCTCTTCAAGGATTTTGAAAACTACTTCTGGCAATGTCAGTGGGCTGATGGCAGCTTAATGTTGTAGCTCTGCTGTCCTTGATCTTGAAATCCACCCCCATTCAGAGCATTTAGCAAGAACTGCCACATTTGACAGAAATGTCCTATGTCAAGAATAAGAACCAGGGAACCCCAATACAAAAGCTAGAGCACAAATCAAGAGAAACAGAGGCTGAATGCATCCTAAAGTGGGTCATGTTCCCCAGCCTACTTCATCGACACAGAATCCAAGTGTAATCAGTTTGTTGCACACTGAGTACGATGCGTCACACCTCACAGGGCAGGGAATCAGATAGGACTGTTTAAGTGTCCAGGCACTGAGATTACCACAGGGTCCCTAAGGGCTGCTGAACAGTACAACACAAACAGGAATATATATAAATATATGTTCTGTTACAAAGGTCAATGTCCATGGAAGGGAAGTAGAGTCAAGCATAATGTACTGCCTGAAATAAACATGGACTTTCAAATGTAACGAGATATTACTTCTTATACCCAATCTGAGGGTTTTTTCCTTTCCCTTTTGCTAATAGATTTTCTACCTGACAGTATTAGGTGTGATGTGTGAAACAGTACTCTACCCGACAGTACTAAGTGTGATGTGTGGAACAGTACTCTACCCGACAGTACTAGGCGTGATGTGTGGAACAGTACTCTACCCGACAGTACTAAGTGTGATGTGTGGAACAGTACTCTACCTGACAGTATTAGGTGTGATGTGTGGAACAGCACTCTACCTGACAGTACTAAGTGTGATGTGTGGAACAGTACTCTACCTGACAGTACTAAGTGTGATGTGTGGAACAGCACTCTACCTGACAGTACTAAGTGTGATGTGTGGAACAGCACTCTACCTGACAGTATTAGGTGTTCTGTGTGGAACAGTACTCTACCTGACAGTGCTAAGTGTGATGTGTGGAACAGTACCCAGGTCCATCTTGCAAATGAGCTTCTGCTCAACGATAAACGCCTGGTTAAATAAAGACTTGATTGATTGATTGATTGATTGACTCTACCCGGCAGTATTAGGTGTGATGTGTGGAACAGTACTCTGCCCGACAGTACTAAATGTGATGTGTGGAACAGTAGTCTACCTGACAGTACTAGGCATGATGTGTGGAACAGTACTCTACCTGACAGTACTAGGCATGATGTGTGGAACAGTACTCTACCTGACAGTATTAGGCGTGATGTGTGGAACAGTACTCTACCTGACAGTATTAGGCGTGATGTGTGGAACAGTACTCTACCTGACAGTACTAAGTGTAATGTGTGGAACAGTACTCTACCTGACAGTATTAGGTGTGATGTGTGGAACAGTACTCTACCTGGAGGCCAGTTTAGTTAGTTCTGTTCCTCCTCATACATTATCAGTCCTATGACCTCACTGTCTGTGAAACCTCAATTGACAAATAAAAGCCAATCACCTGCTGTTTGATTAGTTTCTTGTGATGTCACAATAAGCTAGGTTACAATACTGATGAGGTATGAAGAGTAATAGAACTAGATACATAGGTCAGTCTCTAGGTAAAGTATTGCTCTTTATATCACACCTAACACTATCAGGTAGAAAAACTTATAATGATCAAATGAAAAAAGAAAAATACTTCAAAAGTAACCACTCACTTCTTTTAAAAGGCAATAAACATTTTATGCCTGCTACTTTTTGTGCAACCAGCTCTTTTAAGTTGTATTTAGCTCCATGCAAATCATAAACACAGTTCCCTACTGAGATGAATTACACACATAGATACTCGGACACATTTCTAAGTACCACAGGGTCCCCGAATAGCAGGGTCCCACAACACATTTGATCATTATCCATATCTCCTCCCTCTTTACATGTCTCTCTTTTGCACCCAGGGTGATACTGGGTCAGGGTGGGCATGATGCTATGGTGTTAAAGTCCCCACCCTCTTTGGTACACACTGAGGGGTCTTGATGTTGCCTATTCCCTGGAGGGCCTGATGTTAATGTATACCTCTCCCCAGGCTCTGTTACTGCCAACCCTCAGCTCCAGCTCACAAAAGGCAAATGTTATTGAGCCTCCCAGCTCTTAGACATACCTGACAGATTATGCTCATCACACATGTGTGACCACTCCTTGGGCATGTGGCATCAACAGATATGAGAGAATTTCTTCTCGCCTACCCCAAGGCTCTCTCGTATGACCAAGGACATCTGTACCATCACGAAACCTTGAGGAGAGAGTACTGAAGGGACTCACAGATGTGAAAGTGTACAAAGCTATGGAGACAGATGGAGTGCACTCCAGGGTACGGAGGAAGCTCAGGGAGGTACTGGCTGCACCTCTGACTGTCCTTTTTAACACCTCATTGGAAACAGAAGTGGTTCCAGAGGACTGGAGGAGGACAGATGTAGTCCTACTTCACAAAAGCGACAGTAGGGAGGAGGCTGGCAACTATAGGCCAGTCAACCCAAGGTGAGCCACTGACATCAGTGTCAATGGCTCAGCAGGTAGCACACTTACCTCTGAGGCCGGGAGATTAGAAGGCTGTAGGTTCTATCCCCACACCAGGCACTTGGGTTAAATCCCAATACTGACACTGTAGTGCAGCATGAGGGGAGTGCTGCACTCCTGAGGTGCCGTCTTTCAGATGAGATGTTAAACCGAGGTGCCATCTGCCTGTTCTGGTGGTAGTTTAGGTGAATGTTAAAGATCCCATGGCACTTCTCGAAAAGAGTAGAGGAACTTGTATTAGAATAATAAAGCACATTTTATACAGTAACAGTGTTAACATCACACAAGCCATAAAAATCCAAACCATAAAAAAGCATACTGAGAAGGGAGAAAAAAAAATGCTGATACATAGTACAAATTGTTATCAAAAATGAATGTACCCCCCCAATAAATAAACATAAAGATAGTGGCAGTGAGAAAATGAAACCCAAAAAATTATTATAACATACCCCTATACACTACACTGTTTACACATTCATTTGTATTTAATCAATTTAGAAAACCCCTTCCACCATCTCAACACTTTATTTGCTGTGTGACTACTTTTATCTCTAAGGTACACCTTCTCCAAAGCTTGTACAATTAAAACACTAACAGTATCATATGGCATCATTTTTTAATACAATGCCCATTGGCATCGTGCCTGCCACAAATAATATTTGAAGCAACAAAAAAAAAACTATTACTGTATCTTTATGAAATGTTTTTTCTAATAAGGCATATTAGCCTAAAACTAAAGAGTCATATGTTAATGATGTCAACCAACCCATGTTCCATTTGTTGGCCAAATAAACCAAAAATAAGAACAGGTGAACAGAAAATGATCCATTGTTTCTTCAGTATTTATGCACTCATTGTATGGACAATGTCTCTCCTCAGTGACCTTATGCTTATGATTGCCTCAGACATTCAGGGCAGGATTCACAAAGGGAATTTTTCTAAGTTCCCCTCTGCAACTGCTATTGCGGACAGGAATCACCCGCAGCTGCGGTGGTAGCGATTCACAGCTACAGCAGTTGCGGAGGGTGCTATGGCAGGTTCCGATGCCTGTAGCAGCCTCCCGCAGCTGTGATGCTGTCCATGGCAACAGCATCCGCAAGCTATCATATTCCATGGAGCTGGTCACACTCCAGCTCCACCTTCGTGAATAACCACAGCTGCGGGCGACCCGCAGCTTCGCAGGTGGATTCCCACTAGCACCGAGGTTTTCCCGCAGCTGTGGGTCCTTCTCCCACTTTAGTGAATCCTGCCCTCAGTCTCCTATAGACAGACAACCATAATGTTTCCCCACATGTGTAATGGAATTCTGTCATTTTTCAGCTGTCTATAGACATTGTTGTCCAATACTTCCAGACAGTTTTTAAATACTGGTACTACTGGGTAAGTTTTGGCCATAACTAAAGTGTATAAATGTGTACTCTTACTTTGTTCTATTTGTTGTTTGTTCAATCCCTATTTACAAAGCTTTTGAGCAGATTATTTGAAATGCTCAGGAATGTGTAGATATTTAGATAGTTTAGGTGTGACTACAGTCCAAGCTTGAAAATTTATTTATTTATTTATTAGCTTTTGGTAACCGGGTAAGTGCGCTAGGCAACAGACCTGCCTATTTTCAGGCACGACCCGGGAGAGCACAGGACATTGGTTACACTATGCAGAAATGCACAGACATAATATAGGTGTACAGAAGCAAAACAAGATATACATTGGGTAGTACAGTAACAGTTACATAAGGGTACATTTTAGGCATAGATCATAATAAGGATGTAAAATAAAGCAATTAGGGTAACCATAAGACAGCTGAGGACAGTAAAGACATCAAGGTTCATAGCCACCTAGACAAATTGCATGGGAGAACATTAGTGTAGTACTCAGGGTCAGACCCGACAGCCTGCAGTGGGACAAAGCAAATTAAGAGCATTTGCATTGGCCAGAGGTTAGGAGGTGGGTGAACAGCGAGTTTTTGAATTCTCGATGGGAGGATGACGTTTTCACCATAAGGGGGAGTGAGTTCCAGAATTTGGGAGCAAAATGGTCAAATGCCTGTTCACCCATTTTTGTCATGCAAGGTCTAGTGGAGAGCATGGGGACAGAGGAAGACCTGAGGGTACGGGTGTGTGATGCAGGAGTCAGGAGGTTGGCAAGATAGACAGGGCAGGGAGGTCTAGACAGGGAGCCGATAAAGCAGCAAAGGGAGTAGGCTCGAATATCCTTAGGTGACAGCCAATTTAAGCCAGTGTAAAGGAGACAATGATGGGTAAGACATGGGGCAGTTAAGGCAAATCTACAGATGTTGTTGTAGACAGTGTCCCATTTGTGGAGTGTAGCAGAGTTTGCAGCAAAGAGGAGGGGCAGAGCATATTGGAGCTGGGGTAAGAGAATACCTCTCTCAACAGAAAGTCTAGCGGAAGGAGTGAGGGAGTGGCGCACGCGATAAGCTCCGCCAAAAATAGCTAGGAAAGTTAAAAGCTACTCATTTCTGGTGTATAGTGTCCAACTGTAAAAGCCCACATTTCACTGTCTGTGAGAGAAATAAAGTACGAAAAAAAACACTGGTTCTATCATTCCTAGACCTCCCTTATCTTTTGCCAGATATGTATAACATTGTTTGATTGTGTTGAGTCGATAGCCCCACAACATCTGAAAAAATAAACTGTGTAATTTAGTATCCAACTGAGGTGGTGGGGGAAATAGTTTTTTTTTTTTAACTAATTTTTTTATCATATAGCACATATAGGAGAGATTTTACATTCCAAATTCACATCACCAAGACTCATTACATCAGAATATATTCATTTAATACCTACAGTATGTTGGAATAATACTTCACAATTAGTTTACCATCCATAATCTCATTTTTACATATCTCATAGTTCTCAGGTTCCGACTGGAATGTCTCTTCCATCTGCACAACAGATATATATGTGCCCTACAGTATTACCTTTAAATACTAACACCATGACATGTACACAGTGTATAACTTTTTTTGTTAAAAAAAAAATAATGAACAGTTGGCTGGTAATTGATTACAAATGTCTTATTCGACAGTTTATTTTTAATCTTTTTCTATCCCTCTTAAAACCGGCTAGGATCTATAATTAATTATCCCCAACTTTATATTGAAGCCTTCTGAGACAGGACAGAGATCCCTTCTCTCTCTTCCAGTAGGGTCATAAAGGGAAGCCATATTCGATTAAATTTATCCAATTGGAAACAAAGTTTTGCTGTTAGTTTCTCTTCTCTTTGTATATTTTTGAGGATATCAATCCAATCTTGAATTCTCGTCGACTCTACTGAAAGCCATTTTCTAGTGATGGCTTTACCTGCCACTGCCAGAAGTATACCCTGAAATGATTTCTGGCCTTTGCTATTTCTTTTCTTAAGGGGAACCCCTAAAATCATATGTTCCACCGATAGTTGAGTATCGGTTCCCAGCACTCCCATCATTCCTAGGTATAACTGCTTTACTTCTTCCCAAAAAGGTTTAATCAATGGACAGGTCCAGAAAATATGATAATATGAACCTATTTGTCCACACCCTCTCCAACAAAGGTCTGACCTCCCCAGACCAAAATATTTAGTTCTAGATGGAGTATTGAAGAATATGCTTACTAACTTCCATCTGAATTCTTTCCAATTCAGGGAAGCTGACATCCTAAAAACTCCCTCCCATATTTTTCCCCACATCTGATCTCCTAATTCTCAACCTAAATCTTTCTCCCATGTCAGTTGACATTTAGGGGTCGTCCCTTTTTTACTTTCTAAATAGGCCCTAACCAACCAAGAGATCAAATGTCCCTCCTCCAGGTTTTGGGCCGCCTTTAGAAAAAGGAATTCCATAGGATGGGGATTCTGTTGAATTTTTAGTTTATTGTCCCCCGTACGTATGAAGGACACTACTTAAAGATAATGAAAAATATGGGATTTGGGTATTCCAAATTCATTTTGAATTTGTTCAAATGATTGGGTCTGATTCTGCTTTATAAATTGACTGAAATACAATATACCATACCTACTCCAAGCCTGAAACATCTGGTCTTGTCTTGGTGGGACAAAGCCTTAGTATTCTGAGATTATTGTTTGATTCAAGAGGGAATGTGTAATGTTTAATTCTCTTTTTACCCTTCCCCATGTTTTATAGAGATGTTCCGGCCAAGGGTTTGATAACCTAGCCCTCTCCAGTAATAATGGTGGTGGTGCTGTAAAGTCCATTTTGGAATCTCCATTAGCAATAGCTGAGTTCTCCATGTGAACCCAAACATTGTCCAGGTCTTTTTTTAGATGTGCTACCCATGGCATTATCTGAGCCATTTTGTAATAGAGTCTCAGATTAGGCAGTCCCAATCCTCCTTGTGACTTAGACTTCTGAAGTGTATTCCATCTTATTCTTGGCTTTTTGTGGTTCCATACAAATTTACACAATGCGCTCTCTAATTTTTGTCAATCTGTTATGGGTATTCTAAGGGGTAGTGAGTTAAATAAAAACAGAAGCCTTGGCAGGATGTTCATCCTGATAGAATCTATCCTGCCCATCAGGGACAAAGGCAAGAGATTCCATCTCTGTAGGTCCTCACAAACTTCTTGTATTAACCAAGCATAATTAACTTTATATAGGTGTGTGAGATTCACTGGTATGTGTATCCCTAAGTATTGGATGCTATTGGATGTCCATTTAAAGGGTAAAGTTTTTTCCAATTCTACCGTACTGGGGCCACCCACCTGTAGCACTTCGGTTTTCTCATAGTTGATTTTGAATGCTGATATTTCACTATACCTCTCCAGTATATTTGCTAATGTGGGATATGTAGTCATCGGATTTTGAAGGTATAACAATGTATCATCTGCATATAGTGATATGCGATGTTCCTCTCCTCCTATTCTAATTCCCTCTATCAGTGGATTTGTCCTAATATGTTTTGCTAATGGTTCCATACTTGAGGCAAACAGCAGGGGCAACAGAGGGCAACCCTGTCGTGAGTCTCTCTGTATCTCTATCTTCTCTGAGACTGTACCATTCACTTTTACTTGAGCTGTTGGGGACTGATATATTGCCTGTATCCAACTTAAAAATTTCTTCCCAAAACTGAATTTAGTTAATGTTTTTTAAAGGTATTCCCATCGAAGGCGGTCAAACGCCTTTTCCGCATCAATTGTGATAGCTACTTGGGGAATTTTTGCATGTTGGCCATTTTATAAAATATTTAAACACCTCCTGATATTGTCTTGCAAATGTCTGAGTGGTACAAAACCTGCTTGATCTTGGTGGACCAAGGTCGGTAGGATTGTATTCAGCCTGGAAGCCAGAACCTTTGTGAAAATTTTTGAATTGACATTTAATAATGATATCAGCCTATAGGAGGTACAGTTGTCTGGAGGTTTTCCTTATTTTGGGATCACCACCACTAAGGCCTGTTTGGGAAATCTTGTACGTCTTCACACGAGTTATATAATTTGGTCATTAGGGGAACCAGTTGGTCTCCAAATGTTTGATAGAATTCTACGATGTAACCATCGGGGCCCGGGGATTTACCCGTTTTCATTTCCCTTATTACTTTGGTAACTTCCTCTGCTGTAACTGGGGCATCCAATAATGTTTTATGTGATTCTGAAAGTTAAGGCAAGACAATCTTCTCTAAAAATGTATCAGTTTCGTGTCCTACTTGCTCTCCCTTCTCTTGGTCAGAATACAGGGTGGCATAATACTGTTGAAAAACCTCAGCTATCTTCTTTGGTGTATAAATCTCCGATTGACTACTTCCTTCTGCTCTCTTAAGTTTTTTAATGCATCTTTCCACCTGAAGTTTCTGTAATCTAAAAGCTAAATGTCTACCTGCTTTATTTCCTTGC
The DNA here is from genome assembly GCA_016271365.2 of Neoceratodus forsteri. NCBI lineage: Eukaryota > Metazoa > Chordata > Ceratodontiformes > Ceratodontidae > Neoceratodus > Neoceratodus forsteri. The sequence continues at coordinate 295,878,397 of CM057459.1, forward strand.
TCGTAGTATTTCTGGCTTGTGTAATGCAGTTTCCCCTCTACTTGTCTGTCTGTTATAATTTGTAGTTCCTTCCTAATATTTTGCAGTTCCTCTTCTAAATTTCTCTGGTTTGTGGCTTTATGCTCTTTCTCTAACTCTGCTAACATTTTCTCTAAAGCTTCTTGCCTTTCTCTATGAGTCCTTTTCAGTTTACAGGAATAAGAAATTATCTGCCCCTTAATGTGGCCTTTAGGCCATCCCAATACCACTTCCACTCAGTGTCTTCTGGTTGGTTGTGATACCAGTAGTCCTCAATAGCCATCCGAATTTGTTCTCTAAACTCTTCCCTTTCTAGCAGCGAAGCATTAAAACGCCATATAGTGACTATGTCCAAATCCCACAATTTAAGCTGTAAGAAGACAGCTGCATGGTCCAAAATCCATTGAGACTGTGTTGTACACTCTTGTATTTTGGCTGTATCTGTTTGGCTACAGAGGAAATAATCTAATCTGGAATATGCCCGATTAGGACTCGAATAAAAAGTAAAGTCCTTATTGTTTGGGTTTAAATCTCTCCATACATCCATTAATGCCATCTCTTTTATGCTTCCTCTAAGAGTTTTACTCATTTTTTTATTTGTTTTCAAATTTTGAGATGAATGGTCCATCCTTGGGTCAAGGACACAGTTAAAGTCTCCTCCTACTAGGATTATTCCTTCCCCTAGTTCAGCTATTTTCCCAAACAGTTTAGTATAGAAGGAGGGTTCATCTGTGTTCGAAGCGTACACATTAATAAGGTGTATCTGATGCAAGAATATTGTCCCCGAGATCAGCACTCCCCTTCCATTATCCCAGGAGACTTTTGAAGTAATTTCCAGGGAAAGACGTTTTTTAATAACTATTGCTGTCCCTGCTTTCTTACCCTTAGGGTGCGAGGAGTAGACCACATGTCCCACCCAAGATCTTTTTAACTTTTGATGCTCCAGCGGGGTTAATTTGGTTTCTTGTAAAAAGCCAATATCTATTCTGGTCTTTTGTAAATAATGTAGGATCCTCATCCTTTTTGTAGGGGAGTTAATAGCCTGGACATTCAGGGTTGCTACTTAAAAAAAAAACATTTATATTCACTCTATATGTACTCTGAGCACCCCTTGTTCTTTCTAATGTTTTGCATTTTTGGTTACTAGCCATCATTTTCTTTCCCCGGTTATGTCTGTCTGTTTTCTTCTCAGAATTAGTAGTATTATACATTTTAGTCAAGCCAGCCATTAATAAAACATTCATCGCACAACTGGTGCTTAACTTCAACATAAAACCCTTTGCCTTTAAACCACTTAGGCATCGGGTTAATTGTTCAGCAACTACAAAAACAGTGTAAACCCTTTAATATGCATAGTATGCTCCCATGGTGTGAAAAGAAGAACTTGCAGTGATAGCTGCTGTGCTTGTTAATTCACAAGCAATGCCCATAGTCTTGGGGGTCAGTTATTTAGTATGTCACCCAGCCACCTGCATGGTTAAACCACGAGGTGGTAAAAAAAAAGAAAAAAAAAAGGGGGGAGATTTTCCCTTCTTATAGGTCAGATCTTGGAGGCCTGAGAATCCTGGGGAGCCACCGCTAAAATATCGTTAGCCCTCTTCCCTTACTTTATTTCTACTATTTAAGCAGTTTCCATATGATTTCCTCCCCCGGAGGATCTGTTCCTATGCTCCTGGAACCCAAAGGGTTTTACCAGTAACCTGGTTAAACAATGCTATTAAACCATCAGGTCTTAGACTTGTGAACCTGTCCTCATATTGTTTGGTGGGTTCCTCAGATCTCGGACCATCTGTTGTAGTATTCCTGGGAGGGGTCCTTCTGGTTCCACTGAAGAAATATGAAACGGGAGAGAAATTAAGCAGTATTCTCCTTCTACAAAGAAAAAATTAGCCATATAAGGTGAGTCCTTCACAGTTCCCCATAAAGTTCCTCTAGATTCAATTTTCATGCCTCCATCCCCAGGTTTGGGCTTGTGTCGAATGGTTCTCTCCTTCCTCCATGATGGTGGTGGTTTCCCTTGCTACCAGCTCCCTAAGATCTGCCCCAAGATGCATAGGCCATGACAGAACTGTAGGTGAAGAGCGCTGTGGCCTTCCTGCTCTGCGCCACACTGTCTTCGAGATGTCCTGCTCCTGGGTCATTGTCAAGAAGTCTGGAATCCTGATCCCCATTCTGCGTAGAGTCGGGGCTGCTTCGGACAAAAACTGATAGGTATGTGGGCCTGTGTCAGTGAAAAGGTATAGTCTAGCCAGATACTGCAGCTGAATCTTGATTTGCTTCTCTCTGGTTTGTTAAATGATTTCTTTTACTTGTTTCCATTTTGTATTAAGTATGTCCGAAAAGTCCTGAGCAAATGACAGACATTGCCCATCCAGTGTCATATCTCTTGATCTCCATGCCATTTGCAAGATTTAAGCTGTAAAACAGATTCCAGTATATGTGATACGAATGTCTCCATGTTAGTGAATGATTCCTCTAGTCCTTCTTGTATCCCAAAAATGCTAAAATTATTCCTTCATGACCAATTCTCTAGATCATCTAGCTTCAGTTGTAACTCTCTTTCCCTTGTCATAAGAAAGAGCATGGCCCAGTCATGTTGCCCACTTGAGTCTGCCAGTGATCCTACCACTTGTTCCATGGCTGAGGTTCTTTTATCTATACTGCAGAGTTCTGCTTTCACATCTGCCACCGAGGACTCAACTCTGTGGAGAGATTGGATTATTCCGTCCAGCTTTGCCATTATTGCACATTGATCCAAGGGTTCGAGACCTTCCTCGGAGTCTGCTATACTTGAGACTGGGGATACCAGGCTGTAGTCTACTGGTAGGCCATGTTTACTCTCTCTGGTCATCAGCACTTTGAGTTTAGCTGATTGCGTTCCTTTACCTCTGATTTTACTATCCGCCATCTCCCTTCAGTAGATTTTGTTGTCAGGATATCGGATGGCTATATTTAACAGTTTCTTTTTAGTATTTTTAATGTGGTGGCTCCCAGAGCTCCAAAATCAGGTGGCCATGCACTGGGTGATGTCACCGGAAGTCGGTGGGGGAAATATTATGGCCATGTTTAGTAAGCAAGGTATTAGAAACTGTTTATTAATTTGAATTCTTTTCAGCTTCGACAGTTTCCAATGTTTCCATCTTTGGATTTTAAAGTCCACTTTTGTAAAGAGTTCTCCCAATTGTCTAATGGGATATTCTGAAGACCAAACACTAAACCCAAAATCTTTAAGGGTTCAGCTGAAATAGTAATCCCTGCAGTGTGGAGTGAAGAAAATGGGCCAGATCCCACCCAGAGACCTCTGCTTTTACTGGAATTGAGTTTTGAGTTTGATACTAAGGAATACTGTCTCATTTCTTCTAAAAAAAAAACTTTAATTTGCTGACAGTCTGATAAAAATAAACAGATATCATCTGCATAAACTTGTGAATAAACAGTCATGTCACTAGTTCTCCCCAAGATACCGTGCCATTTGGGGGTATCATTTAAAGTCCTAAGTATGGGGTCTAAGGCAAAAATATAAAGGTGGGAACTTAGGGGGCATCCTTGCCAAACCCCAGTGGTGATGTGTACAGTACTGGTTACCTGAAACTGTAATATAGGTCTCACTATAGCAGTATCATATAGCGTTTCCAACCAACCAATAAATTGAGGAAGAATTCCATACACTCGCAGTGTGGTGAACAAAAATGGATGATAAACCCTATCCAAAGCTTTATATTGATCAACTGAGACTATACAGCCTTTCTTGCCATGCAGGAATAGGTAATCAACGATGTCCCGGACAATCATCAAAGCATATTGTATCTTTCTATTGGGAATACCGCAGTATTGCTGTGGAGAAATGTATTTATTTATTTAAATTTTGGTAACCGGGTAGGCCCACTGGAACCTTGCAGTCCCTTTTTCAGGGGTGAGCCAGGTTTAGTTACATGTGCCTAGAGGGAGGACTAAATCTACATACTGTTTCAGTCTATTGTTTAATAAATGTGATAATATTTTGAAATCCGAGTTCAAAATCATTATAGGTCTCCAATTTTGTATGCGAGATGTGTCTCCAGATATGTAAAGAAAGATCAATAATCCTTCTAAAAAGGAAGTAGACGCAACTTTGCCTTGCAAGAAAAACTGAAAATCAGTAAGTAAACATTTTGCTAATTCCTGTGCAAAGGTTTATAAAACTCATTAGAGAGGCCATCTAGCCCTGGCGAGATATAGTACCTGGTTTTAGAGAATTAATAACAGATTCTATTTCTGAGGTAGTAATGGGAACAATCAGGTCTTTTGCGTCTTCAGGGAAATTGGTATACTGATACCATGCAAATATGATTGGATTGCATCCGAACTAGGGGCTGGGGATGGAGCATGAGTTTTACAGAACTGGCTAATGATGTCATGAAGTCCCTCTATAGTCTCTGTTTTAACCCCTTCTTCGTTCACTAGTGAATGCAATGATGTAGCTTCTTTCTGAGACTTACAAAATTCAAAAGGATCTTCTATTGGAGAGTGTTTAGTGCCATATTGGAGCAGAACTTGCATAGTATTATCCTTGTTATATTGGAATACCTACATTTCTGCTTGCAATGTTTGTACCTAGGAAGAATAATCATGTTTAGTAGAATATGAAAGGGTGAAGAGAAGAGATTCTGAAGTTGTTGTCTAAGTTTTAAATAAGTCAAAAACATTTTTTATTTACCTTTTGTTTACCATATCTTTGAAGCCAGTATTTAAAGTCTTTCTTGGTGTCCGCCCACCATTCCCCAAAATTGTCATACAGAAAACTCACCCAGAGTCTAGTGCGTATTAAATTAGTAATACCTGATCAAACTCCCGGCATTGTTAATATAGAAGTGTTCACTTTCCACTGGTCCTTGATCCTCTGTGACTGAGGGGTGTCAGCAAAAGAAACTGTCAGTAACAGATGATCTGTGAATTCTATTGGGATAGTTCTAAACTGTAATGGTGGCATTTGTTTTGAAATGAATACATGATCAATTGTTGATGTAAATTTACACCTTTTGTAAGTATAGGTAGGGCCCTGTACCTAGCAGTCCCTACAGTCTACCAAATCAAGAGCATTCAAGTCACAATATATCTTCTTGTCTGTCCCTCTATGCTTAGCTAGTTGAGTTTTAGTATTACAATTGAAATCTCCACATAAAAATATTTTTAGTGAAGTCACTAAAAAAGGTTGAATTGCTTACAGTAAAGCTACTGTGTCTGCCTTTGATTGACAGCCATAAACATTTATAATTCTACAATGGATTGTCTTCCAACCTCCATCTAAAATAATTATCCTACCGGGAATTGAGTCTATTAATTTATGTAATGAAAAATCAAAATAATTGAAGAGAATACCCACCTTATCTGCATTATCTGATCCAAAGGACCAGTAGGATGGTCCCCATCTCCATTCACCCTGAAACATTCATAACTGATCACTCGAAAACATCCATATTTCCTGCAGTAGGCCAATGTCTATGTAAGCTGTAAGGATGTAATTAAATATAGCAGTTCTTTTGATCACATTAAGTAAACTGTGGACATTGACAGTACCTAGAGTAAACTTAGAAACGAGTTAGGTTAAGAGAGTTTTTTTCTCTTCTTTTTCCCTTTGTAGCCCCCCAGCTCTGGAGAGTGGAAGGGGGATCCTGCACAAGTGTTTGTGAATCCGTCTCACCATGGTCCACATCAGAATCACCCCAGTTAGTGGATAAGGCAGCAAAGGGGTTCTCCGATTCTATTCCCCTCCCTATCTGGGAAGGTGCAGGTTTGATGTTTTGGAAGGATCATCTCCTCAGGATTGAGGGAGGAGATGAAGAGGGAGGCACCATCTCCTGGTTTGATTCTTCTGTGGGGTCTATGTAGCATATTGGGATTAGGTTGGACACTGGAGGAGCCTGTTGTTGGGAGGGTTCTTGCTTTATGAGTATCTTCTGTACTGGTGTTTGTGCTGAATATTCCTGAGACAGGCCTGGGGGAGGGCTAGTGAGGAAAGAGGGGGGAGGGGTGGGGGTAGAACCCCCTTGTCACTGGCCATGGCCAAATCCTGAGCCTATTGTATCAGCAATTCAGGACTCTTACATGAGGCTTTATTCTTGGCAGACCAAGAACATTCAGAGAAGGTGTGACCATACTCTTCACACAGATCGCATTTAGCGTGATTCACACACTGCAGAGCTATATGGCCAATTTCCCCACAGCTGTCACACTGTGGTTTATCACAGGAACCTTAGAGGTAAGTACAGAAAACACATTGATAACAAGCATGGGGCTGACCTGCATAACCCCCCCCCCACATCTCTTCCCAAGAGGAATGCATTTAGGATATGTTCCACTCCTGTTTCTGTCTGCCTCAATTTAACTTTATATTTCCACCCCCCTTTCCAAAATCTCTCAAAATCGAGAATGGCTTCATGAGAGGAGAGTGCATCACATTTCTGCAACAACCAGCAAGTAATACCCTCCACATGGACCCCCTCATTCCTAAACATTATTGTAATGAATTTTGTAAGTGGTTTTGATAAAAGAATAACAAAAAAAGGGGGTTCATATGGGGGAGTACTTCACCTGATTGTAGCATTCCCAAAATAAGTCTAAAGTACATGCGGTATGAAAACTAACATCGAAATTGTCTTCACCCGAGATATTGATAAAGGTGAAGACTTCATTACGGGAATAGTGCAAAGAGTCTTTTAACAGCAATTTTTCTACACAATGTCTGTCAGGCCGAATCTCCAGTCCACCCTTGTATCATATGCGCACAGCATTCCATCGTGGGGCAGCCTCCTTTTTGGTTTTGGTAAAAAGTTCTGAAAGTAAAGCTTTGGTTGGTATGGGTGGGATTTGTCTGTCTGTATTGTCTGGCTATGGTATTTCATCTGATTTAGAAACAAGAACTGGGTCTGGCTGCAAATCCACTGGTGTAGAGCTGCCAGCAGCTTTCTGTGGGATATGTCTTGCATCCTGAGATTGTGAAACTGGTAGAAGCATTTCTACAGGATTGTTCACTACGTCCTTGTGGGCCCTCAGTGCTGTGGATGTAGGGCACCAGTCCAGTAAAGCTTGTGTAAAACCTACAGTTGGATCCCAGTCAGGGTCAGGTAACCAGGCCCCACTGGGTATTTTCTTCCAACCTGCTTCAAGTAAAGTTTTCTGTGGTGACCATGCCTATACTAGGAAAGGGAGAGGCTGGACTTCAAAAGCTTCTTGGATGGCAACAGGCAAAACCAGTTGCTCTCAATCCCAACCTTTGGACAATTTACTCTATATGCTGATGATATGGTGATCCTTGCCAGTTCACAAAGTATTGATGACATTAACTATGGACTCAACTTGGATTTCGGTCGCATCCAATCCTGGCTCAAGGCAAGTAAGCTGGTCATCAACCTTCAGAAGATGCAGGCAATGTTATTCAGCTCCCTTCCCTAGGTGACAGCATGCCCGGCCGTGCTCAGAGTTGATGGCAGTGATGGCACCCCTTTGAAGGTGATGTAATCATTCAAGTACTTGAGGATGACTCTTGACCCACAGATGGATCTCACCCTGCACATACTTAACTCCTGTAAGGCAACCGACTGCAAACTAGGACTTGCGTACAGAGCAAAAAGTTGCCTCACCCCAGCTGCCAGACTTGCCCTGGCAAAAGGGGTCTTCCTCCCCTTTGTTATGGGCTTACCTCCTTCACGAATGCCCCCACAGCCTGGCTCTCCAAATGGGACACCTTGTATAACAACATATGTCAGTTTGCCCTATCAGCCCCTCATCTCACCCATCGGTGTCTACTTTACTCTAGACTGGGTTGACTTTCCCCAAGCAACCATTGCTCATTCGTTATGGGCAACTTTATGGATAACATCATTCGATCATCTATTCATCCAGCACTTGCTGACCTCCTCCAGCCTGTCCCCTCTGGCTATCAGTTGAAGTCCACTGAATCCCAGGCACTGATGGTTCCGAAGACTCACTCCCTTGTGGGAGAATGAGCATTTGCAGCTCTTGCCCCAAAAACCTGGAACCTCCTACCTCCTCACGTAAGAACTGTCCCCACCCACAGTTGTTTCAGGTCCTCCCTTTGGGATTACCTAAAACAAGCCTCAAGCTGCCTCTGTCCCCTGTAGTCCCTCCCACCGTTAAGTGCCTGAAATTAAAAAAAAAAAAAAAAAATACCTGGCTGCGGGCATGCACTTATTCCAAAAATAAATAACAAATAAGCAATATTCACAAATATTGTTACTGCTGACACTGGCTCTAATTTTTTCTGGCTGCCCTCCCTGGGTTGTTCTGCCTCATACTGAACTGCACTAAAATTGTTCTCTGCCTGTTACCTGACTGTAGATGATTGCCTATACCTGTCTGTACCTTGCCTGACAGTTGGACCTAAGCCTTTGTACTTTGTTTCGGCTGGTCCTTCTTGCTTGTATTCTGACTGTATCTTTGCGTAACTTGATGCTAGCCTCTGTACTGTTATTGCTGGTATCTCTGTAACTCTCCCGGGTCTCACCTGAAAATAGGCACGTGACTGTCTAATGTGCTTACCTGGTAAACAAAAGCTAAATAAATAAAAATAAATAAAACAGAAGTAGTAATAGCGTCTGTTTTCTGTGGCTACTTTATGATAGCACTCATGCCCTGCTTGTGTAATGCTGGCAAATCTTCTGCAACAATATTTCTGTTAGCTAGAGTTACAGCAGTTTGTTTCCCCTTGCTGTCATCTCACATGCCTTACTTTGTAGCCTGATTCCATGCCATAAATGAAAACACAGTACTGCCATCTTGTGAGGAGTTATTCATTTGGTAGTGAATCTAATTGCAAGGTAAGACAGTCGGGGCAGAAACCTGCTTATCCATGGTGTGACAGAAAACAAACCATGCCATTTTAGATAGGTGAGTAGGAGCAGTATTTGACAAAGCATTCAGTTCTACAAGTTCAGGAGAAAGTTGGCTAGGCAGAACAACATTATTTAACATAGTCTCCAACTCTGAGGTTGGCGTTACCACTGGCAACACTTTATCTTGCATGTCCCCTGCATTCTATGGCTTTACGCACACACTATCCTCAGCGCTTGTACTGCCAGCTGGTTTTTCAGAATGCAGTAACAGTTTAGTAGTGTCTAGTAAGATGTGTGACTCACTTCACTCAGCAGCTCAACTCAGTGTTGCTGTCATGAGGGTCCCATTTGACAATACTGTCAGTATCACTGACAGCGTCTTTCTTCATAGTTAACTGAGCCAGACACTCCTTCAGCTTCTCCTGATGTAGTAAGTGCCTTTTCATGTCTCGTGCCATTTGCTCCAGTAGTGCTTCCATTTCATTCTGGGGTTTAGTGTTTCCAGTAGCATTATCCAAAATAGTAGGTTGACTGATATCTTCTGTAGACACACAAATCTCTGGTCCTGATTCTTCTTGAAACTCTCCATCAAAATTGTTTCCTGAGGCAACCTCTAAGCAAACAGGGGCAGGGGAGGAGGTTAGTTCCCCTACCTCTGAGACAACCATGTCCTCCCAAGTCTCAGGCAGAGTGGCCATCTTGGAATGGCCAGCAATTTCCCCACAGGTGAGTAGGGGAATTTTTTTATTGTGATATAAATAACAGATAACATCAAAAACAGCATTAACTTCACACTTAATGTAGAACTACACATCAAGAGGAAATAAATATTGCCATCATGTCAGTTTCTCTTTGTTGTCCATAAGCAACCTAAAAAGGGAAAAATATATAGGAAAAAAAGAAAACCTAAACCCCAATCCTATTTTTAACAAAATGACATCTGGGGCACAGAAATGCAAAAGTCAAAGAGAGTCATTCACTTATAACAATAAATTAGATTAGGTAGTGCATTTTCCAGAAACCACAAACAATGTTTCCATAATGAAGTAAATTTATGTGTAGCTGATTTTTTCTCTTCCCCTTTGTATATTTCTTTTAAATTGACCATTATTTGAGTACTGACTTGGTATATAGATATATTTTTTGTTGCAACAGAAGAATACAGCGAGCTTGCCAGAGATAAGATTTACAAAAAGCAAAAATAAGTCTGACAGTGCTGGGTTGATATTTTGAGTATTCTGGTGGAAAAGCACCATAAACCAGAATATCATATGAAATGTCTGGAATGCAGGTATCCCCCCATTCATTTAACCAATGGTTGAAAAAACTTTGGGAAAAAGGACACTGTATAAAAAATGTTCCATAGTTTCAAGGACTCCAGGACAAGTTATTCTAGGGCACATTCTTTCATCTAAAGATTTATGCCTGTTCGTGTACTGCATCTCTAACCTCCCATAACAAGAGAGTCATGCCACATCCCAGCATTTTATAGGGATCCTTTTAAATATTAACTGAAGAAAAATAGATTCTGTTGGAACCCCATGTAAAATGGCTACCACTGGACTTTCAAAAAAATGATTGGCCAACATTTCTCTATATAGTTGTTTCCTATTTTTTATACTTGTGGTACTTGATGGTAAGGCCCACTGTTTAATCTTTAAGAAAGTTGGAATCAAAAAACTAGGGATCCTGTAGTAGTTTAAATTTTTTGGGATTAGGTAAGGGTTTTTTATCCAGACATCTAATAAATTCTGAAAAGAGGTTTTAAAAAAAAGCATAACAAAACAACAGACTTCCTCTTAGTATGGAACATATATTCCATGTTATAAACAAAGTCTGAAAAAAGAATCGGATTTATCATCGGTACCCACCTTGACAATAATCATGATAAGTATGTAGCCTTTTTATGGGGTTTAAACAACTTCCCCAAAATTCCTGGAAGAATAGATTATAAACCTTTGCTTCGAGTTTAAAGGGAAGAGGAAAAATATGTGCTACATGAAGAAACATTGGAAGAATTAGAGTCTTGATCAAAAATACTCTTTTTCTTTTAGCAATAGTCTTAGTTTTCCATGCCTGTATGATACCCATAGCTTTCCCAGTGGCCATTTTCCGGTTTATCATGGGATCATCCACAAACTGTATCCCTAAGATCTTTACAGGTGTTTGAGTTATATTTATGTTCACCAGGCTAGTGATTTGATACTCTTGCCCAGGGACTAAAATATGTATTCCTTTACTCTTCTCGAAGTTTAATTTTGCCCCTGAGAGATTTTTGTTACCCTTCAATGCATCTATAATATCTTCTGATTTGGCTGTTAGTGTAGTATGTATACACAAATCATTCACATAGACACTAACAAGAGGAAACTATTGTCCAGTTTTAAACCTAAGTCTAAGTATACTAGGATGATTTAAGATTTTCCTTAAGAAAGGGTCCAGCTGTAGTACATATAAAAAAGGGCTGAGGGGGCACCCATGGCGTACCGCTACTTTCCCCTGAAACAGTTTCCCTGGTGTGCCATTAATGAAGGGCTGTAACCATGCATTATCATATAACTTTTTAATCCATGAGACAAATCGCAGTGGGACGGTATATTTAAGTAGAACCTTAATCAGGAACTTATGATTTACCCTGTAAAATGCCTTATCTTGATCTAATGAGAGGAGTCCTGGAGTTTCCAGGTTTTCTCTGTTCATTCTAATATCTCTTACTAACATTAAGTTATGAAACATGGATCTGTTTGGAACTGCACACAGCTGTGCAGAGCTAATCAAAATGTGTGCAATAGAAGTTAGTCTATGTAATAAAACTGTAGTCAAAAGTTTATAATGTACTGATAGTAAAATAATCGGTCTCCATTTTTTTAAATCTGACCGATCACCTTTTTTGAACAGCATTGTGATAACAGCTGTCGTGAGAGAAGCTGGTATATGTTAAGAAGATAAAATATCATTTAAAACCACTACTAGAATTGGCAGAAAGTAGTCCTGGAACTTTAAATAGAATTCAACAGGTAGCCCATCATACCCTGAGGAAACATTTTTATGTGTTTTTTAACAGCTCTCTTTACTTCTACTTCTGTAATAGGTTGTACTAATTTTACTTTTTCTGGCTTTATAAGTACAGGAGTATCCAGCTGTTGAAAAAAATCTGCGTTCCATTCTGCTTTTGATGGAATAGCAAACATGGACTGCAGGTGTTGCTGTACAAAACTGTAGGTTTCTGTTTGATTTTAAGAAAGAGCAGAGGTTACTGGATGTTGCACAGATTCCATATGGGCATTTTTTTACACCCTTTAAAAATATCCAGAACCGGTTTTCTGCCTTGTGTGCCATATTGCACCTCCCTTTTTAAAGATTCTGCTCTCTGATATTAAAAGGATCTCATTTCTAATTTAATTTGTTCAATTTCTTGCTGTAAGTCCAATTTATATTCATGGGCTTGGGCTATTAATTTAGCCAGAGTGTCTTTTAACTTTAAATATTTGAAATAACTTCCAGTAGATTTATACTTAGCTTGCTTAATAAAGAAATATTTAAAATCCTTTTTAGAATCTATCCACCATTCTATTAAGTTGTCATATGCTTCCATAACTGAAAGTCTTGTTTTTATAAGGTCCTCACATTTATTGCAAATACCTTCATCTTCTAGTAAACAAATATTTAATTGCCACCATGCTGCCCCTCTCTGCAGATTTTCCTTGTCATCTATCTCGCAGGAAAGTGAGGTAACTAGTAGGTGGTCAGATGTTTCACAAGGAATAATCTTAGATTTATAAGCTCGTAAGTGCTGGGAGATAAAAACGTAATCCACTCTAGTTGCAATACTGCCTCTAGTATATGTTTTAGGTCATACAACATTAGTGTCCACATATCCATCATGTAGACTAGCTGTTTTTAAGATATTTGCTAAACAGGTTACATCCCCAAAGACTTTCTGTGTGGACCCACCCATATCTTCTAAAGATAATTTTACATTAAAATCCCCCCCCCAAAGAAAAAACGTGCTTCCTGTGTGTAAAAAAGGTTGTACACATTTAAACAATTCTGTTCTTAAAGCAATGCTCTGAGGAGTATAAATATTTATAACTGTGCTGGGAATTTTGGTAATTAACGCCTAACATTAAAGCCCTCCCAGGAGCAAGCTCTAGCAATCTTTTAATTTCAAACGGAAAACCCCTAAACAAAATCCCCACCCCATCACATAGATCAGTTCCCTGTGACCCATAAGAAGGACATAGCGTCCAGGATTTTTTCACTTGGTTTATTTCTATGACAGTTTTCAACCTGGTATCTTGGATAAAAAAAAAGGCATTATTTGGCAGGTCCTGTAGAAAACGTAAAGTGGTCAATCTCTTTTTATATGTTTTTTTACTGTTAACATTTAGAGTAAGTAAGTGAATTTGTTCCTTCTGCATTTAAAAAAAAAAGAAGGGAAAAAAGGGGGTGTCAGGTACCTGTTTCAGAGTATTTTTTTAGGTTTCTGTCTTGTTTTTACAGAAGTGTCAGACTGCAAGTCAAAGAACCTATCCCTCTGTGAAGATGCTACAGAAAAAGAGTCTGACTCATCATCTTCCTCCTCCGTATTACCGCACTGCTTATGTTCCAGCCCCCTGTCTAGACAAGATCATCATCTAAAATAGGATTAGGGCATTCTAATATTTCACAGCATTGGCACAACCAGTATTGCACATCTGCAATACTCACGCCTTCATTTCTGAAAAGCAAAGTGATAGTTTTAATAGTGGGTTTTATCAAGGGAATAGGGAAAATGGGGGTCCACAAGGGAGTATCTTTCATTACGGTATACTTTTGCCAACATTTCTCTAGAGAATGCACATTTTTAACACTAATGTCATAAATCTGCTCTCCCCTGACATGTATAAATGCAAATAATTCCCAAGCTGAAATTCCCATAGTATCTTTTAACAAGATATGGAGCACAGTTTTTCTGTCCAGTGCAGTGGTCATGTCACCATAAAATTTCAGACGTACCACATTACTTCTCTGTGCCAGGTCCCCCATTTGCTGAAATAAATCAGACATATGTATGGTTCTGTTTTGTAAAGGCTCAGAATCGAGAGTGTGCAAGTTTTGCCCTGTATTTTGCAGTCCTGTGTTGTTAATGTCCCGAGTTTGTTCACTGTCACGATGTGGATGATCACCCGTATGTTCCAAAGTTGCCATGGTTACCAGGCCCAGTATTGTTGAATCTCCAGCAGGTTTTGGATTGTTTTGTGTCACTTTATTCAATTTTTGTGGTTGAAAAGCTGATTTGGAAGTTTCTTGATTCAATTTGTTTGTCGCATCTTGAATAATTTCTGCAGTGCTTACCAGATCGGGAGAGGACCAGCTGGTGCCTGCTGAGTGTTCCCAACCTGCAGCTTTGAGTGCAGCCTCTGGACACCAGATACTGTCAGATGCATCCTGTGTTGTGGGATGCCCTTTTTGCAACCCTAGAGCCAGGTTTAGCACAGGAGTCTGCGTATTGGAGGTGCTAGACAAGCCTGAAGTTTGGGTTGCCAAAAGATTTGTTTCTATTGTGGATGGAAAATCCATGTCAGTGGGAAGACTGTCCTCCTGAAGAAGTCTTAGCAATAGGTTTTTGTGAGTCTTCATGGCTTGTCTTAGAAGTTCTTCTTGACAGACTTGCTCTGATGCTCTTGGTTCCATATTTTCTGTAGTTACCAAAATATTTGCATCCTTCTTTTATAAGTCCTTTCTCTTGTCTGGCATTTCCTTGTCTACAACAAATTCCTTAATAGGTAGCATACCTGCTGCAGTAGATTCTATTTCCATGCCAGTCTCCTCCGAAGAAACATCCATTTCCTGAAAAATAGCTTGTTGCAAAATTTGTTTGGACATATCCAAAACTCCCTGAGGAGCAGGACCTCCTCCCTCATCCTCCTGGACATCAACCATTTTGGAAAGACTGGCAAGGGTTCCCCCTACAGGGAGATTTTATTGTAAAAACACATATAACAGTCTCTGTGGTTACATCTTATACATTTGTGAATCCACGGTAATCATACAATATTGCATCCAATATTCATATACAATCCAGTTTTTATCTTTTGTTATGACCTGTTTACATATTCAGCTACTTTCTATATATCGCTATCATTTATATTTAATAAAATAATTAAACTCTTTCCACTATTGTAACACCTTATGTGATGAATAAATCAATACATCTTTAGCATAAACTTTCTCCAGTTCCTGTGACACTAGAAGGCCAAGACCTTCATACGACATTTTCTTTTGGTATAAAACCCATTGGCATCTAGCCTGCCATAGATAATATCGCATACAACAGAAAAATACCAGTAATGTATCCTGATGAAAGTTTTTGAACCTTAAATCATATTTCCCCAACACTACTATCTCATAGGTCAGGTGCTTGAGCCACTTCATATTCCATTTAACAGCTAAGTAATCCCATAGTGCCATGACATATGAACATTCTAAAAGAAAATGTTCCATAGTTTCAGTTTTATTTATGCACTCCATGTAGGGGCAATGTCATTCTTCCAGGACCTTGTGCTTAGCATTCCCCCTTAGGTTCAGTCTGCTGTATACCATAAGTCATAAATTCTCCCACATTTTTGTGGGTATCCTGAGGTGTGTGAGTTGTTTAAGAATTAAACGGGTTGTTGACTAAGGGGCAATTCTTGAAACTAGGTTCAAAGGGATATACGCTAGCCATAATCTCTCGATATAGCTGTTTATTGGAACCATTTTGTATAGATGATTTTGTGACGTACCCTTTATGTGATTTTTGTGCTGCTGGTTTAAAATAACTTAGTACATGTATATGATGATTTAGTTTAGGAGCTACTCCACTTCATGCTTGAAAATATTTCCCTAAAGTTAATCTTATCCAGGCATTTTGGATTGCTCCTGTACTAGTTAACCCATTCTGTACTGTCTGTAGGAAGACTAAGACATGCAAAAAGGCAACCAGGTCTATCATTCCTAGACCGCCCTCAATTTTGTCTAGGTATGTGAAACATCTTTTCATTGGGTTCAGTTTATTTCCCCATAACATTTGAAAGAATAAACTATATAACTTGGTTTCATAATGTGTGGGTAGGGTAAAAATCATTGCAACATATTGGAATGTAGGTATTATGAATTGTTTACAGATTATTATTCTTTTAAGTTTCAATACCTTCCAGTGTTTCCACTTTTGAATTTTTAGGTCTATTGTTTGAATGGATTTATTCCAGTTATCCTCAGGAAGATTTTTTGGTCCATACAGTATTCCTAAAATCTCTATTGGTTCCCTGGAGATATTTATACCTGCCACATCAACTGAAGCCATATGATCCACCCCGAAAAAAGTCCTTTACTCTTATTGTAATTTAATTTTGAATTGGAAACTTTCCCATATCTTTGAATTTCCTATAAAAAAAAAAAAACCCTACTCTGTTCATGACTATTAAAGAAACAGCAGATATCATCTGCATATGCCTGAACATGTGGGCTATTTTGTATGCCGGAACCAAACAGACCCTGCCATTTTGATTGTTGAGTAATTATTTGTGATAATGGGTCCCAGGAGGAAATATATAGGAGCAGACTTAAAGGGCGTCCCGGGCTAACCCCCAAAGTTACTTCAAACCCATATTCGACCTGTCCTTTAATCAAAGGTCTCACAGTGAAGGAAGAATATAGAGATTTAAGCTGTTCTATTACCTTTGAAGGAATATGGTATGATTCGAGTACTGCATATAGAAATGGATGATAAACTCTGTTGAAAGCTTTTTCCTGATCAACTGACACCAGGCATCCAGCAACCCCTGATAAATTGAGATGCTCTATTGCATCTCTAATGATCATCAGTGCATGCTGTATTTTTCTATCTGGAAGCCAGCAAAACTGCTGTGGTGAAATGATTAGAGAAGCATATTGCTTCAGACAATTATTCAAAATGTGAGCTAAAATGTTGTAGTCCATGTTCAACAACACAATTGATCTCCAATTAGAAATATTAGATTGTTCTCCTTTTTTGTGAAGATAGATAAGCAAGCCCTCTGTGAAGGGAGAAGGAAATGAGTTTGTGAAAAAAAAAATGAAAGTATACTTTTTCTAAACAGTTCCTGGCTAAAAGTTTTATAGAATGTATTCAAAATACTGTCCAAACCTGGTGAAGTCTCATTTTTAAGAACCCTTATAGCTAATTCTATGTCCTGTGCTGTTATTGGGGCCTGCAATTTGTCAATTTCTTCTGGGAATTCTGGGACATTTACAGCCTGCAGAAAGTCCTTTATGTCTTGTTTCTGAATTGATTGTTTAGGTTCAAGTGATTTATAATGTTGTTTTATTAATTCTTCTATCCCATCTATTGAGCTGACTCTGTCCCCATTTGGGGAAACTAAAAATTCAGAAGTCATACCATCGTTGATCTTTTTGCATGCCTCAAAGGGATCCCCAATAGGGGATTTTTGGGACCCATTATATAACATTGCTTGAATTGTTTTAGCCCTGTCATACTGATATAGTTTCATATCCTCCTTGATTTCATTAATTTGAGTTGAATAATCATTTTTTGAGTGGTTTGCTAGGGTGTATAATTTTTGCAAATGTCTTCTTAAAGATAGATATCTTAAAAAATTATCATTCCCTATTTTCCTCCCATAATTCTTGAACCAAGTTGTAATATTCTACTTTGTGTCAGACCACAATTCCCCTATGTCTGAGTACAAAAATTCTACAGACAGTCTGGCTGCAAGGAGGTTGCCAATGCTCAGTTTAACTTTTGGTTCTGCTAACACTGAGGTACTGAGTTTCTACCTGCAGTCCCTTTTAGGTTTACCAACCACATGATCTAAATGTAAACTTAAAAAATGATGATCAGAAAATTCTACAGTATCTATATATAAAGCTTCTTTAGGTAAGTTGGGGGAGAGGAACATATAATCAATTGTTGTTTTGTAAGAATTCCGCATGTAAGTGAATTTAGGGCCTTGTTTGTGATATGTGTGACAGGTCTATCAAGCTGGCTGTATCTACTATCTGTGTTAAAGCATTGGAATCACAATACATTTTCTTGCTATCATCTCTTTTCTGTTTTTTTTGCTTTGGAAATACTGCAGTTAAAACCCCCACAGAAAATACCTCTCATACGTGATCACTAAGTAGGTTACATGGGTTTCATGTGGTGACTTTGTCCACTTTAACTTGTGAATTATAAATGTTTATGAACCAACAGTCCATATCACCCCATAACCCATCCAAAATTAAGGCCCTGCCTGGAATTAGATCAACCAGTTTCTGTACTCTAAAGGAATATGAATTGAATAAAAGTCCCACCTCATCTGCTTTGTTCATCCCAAATGACCAGTAAGAGGGTCCCCATATCCATTCCTTTTTAAACATCCAAATTTGTTCATCAGAATGCATCCAGGTTTCTTGTACAAACCATATGTCCAGTTGCTTCCTATGTACATATTGAAATACAGCTTGTCTTTTGATCGCATTCAACAAACTATGTATATTCACAGACCCTATTTTACAACAAGCCATTCATTTGGAAAGTAAGACTAAGACTATTGTAACTAATTTTTGTTTCCTTTTCTTTTTCCCTTTATATGTACTCTGCTCTGGATTTGGAGCATGAAGCTCTGAAGGGGATTTTTGAGAGTCTGAGTCCCCTACCTCCAAGTCAGAATCCCCCCAGGTTGTAAAAAGGGCAGCATATGAGTTGTTAGTTTAGGGGAGATGGGGCTGTAGGAGATTTGGCCCTCACATTTCTGGTGGACCTTCTGCATGGTAAAGGTGACTGAACAGGTAGGGCTGGTTTCCCACTCTCTGAGCCTACCGAGTTTTCATAGCAAACTGATGTGAAGATCCCTAAGTCTAGAGACATTCCAGACTCAGACCTTTGCAATCCTGAAGGAGCTGGGGTGTCTTCTGAAAGAACTATTAGATCCTCTACCTTTGGTGTAGGAAGAAGGGGGGAGGTGGAGGGGGAGAGGAAAGGGAGGGGGTCCTGGGGAGATGCACCGGCATCTGAGGGTTGTGCAGCTGCCGTATCTTGTTCTTGTTGGATAAACAATTCACAGCTGACACAAGAGGCTTTATTCCATGACTCCCATGGGCACTCCCCAAACACATGGCCATACTCCTTGCATAAATCGCATCTGGTGTTGTTTGTGCACTGCATGGTGGTATGGCCTATCTCTCCGCAGTTGTCATAGCTAGGCCTGTCACATGTACTGGATAAATGGGTCCTAGAGCCGCATTTGTAGCATGCTGTAGATTGCCCAACATAAAAACAAACCCCCTGATCTCTTCCCAACATGAAAGAGTTTGGGATATGCTCAATACCTTTTTCATGTTGTCTTAATTTAACTTTATACTTCCAACCTCCTGTCCAAAATAATTCACACTCTAGAATTGCTTCAGGCTCACTAAGAATGTCGCATTTCTGTGCCAACCAATATGTAATGTCCTCTACATGGACCCCCTCATTCCTGAACATCACCGTTACATATTTAATCAGTGGTTTAGTCAATGGGATAACAAAGGGGGTCCATGTAGGGGAGAACTTTACTTGCCCATACCTTTCCCAAAATAAATCCAGAGTGTAGGCAGAACAAAAACTAACATCAAAATTGTCTCCCCCAATATATTAATAAATGCATAGACTTCCCTGGGGGTAAAATGCAATGAATCTTTTAACAGTATTTTTCCTACATGATATCTGTCTGGTCTATCTTTTAGCCCCCCTTTATATCAAATGCGCACCACATTCCTCCTGGGTGCTGCTTTTTTTTTACTTTAGCAAAAGGTTCAGATAAAAGTATTTTTTTAACTGAGTCCATGTCCTGCCTGACATCAGGCACAGTTCCCTTGCTCCGTGCAGGTTGGGAGTTATTTAAGGCCTTTGAATGTCCTTTTCTTCCCCTCTGAATCACTAGACCCTTCATTATGTTCTGGCAGGGCTGGTACGCCTTGCCCCTCCTTCTGAGAGCTGTCTTTGGAGTTCTCTTCAGGCTGTCCAGCCAGTTTAGGTATCCACTCAGGAGAAGCCTGAGATAAATTAAATGTATTGTCCCAAGTAGGGTCAGGCAGCCAAGCTCCCCAGGAGACTGTTTCCATCTAGCCTCCACAAGGGCCTTCTGAGGGGACCAAGCATCACGGGGGGGGGGGGCACTGCCTGCAAGGGATGTGTTACTTCTTTTTGGATACTGTCAGGAATAGCACCAATATTTCTTTTGGCCAGTGTAATCGCAGCATTCTTATCTTTAACTTCCTCAGTTCTTCCAGATTTTTGATCCCCCCCCCTTGAAAGTAAAACATGTTAGCCCGTCCTGCATATTTCCTGTGATTTGATATTTCACAGTCTCCAATTTTTCTGTTTTACTAACAAACCCCTCAGGCTGCTTAAAAATGAACCCAGCCATTTTGGACAAAGTTATCGGGGCTATGCATTCCTCAGTCGGTTCCTCTGTGCCTGACAGGCCCTTCTGCAAGTCCTTCATTTCTGAAAGAGGAAGTCTCTCTTCGTTCTCCCCCTGTAAACTTTGTTTATTTTCCTGAGGCTTTAGGCACACATCAGTCACGATGCTACTACTGCCAGCCTGCACATTACAGCCTTTGAAACTTGAGTCAGTAATCAAGAAAGACTCACCCCGCCCTGTCTTTGACAGGCAGAGTTCCAAATGTGACAGGGGGAAATCCTGGTTGCAACTCGGCTATTTGTGCTGCAAAGTGCTCGCTCTCCTTCCGATGCCTTTCTTTATCTGATTTTAATAAATGTAACAGCTCCTGCTGCTTCTCCACCTTATTTGTTGGTAATACCATTTCCACCTTATTTTCTGGGTTTGTGCTTAGATCCTCCATAGAAATGTAGACATCAATGATGTCCTCTGCAGAATCCTCCAAAATTGGCACTTCTTCAAAACATTCGGCCTCTGTCAAGTTCAAGATAGAAGAGGAGGCCTTCTCTCCCATCTCTACAGCATCTGCACCCTCCAGTGCTCCACTCTGAGGGGTCATCCTGACAACGGACAGCAGCTCCCCCTACAGACCAGTAGGGGAATTTTTTTATTCATATCACAAAAGAACAGATAAACAAATCAGTATTACTTCATACAAAATTAGAAAAAAAAAAAAAAAAAAAAATCAGAAATTCAACAAAGTATTACTTCATTATTCAAAAAACATGGATATACAAACATAAAAGGGAAGAATCATACATGCAAAGACATAATAAGTCATACATAGACCCCAATCAGAAAATAAAACTTACTAAACCAGCCCCCCCACCCTACCAAAAGAGTAGGGGGATTTTTATTAACAACCTAAAAACAAAGCATTATTGTGCAGTGGTTTAAGGTGCTGAGCTGCAAATCTGGAGACCTGGGTTTGAATCCCACAGCCCCCACTTGCATACTGTGTGACCCTGAGCAAGTCACTTAACTTCCCTGTGCTCCCAGGTTGCACCTGTAAACCAGCTTTCAGCTTACTGTGTCTCACCTGGTTAAGCAATTGGACACACATACACATACACATACACATACACATACACATACACATACACATACACATACACATACACATACACATACACATACACATACACATACACATACCATAGTATTGCTGCATACAATAAACAAACAAAAAAAAACTTTAACATAAATGGTATTACCTCATACCGATCATAATAAGAAAAGGGAAAAAAAAACAGAAATAAGTGCATCAAAGTTTCTCATATCTTCTTGTAGAGAAGAAAAAAAAGACCAGCATATATAAAGGAACCCCTTCCCCTTCCCAATAAAAGAGTACGGAAAAATTGTTGTATATTTTCCTTTTCCTCAAAACCATTGGAAATCAATAAACAAATAAAAACAGTATTATTCCACATAAGATGGCTATACAACCCAAAAAGAAAATCAAATAAGTATTATAGACATACGTCTAAAAAAAAAAAAAAAAAAAAAAATAGGAACCCCCAAGAAAAGAGTGGAGGCCCAAAGAAAAAAAACACAACCACTCATAATCAGTTTTACAGCTTACATTAACCTCTATCATAAGGCCGCATAACACCTCAAATCTGATCCAGGTACCTCCAATATTCCTCGTGAATCACTGCAGTAAAACCCCTAGATTCTGATGCCTTCAAGAGATGGAATTTGGTACAGACAATAAGAAATAATTCCAACCCCAATAACTGCTGCTCTTGTAAAACTAGACGACAACGGCAAATCCAAATCCAGTATTAAAAATGAATAAAAACTAACTGAAATGTGCTGTCATGAAATTTCACTGGCAGTTGGGAAGAAATGCCATAATATAATAAATCAGGATCTGGAGGGATTGGAAAGCCAAACTGCCTTCTGGACTTTACAGTGTCCCAAAATTCAATAACAAAGGAACATAAAAATAGAGATGCTCCGTGGTTTCAATTTTCATGCAACAAAGGTCATTTGGACAATATCTCTCCTCTAAAGGCTTATGCTTTTGGTTACTTTTCACGTTCACCTTCTCGTGGATTGCTAACCAAACTGTATTCCACATTCCTTCCGGAATCCTAGGATCCATGATATGTACTAACATACTAACTGCCAGCAGATTAGGCCTTACAGTCTATCGAGTCTGCTCGAACCTCAGATCCCTAGTTGGGTGCCGAGGCCCTCCCCTTGTGTTACAGAAACCTCTATCATCCATCCCCACACCCCCCCGGCCCAGGCCATCATCTGGTACATCCGCTTTCTGAGTCTGTCCCACCCTCTCTTGAAGCCCTCCACTGTGGATCTCTGAACCAGCTCACCAGGCAGTGCATTCCAAGGGTCCACCACCCTCTCAGTGAAAACCTCCTCCTCTTTTCCCCCCTCACCCTTCCACCTTCCTACTTCAAACCATGCCCTCTGGTGACACCTTCCTGCTTTAGTCTAAAGATCCCCTCCATGTTTACCCTATTTATTCTCTTGAGGCACTTGAAGACCTCAATCATGTCCCCCCATCTCTTCTCTCCTCCAATGAAAATAGGCAGAGCTCCTCAAGTCTGTCATCATACATCAAATCCCCTAGTCCTCGTATCATCTTAGTTGCCCTCCTCCATACCCTCTCCAGGAGCTGTATGTCCCTCTTCAAGTGTGGTCTCCAGTACTGTATACAGTACTCAAGGTGTGGTCTAACCAGTCCATTGTACAGCAGCAGAATCACTTCCCTGCTCCTAGAGGTGATCCCCCTTACGATGCATCCCAACATCCTGTTTGCCTTGCTAGCCGCTCTCCTGCACTGCTCAGAGTTATTCATACATGCATCCACCATGCCCCTAGGTCTTTTTCCCCTGTTGAGGCCTCCAGCGCCACCCCTCCCAGGGTGTACCTGTGTTTAGGATTTCCCCACCCAAGATGCAACACCTTGCACTTGGTGATCTTGAAATTTAATTTCTATGTGTGAGCCCAGCTTTCCAGGGTGTCCAGGTCCCCTTGCAGGGCCAACCTCCCCTCTTCCCCCTCAACTACTGCTCCCATCTTGGAGTCATCAGTGAAGAGACTCATTTCACACCCTATACCCTCCATGGTGTCCGATATGTATGCATTAAACAGGATCAGACCCAGGACCCAGCCCTGCGGTACCCCACTACCGACCTCTCTAGGGTTTGAGGGCTCCCCGCTGACCACTACTTTCTGGGTGCGTCCAGCTAGACAGTTTTCAATCCATCTGACTATCAAAGGGCCTATTCCCAACCCCGTCAGTTTCTCCACCAGACCATTGTGGGAGACAGAGTCAAATGCCTTGCTGAAGTCCAAGAATAATACATCCACAGGCTTTCCCCTGTCCAGTTCTGATGTTACCCATTCGTAGAACTCCACAAGATTGGTTTGACATGATCTACCTGGCACAAACCCATGTTGCCAACTATCCAGACCTCCCACCTCCTCCAAGTACACCCCCAATCGTTCCTTTAGTATACTCTCCGTTAATTTTCCCACCATCGAGGTCAAACTGATGGGTCTATAGTTATCTGATACTTCTCTCGACCCCTCCTTTATGGATTGACACCACATGTGCCTCTCGCCAATCCCTAGGTACCCTCCCTGTCTCAACCGACCTGTTGAAGAGCTCCACCAGGGGTGCAGCCAGTATGTCCGCCAATTCCCATAGTACTCTCGGGATGAATGCCATCTGGTCCAGGAGATTTATCTTTCTTTAGGGCCTTGAGGGCTAACCACACCCTTTCAGTGGAGATAGCATCATCCGTCCCCTCCACCTTACTGGCCTTTTTATCCTTATCCTGATGTGACACCCTAGGTACCTCTCCCTCCCTCTTGCTCCATTTCTGTTGCTCCCCTGATCCCACTCACTACCGCTTCTATCCCCATGGTGCCTTGCTTTGTAGATATCCCATCCCCTTCCCTAGTGAACACAGAAGTGAAGTACTCATTTAATACCTCTGCCTGGTCCCTCACCTCTTCCACCCACCCTCCTTCTGACCTCAATCTGCCAAGATGGCCCTTAGTTTTTCTCCACTCCCCAATGTACCAGAAGATCCCCTTTTCCCCTCCATGTATCCCCTGTGCCAGCCGCTGCTCTTTACTGGACTTTGCCCACCCCCTCACCATCCGGGTGACTTTTCTAAATGCAAGATGGTACATTCCCTTTCCCTATCCCCTCTTGTTGTTTTATATTTTTTGTAGGCCGCCTTCTTTTCTCTGGACCGCTACCTGAACCTCACTGGACCACCAGCATGGTTGACCTTGTTCTCACGCTTTACCTTAGCGCAGGTCCTGACTGCCTCATGAAGTCCCTGCTTTATGACCTCCCATCTCTTTTCCACATTTGTCATTGATGTAATCCCCTTCAAGTGATCCTTGAGAATATTTCCCATGCCTCAAAGTCTCACCCCTGAAGTCAACTGCCAGTGTCCTAGATCTCTTCCCCCGTGCTTATTTGAAACCAGACAGTATTGTGGTCGCTCCCAGTCAGGGATCCTCTACAAGCAGGTCCCTACCAGATCCCCATCTGCCAGAACCGCTGCCCAGGACATGCCCTTCCCTTGTGGGCTCCATCACATGCTGTGTTAAGAACACATCCTGGAAGCTGTCCAGCAGCCTCTGCTCCTTGGCCACCTTAAAGGACATGGTTCCCCAGTTTGTACCTGGCATATTAGGTCCCCATCAACACCACTCCTTCCCTTTTGGTCCACACCGGCAATGATGTTGTCCAGCAAACCATCCTCCAGAATATCACCATCCTGGGGCTCTATATACTACACTCAGCTTGACCTTACTTCCTGCTTGGGGTTCTATACCCATAAGGCCTCCACGCTTCCTCTGCCTCTTCTACCCTAGCAATTTCTATGTCATCTCTAATGAACATAGCCACTCCACCCTCTGCCCTCCTTTCTATCCTTCCTAAGCATAGTGTACCCCCATGCGTTTAGGTCCCAGTCATGGTTTTGTTGGCCCATGTTTCCGTGACCACCACCATCCACCCCCGAACAGCATGGCCTGGAACTCTGGCAACTTGTTTTCCAAGCTCCTGGCATTTACTAACACCACCCCCACCCCTTATCCCTGATCCCCTTTTCGAACCCCACCCAGGTTCATTATACTTCCATCCTCCAGCTGCTCCTCCTGAAACCTCCTCCCCAGTCTGTTTCCCCTCCCCTTTGGGTTTGAAGGCTACTCCCTATCTGGAGGAGAGGGCTTCTGGTCAGCCCTCCTATCCCTCCCCCTCCTCACAAGATTAAACCCCACCTTTCTTGAATGTAATCAGCCACCCCTGTTTAAGGACTTCCTTCCCTAACGGGGCAAGATGAAGCCTGTCCTTGGCATGCAGTCCCTTATCCTCCCAAACTCCTTTCCAGTTACAGTACCTAACACTCCCAACCCACTCTCTTCACCCCACTTCCTGAGCCAGTCATTAACCTCTGTGATCTTCATTTTTTTCTCCACTGAGGCCTTTGGTACTGGCAATATCTCCGAAAAGGATATGTTGCATCCATTATCCTGATAGACTCTGGCAAGTTCTTGGAACCTTGCTTGGATTTCCAAAATGCTATTTCCCTCTAGATCGTTAGTTCCCAAATGCACCAGGAAATCCGGTTTCCCTCCACAATCCCTAACCAGTTCGTACACCATGAACTTTGCTCTGTGCACTGTCAACCCAGAGATACTCACTACCTTCACCTGGCTATGGCATCCACCCCCTGTCCCTCCCACTGGATACCCCTAATCATCGAGCTTCCCAATAACAAAACCTTAACACCGCCATCATCCTTATGTTACCTCCACTATGCGCCTCAACCCCCATCCCCCTTTATTCTTGATCTCAATTCCATGGGAGTCTTCCTGCCTTATTAGAGACCCCCTTGTCATCCTCCCCTTTCTGCCTCCCTTGTTATTTTGCCCACTTTACTCAGACCCCCCCTGAAGAGGTGTTCCCTTTAACCCTCTTATCCTAACCATTTATCCTGGCCTTGATGGTTTCCCCTTCCCCCACATCACCATCCTCCCTCCTTGTAATACTACCCCTACCTCCAGAGGCCCTCTGTGGGTCCCCTTTACCTAGGGCCCCATCCTTGGTACAGACCCCCTTGCTGCAGGGGGGCCCTTTCCCCGCCTCCTTGTCTCACAGTTTCTCTCCAGTTGTGCTCTCCTCCCTCATGTCTGCAATATGTTGCATCTCCCCCATCTGCTTAACATTTATGTTTCCCCTTCTCCCTCTGGGACTATTTCTGTCTTTTCCATTGCCGGTGTGTGATGCCCTATGGGTATCTGACTCCCTCTCCCCGGCCTCTGTATCAGTTTCCTCATTTCCATCAACCCCTTCCTCCCCCTCTAGGTTGCTTAGTAGCTCAAATTTATTGTAACGCTCTATGCCAGCCTCCATCAAGTAACCTGAGTTTCCCTGACTGCCCCTCTAAACTGCCCCTTTTCCTCCCCTCTTGCCCTGTTCTCCTTATGAGCTCCCTTCCCACAGTCTGCTCTTTTAGGCTTTCCCACAACAGCCCCTCCCTTCTCACTGTCTGCTCTTCTAGGCTTCCCCACAACAGCCCCTCCTGACTCTTCCCCCTCCTCTCTATATGTGTCAAAATACAGGTCTGTTGGGCTTTTAAAAATCCAGAAAAAGGATGTTCCACAAAACACTCTGCTATAATATCCATGTACATTAATCTACGAGAAAAAGTAATAGCTGATTGATACTCGATGTGCCATTTTTTAACCTTATCGATAACCCCTGCCCACATAGTCAATAAATGTGGAATTAGTTTATTTTTATGAAAAATATACCCTTTTCCCATTCACTCAAGACCCCCATCAGCACTGAGTAACCCCATATACCCCACAAGTGGGCATTTCCCTTCATTAGTGGGATCAAGTTATTGTACAAAAAAATGGCAAAAAAAAAAACAAAAAAACAAAACTGGGTTACCATCCCCAAATCCCCCTCCTTAACGTCTTTAAACAAAATATTCCTTTTTATGGGGTTAAGCCGACTCCCCCCAAAACAAGAAAAAAAAAAAAAAACATCCATTAGTTTTGATTCTAACTGAGTAGGAACCGGATAGATCAAAAAATTGGAATCAAGAAGGACTTAAATAAATTCTCTTTTTTTGGAGGCTTTCCAGACATTCCATCTCTGTACTTTCTCTAGCCCAAGCTGTAACCTGTTTTCCCCAGTTATACCCTCCTGGAACCTCTCCTCCAAAATAAAACCCCAAAAGTTTACAGGGGGCTTGTGCCACCGGTATACCAGCCACCATTGTGCATGTCAAAGGCAAACCTTGCAACTGCAAACATTGGGTTTTCCCAGTATTAAGGCGTGCTCCTGTGATACTACCAAGACCCATTATTAGATCACATGCCACCTGAATAGAGCTCACATCTTTTGCTAACAAACACAAATCATCTGCATATGCCACTATTTTAAGATTCTGCCCCACTCGTTCTCCCAAGCCCAGCAAATGAGGGGAGGCTTGGAGAATTCTCAATAAAGGGCTAATAGTAAAAACATAAAGCAACAGACTGAGAGGGCAGCCCTGATGAACTTCTCTCTGAATCCGGCACTTCAAACCCAGCCATCCATTCTCAAAAGGCCTGACAAATGTTAAGTCATAACAGAGCTGTAACCATTTGATAAAGACATCAGGTATCCCATACGCCTGCAAACATTGCCAAAGGAAAGAGTGTGATACTCCAAACACTTGTGTCTGATCAAGGCTAACCACAAACCTTTCCTCCTGTTGTCCCACAACCCCTGTACCCTCCCTGGATGTTAATTCCCTTAATAAAAGAAGAACTTCAGTTATTCTCTGACCAGGAATACAGCAAAATTGGGCTGGGCTTAAAATATCACCCATAACAGCAGCAAGTCTATTCCCTAATAATTTAGCTAGGATTTTAAAATCCACGTTTAACAAACTTATGGGGCGCCAGTTTTGGATATCAGAATGGCATCCAGATTTATATAAATAATAAATCAACAGTCCTTCATACATTTGAGTAGAAAGAAAATGTTCAAAAGGAAAAGAATTAAATATCGCCACCAACTCCAAAGGCATAAACTCCCATAGGGCCTTATAGAGCTCTCCAGGCAAACCATCCGACCCTAGAGAATCATCATCATGGAGGCCCTTAATCACGGTTTGTACCTCCAAGTGTGTAAATGGGGCTGTCATAACGTCTTCCTGGGCTGAAGTAATAAAAGGAAGATGAGCAGCCTGTAACAGTTGGGGTGTAAAGTTTGAATCAGGAACTGAACAACTAAAATAATGAATCAAATGGGTTTCCAAAAATTGCATAATCCCCACATTATCTGTCCTCACATCTCCTTGTGGAGAAACCAGGTTTATAAATTCTTTCCTTTCTCTGTGATGTTGGCTATCTATAAAGGGATTAGTACATTCTGCTTTCCCTTGTGTCCAAAAAGACTGTTCCCTCTACAGAGAGCTGAGTCTATTATATTGAAAATAGGACATCTCAGCTTTAACTAACTTAATCTCCATACTATAATCCACCCCCTCCAGGCTCTGTTGTGAAAGGACAGACTGAAGCTCTTCTCGAAGTTCTAAATAGCGAGAATTAGAGGATGAAGCTCTCGCTTTCACCCATATATGAAAGAAACTAATCAAACATTCTTTCATATCCTCCCTCCATTGTCCCAATTCCCACCATATAAAAAATTGTGGTACACTTATCTCTTATAATAGCACCCAATTCCTGTTTAATATCAGATTCCCCCAACAAGCTAACATTCAATCGCCAGAAACCCGGACCCACCTCCCGAGGAGGTGGCCACAAAATGTGGACCCCCACCAACGTATGGTCCGAAGTTTCTGTCGGAACATTAACCACCTTTAACACTGGTAGCATTTTCTTTAGAAAAATAAAATCAGTACGAGAAGAAAGCTTCCTTTTATAAAATGCAAGTTGAGGTTTATGGGGCCCAAAAATATGAGCATCTTTTAATCCAGCTTGTACCACGACTTTTAAGGAAAGCCTTATCACAGTACTGTTTGCATTCAACATTTCGGGTCTGAAAATTAATGTTAAAGTCTCCTCCCCCCAAAAAATCTGCCTGCTAGTATGGAGATAAGGCTGTAAATCAGACAATAATTCTATGCAAACGGCTTTCGATTGAGGGCCATAAATATTGAGCACTCTACATGGTGTAAATTCCAAAACAACATCCAGCAACAACACCTGCCCTGGATCAATGTCCACCATATGCAAAACAGTAATAGAAGGAATTGAAAAACAAATTCCCACCCCACCGCATAAATCAGGACAAATTGACCAGTACGAAGATCCCCACCCCATTCCTTAGTAACTTGTTGAACTTCACTAAGCGAATGCAATCTGGTGTCCTGTAAAAAAAAAAACACATCAAAACCCAACTGTTCTAAAACGGAAAAAGCAGTAATACGTTTGAAAGTAGACTTAATGCTACTGACGTTAAGGCTCACCAACAGCACTTGTGTTGGCTCAGGGAGGGTGTTTTATGAGTCTAGTACTCAACCTCATCCTTCTTTTGGAAAGGATAATAGGAGACTGCGTCGCTGTGTTGTCAGACTCTGGCTTCCAAGAAGGAATAGTCTCTGTAGTCATTGGTTGATCAAAATCCACTCTATCCCCCATGAAGAAAAAGCAGAGAATCTGTTTGAGAGAGGCAGTGGTGAAAGAGGTAGTCTGACCAGCTGTGGTTCCACTGGAAAAATAACCATATTTCCACTTCCAGGATCTAAGATATCACTAACTAAGGGTGCCATATCCACTCCATTCTGAACAGCCACATCCCTCAATGGGTCTAGACCAGCAGAGTATTCCTGAATTACAACCATAGATTCCTTTAGAAGATCATGGTGAAAAACTGTGGGGGTAAAAATGGGGTCTTGTGTGGAAACAAGACCGAGGCCATCACTCCTTGGGTCAAGTACAGCTCTGGGTGGGGATGAAACAACTATCTCAGAGAGAACCACAGCTGAAGGGAGTCTGGGTTCAGATCTTCTAGAAACTCTTCTGTCCCCTATCCCCAGACTTCGACCCCTGCCTCTGCCTCTGATGATATATAGGGGCTTCATCAGCACCTAAATCAGGGTTTTGTTGGAAGGGCCTTCTTGCCTAGGATAAAAGATAACCCTTGTCGGAATCTCCCTCTAAATTATGTGATGCCCTGGGGCACTCCGAAAAATGTTGCTCATTGTCCCCACACAAATTACATAGAGGGTGGGACTGAACATTGGGCTGCAGTGTGGCCTATAACTCCGCAGTGAAAACACCTGACCTGGTCACAATCGGTGTTTAAATGTGACAGAGAACCACACCGGTAGCAACTCTTCAGTTGCCCTGCATAAAACAATATGCCCCTGTCTTTACCAAAAAAAAAAAAAAGAGCTGGGAAAGTGCCATATACCCTGCTCATCTTGTTTTAGTTGAATTCTAAAAGTCCAGCCCCCATTCCAGAAACCATTGTCATCCATAATAGGTTTGGGGTGCCCAAATATTGTACCTCTCTTCTCCATACAAAAAGTAATGTCATTAATATCTACCCCCTCATTCCAAAATAACAAAGTTACAGTCTTTATTATAGGTTTAGTGATGGGAATGGCAATAAATTCCTTCCATACTCCTGAATCCTTGACTTCATAATAAAGATGCCAGAATTTGTCCAAGACAGACACTGTACAAAAGCTAACATCATAGCAGTGATCACCAGGAGTGTGTATAAAAGCATATATTTCCATAGGAGTAAACCCTAGGGAGTCTTTAATCAGAGGTTTACCCACCCAGAGCCTAGCTGGTGATACAGGCGCCAGCCCCTTGTACCTGAGGTGAACCACAAATCTTCTCTTAGCTGCCTCTGCTGATTTGTGGAATAACTCAACATAAGATCTGGGTTTATGCTGTTTAGGTTTCTCTGACTGCCCCCAGTATGTAAATGTTCAGTTTCAATGTTCCCCTGCATTTCCCCTGCAATAGGTTCACCATCCTGTAAAGTCTGCTCCTCACATACCTCAGTCGATTCTAGCTGTGGGAATACTGCTGAAAGTATACCATCCTGAAGTGTACCTAGTAGCAGACCATCACCTGGAGTGGCGACTGGCACAGA
Source organism: Neoceratodus forsteri (assembly GCA_016271365.2). Classification (NCBI taxonomy): domain Eukaryota; kingdom Metazoa; phylum Chordata; order Ceratodontiformes; family Ceratodontidae; genus Neoceratodus; species Neoceratodus forsteri. The sequence continues at coordinate 295,909,824 of CM057459.1, forward strand.
AGCTATAGCCAGTGCCTCAGTTTCAACGAGAGCAACTGCAACGTGCTTGTCCTGGAACTTAACCACTTTTGAAGGCTCTTCCTCAATGGCTTACTCACCACTCATAGACCCTTTCTTCAAAATCATAAGCTCTGGCTTCGGGGAACCAGGTAAAGGAACAGAGGGGTCGGGAATCCAGCGGTTATTTTCAAACAACCAACCAGCCTGCTGCAAAGCTTCTTCAGGGGTCCAGTCCGGGTTGGGGGAGAGCAGAGAAGGGAAAACAAGCCCATGAAGGATGGTTGCCTTCAGAATTCAGAGAGTTAACAACAGATACATCAGCCATCCGCTCAGGACTGTCTTACCGGCAACCTTTTGCTTGTATCCAGCAGTGGACCCGCTAATGATCATTTCCGTTTCTTCTCATCCTCTAATTTCGCTTTCTGCACTTGAATTTCTCATTCAGTTTCCAACAGCACGTCCACCAATTGTTGCTTCTTTTTATCTAAATCCAGTATCAAACAATGTTCGTTTTGCAAATCTTCAGTATCCATAGACATAAGGGGTTGACCTCCAGGAGAACCTTCCATTGATTCTTCCATCTCCCCTGCCAAATCAGCACTTCCACCTCTTCCTCCTCCTCCTCCTCTGTCTGGCTCTAAACTGGGCTCCTCCATTCTGCTCCCAGGAAGTCAAGCCCCCTGCAGGCAGAGTAGGGGAATTTTCCTGGTGTCCTGTCAAAATTTCCCCCATTCACTAAAAATGCCACCAACAGCTTAATCTGGTTAAAGTCAGTTGGCATTCATCTGTATCCCCTTCCCCTGGGTTGTGCCTGAAAATAGGCAGAATTTTTCTAGTGCACTTACTCGGTCAACAAAAACAAAATAAAAAAAACAACAACTGACATCGGTGGTGGGGAAGCTAGTGGAGTCACTGTTTAAGGAAAGGATTGTGGTGTATCTTGAATACAGTGGGTTACAAGACCTGAGGCAACACAGATTCACGGGTGGGGGGGGGTCATGTCAGACAAATCTGTTAGATTTCTCTGACCAGGTAACCAGGGAAACAGATCAGGGTGGGGCGGTGGACATGGCCTAATTAGATTTCAGAAAGACTTTCAACACCATTCCACATAGGAGGCTCATAAGGAAACTGGGCAGCTAAGGGGTGGGTCCAAAGGTGGTAAGCTGGGTAACAAATTGTTTAAGGGATAGATGACAGATGATGGTGGTGAATGGAGTTCACTCCAGGCAAGGAAGGGTAGGAAATGGGGTGCCACAGGGTTCAGTACTGGGACCAGTCCTCTTTAATGTCTTTACAAGTGACACTGCAGATGAGCTGGAAGGGAAGGTCTGCCTCTTTGCAGATGACACCAAAATCAGCAATAGGGTGAAGGAAATGTGCAGAAACCTGAGAAAACCATTCCTCGAGTTAAGGGCATGGCAACTGGGTTTCAGTGCAAAAAAGTGCAAAATCATGCACTTAGGACACAGAAACCCAGACATGAAGTACAAAATGGGAGAAGAGGTATTGACGGATACCAAACCCAAAAGGGACCTGGAAATAATCATATCGGATGACCTCAAGGTAGCACAGCAGTGCAACAAGGCAGTGAGTAAGGCCAGTGGAATGTTGGAGTGCATAGGAAGGGGTATCACCAGCAGAAGGAAGGAAGTGGCATTGCAACTGTATAGACTGTTGATGAGATCCCACCAGGAGTAGTGTCCAGTTCTGGAGACCACATCTCAGGAAGGACATAGGCACGGTGGAGGCAGTCCAGAGGAGGGCAACTAAAATGGTGCATGGACTGCATCAGAAGCCATATGAAGAGGGACTGAAGAACCTCAATAGATGCACCCTGGAACAGAGAAAAGAGGGGTGATATGATAGAGATCTATAAATACATCAAGGGGGTAAATAAGGTACAGGAGGGGAGAATGTTTCAGAGAAAACGATGCATGAGAACAAGGGGACATACAATGAAGCTGAAAGGGGGTAAATTCAAGAGAGAGAAGAGGAAACACTTCTTCACTGAAGGAATGGTGGATGCCTGGAATAGTCTTCCAGCGGAGGCAGTGGGGGCAAAAACAGTGATGAGCTTCAAGCATACATGGGATAGGCACCGAATCTTAGAGGGAAGAAAGGGGGGGGGCTGGAGACAATATAGAGTTGACAGTGACAGTATAGGCAGCGAAAAAATGGGCAGACTGGGTCAGTCAAGTGGTCCTTCTCTGCCATCAAATTGCATGTTTCTGTGGACCTCAGGTGACTCCCTCTAGGGGAGATCCCACAACTGCCCTGCATTTTCCTCTGCACTGGAGCGACCATATGGCCTCAGAAATATCTCACTCTTATATTTCTCTACTGTTCAATCTTTGCTAGCTGTTATTCTCTGTTGTCTTCAGTTACCCTTTCTGCTCTGACCTTTCTCTAGCTAGGGGCTTATGTAGACTTGCAGTACTATTCACTCAGGTAAAAGAGGTTGCGATCATCAATTCTAAATGTAAACATTGATTTAGGCTCTCTACACAGGTGGTATGAGGAAAGTAGGATGATCATTAATAAAGCAAAACACAAACAATGCTTCTTGGATCAGTCTCAAAATCTAGAACAAATGCTAAAAAAATATCAGTATCAACTTACAAAGGTGAACCCCTTGAGACGGTTAATGTTTTTAAATACCTCGGTGTTCTTTTAGACTCAAACCTGACTTTTGGTCCCCATATTGGGAGGCAGTATAGCACAGTGGTTTAAGGCTCTGAGCTGCAAATCTGGAGACCTGGGTTTGAATCCCACAGCCCCTGCTTGCATACTGTGTGACCCTGAGCAAGTCACTTAACTTCCCTGTGCTCCCAGGTTGCACCTGTAAACAAGCTTTCAGCTTAGTGTGTCTCACCTGGTTAAACAAGTGGGGAAAAAAATATTAAAACCTAATGTGCAAAGTCCAGCAAAAACTAGGTCAGCTCCACCATATAAACAAATTCCTGACATATGATGCCAGGCTTAATATTGCAAGACACCACTTGCTTTCCTTATTAGACTATGGCTCCTTGGTTGTTGATGCAGTACCCAAAGTCAATCTAAACACTAAAAAAGTCATTTACCATAACATTTCAAAGTTTGTTGGTCAGCACGATAACAGGGTACATCACTGCTGACTTCTTGAAGGGTTAGGATGGCCCACATTTGAAATGAAATACAAACTAGCTCTGAAAAACTTCTGTTTCAAACTAGTAGATAAACAACAGCCAGTGTGCCTGGCAGGCCTGCTTAAACTGGTGCACCAAACTTCAATTCAAGATCAACCCAAAATCTTTGCTTATCGGTTCCACGAATGTCCACGAGCATGGGTCAGAAATCATCCAGTTTTCATGCCCCTCTATATGGAACACTATCCCTGTCCCAGTCAGAACTCTGACTAATTTTGCCTAATTTTCTAAAGAACTGAAAACTCATGCCTTAACATTAAACAACTGTGTGTGTTCTGTCTAATGTCCTTTGTATTATACTAATACTTCTTTCTCTGTTTTGATACAGACTCTTTATCTGTGTGCTGAGAATTGTTATTTTAATTTGGTCATTGCACTATGTACACCCTTACCTTAACCCTGTCCTTTGGCACAACCATGCCCCAAAAATGTATTTTTTTTTTTTGTTGTTGACCGAGTAAGTGCACTAGACAAATCCTGCCTATTTTCAGGCACGACCAAGGGGATACAGATGAATGGCAACTGACTTTGAACCAGATTAAGTTGTTGGTGGTATTTATAGTGAATGAGGGAAATTTGGCCAGGACTCCGGGGAAATTCCCCTACTCTTTTCGATAAGTGCCATGGGATCTTTAACATCCACCTGAACTACCACCAATCCAGGCAGATGGGACCTCGATTTAATGTCTCATCCGAAAGACGAAGTAGTACCTGTTGATTCTGTAACTCATCTGTTTGATATTGTACTATATATTGTGCCATGTTGTCTAATGTATCTGACGTGGAACCTATCAATGAGCATCCGCTCACAGGTATTATCCAAGATCTCAATAAATAAAAAAACAAATAAATAAATAGAGAATAATGGATGGGGAAGGGTTTGATATGAGAATTTAATGCACACCTGAGTTGTGGGATGCTACATAAACCCCGAGGGCAAAGCCCAGGGGTTTATCAAAGATCCACACAATGAGGGTGTGCACTAAATTCTCACGTGAAACACCCTCCCCATCTTTTATTTTTTATAATAACAGACCAGCAATTTTTCTCCAGCAGTTTGTGAGACTGTTTGGCCCTGCCCACGTACAGAATGTTGGCCAATGAGGCAGCAGCATAGTTTGACTGGCATGGCTCATGAATGTCATAGCAACCAGCCAGTTGTTATGGAAAATATCAACCTGGTCAGTACACTGAAAGAAACTGCTGACCAGTTGTTATATAAAAAAATAACTGGTGACCCCCAATATCAAGCCATTTTTGAGACCTGTAAAAAGTCATATCAACCCCGCAAGTTGATATGGCAAAGTCATATCAACTCATGAGTTGATATGGCTTTTACTGTCTCACGCCGGATTGTGTGTACCACACTAGCCCATGAAAGACTGAGCTTTGTTTACTTAGCACCAGTTATTATAAAAAATAACACATATGAAGGTGTGTGATCTATAGTTTTTGGTTTTTTTTAAACACACCCTTGATGTGTGACAATATATAAACCTCTCTAGCATTGCTCTTGAGGTTTATATATTACCATACAGCTTGGGTGTGTAAAATAAACTGCATATCACACACCTACAAATGCATTATTCTCTATATTGTACAGCGGAGCATACATGTAAAAGGTGCCTTTGGCACCAGTGTATCTCACCCAGTCATCAAAATAAAAACAAGCAAACCATTCAAAGGATGGGGCTCCCTTCATGCAGGAGGACTATGTGAGAGTGACATCAGCAGTCCATGCATCATCTGACATGGTACTGCTGACATCTTTGAACACCCACCCACCTCTGGACTCATGACCCCTCTCTAGTGCAGCCTGCATTGACACTGAGAGGGGTCATGTAAACACACTTCAGCATTGGCATGGAAGAAGGCAGGACCAGAGCAGTAGAACTGTTATTTTAAGTGCCTCTCCTTAACTAATGATCTCTAATAAAGGCTACATTCACAGTTTGGCAAATACCTGACGGACAAATGAGTGAGGTATTCTTTAAAGAAACAGCTAGAGTCTTCACTAATTAAAGCATTGATGACCTGGGGTGATTTATGTGCTTTTTTATGGGTGTGTATGATTTAATGAAAAAAAAAAAAAAAAAAAGCTTTTAGAATAAAACTTTTACTGCTCCTGACTAGACCTGGACAGACACCTAGAAAACAAAGATTGGATTATAAAAAGTTATTCATTTGAGGTCAGTACAATAGGATCTTAGCTGCACAGTGCTGCTGCAGAACAGTAAGTCAGTATTCACCGAGTCAAATGTCTCCAACACATCATAGTCACATGGGACAGAAGGCATGGTGGAAAAGAGAAAAGCAATAAAACCTACTGGCATGGAGATCCCCAGGAGCCATGAAAAAAGCTGACAAATTTAGAAAAAAAAAATCCTGCCAGCAAACAAAGGAGAGGGCACACTAGTAGAGTACCACACAGACACAAATCAAAGCACTCTGCACAACATGTTTTGTACATTTTAACTGTAGTTCTCCTCTAAGTTCTTTTCACAGTGCAACACCATTATTGCATAATGAACAATGTGTCACCTTTAAAAATACTATTCTCTTCAGTTTATTTAAAGCAATTGTGCTGCCCTAATAGTCTAGTGGCTGGGGGCTGCTCGCCTTGCTGATTGCTGATAAATCTGGTGTATGCCCTGAGCTCAGGCTGAGCTTCCAGCCTGAAGGAGGTGGTACTGTAGGAATTTCTCAGGGGATGCTTTCATGGGTTCCCCATTGCACTACATGCCCACCCATGGTTACCCAGAGGAGAACTTGATGTATAACTGACACCAGCAATGGAGTTACCAGCTGGATCCCACCTTGGAAGGAGAACCAGGAGGATCGGCAGTTTCGGAGTGTCCAGGAGTGGAGAATGTTGAAACAGGACTCTGGGATCAAAAAAGTCATGATGAGAGGCAAAGGACATTCTCGATTAGGGAAGGAAGTGATAACAACAAATGCAAAAAAAATTTAAAAATTAAAAAACACAAGAAACCTTTTCAACCTCTTATGGTCTTATAGGTTTGGTGTCAAACCCAAAATGAACTCACCACTGCATTCTTTATGAGAGTAAGGGGTGTCTCTCTTTTGAAGATCATTAAACTTTTGAAGATCATAAAAAAGTTAAACTTGTTGCATTTATACATACAGTGGCTCTGGGAAAAGTACCCAACTACTTTAGAGAAGATTTCAGAAATGTGTGCAATGGAATTTCAGTCATTCTTATTTGATGTTCCTTTTAGGAATACCCAACAGGGCCAGAGAGTTTTGTCATATAATGAAATTAAACTGTATACTACTCTTCCATCAACCGTTACTCGGTATACCTGTTTTTGCTTTTAGACCTAGTCTTACTGTCTGATATAGCTCTGTCTGCATGCCTTTGTAATGACCAGTCATGATATATGTTGTACTAATATTGTAATGACCAACCATGATATGTGTTGTATTTAGAAAGTTTATTTATACAGTTTTTATTGTCCGTGTTAAATCTGTTAATGTTTAACTTATTCTTGTCGCTAGTGAAAATGGACATTAGTTTGCCTACTATGCTTACCAACATAATCAATACAACAACAAAGTGTCCACCCATCCCTAGTTGCAGTGCAAAGCCTCAGAACCAACAGGTCCCTTCACCTCAAGAAACACATTTAAATATAACTGGGGATCACAACATTTAGTATACTCTGAACAGGGACATGCTACCAGAGAAGGAGAGGTGAAGTACTCAGACAGTTTGTCAGTGTGCATTGTGCTACATGATAATAGCCAAAGTATTGTTTTCTTTTCCAACTATAAATTATCATCATAGAGAAATATACTGTTATATACAGTGCTTTTCACCAGGGTCAGGCTCACTGCATGAGATTCCACAGTTCACTGCGTGATAAATTGGTGTAATTGCTGTTGGATTACTTATTGAGTTATGACTCCTCTAGGACAAGTGGTCTGCTGCTGAAGTGTCACTAATAAAAGGTATAAATGTCCCCAAGAGATCCTACAACTCCCAATAGTAAAGGTATCTGAGAGATCTAAAAGGCCTGTCATCGAGGCACAAGTCAGGAAGCAAAGGAAAACCAGGAGCAGCTTCAAAATTTGCAAATAGTGTTGTATTATTAATAACAGTAAAATAAAAATAAAAATAAAAATTGTTCAGTATAACTATTTACAATGGCAGTACAAACATAGAAAGCAGAGTCCTTCTGAATATTTCCTTCTCAATTTCCAATCTCAGGCTCTGTCTCTCTGTCTTGCAAAACATTGCAGGTCTTTTTATAACAAATCTTTGCAAGGAGTTCGTTAAGAGAACATTCTGCTTCTCACACAGTGTTCTTGTTAGTTTCAGCAGGTGCAGCAAAAAGAACATTGTGACCCAGAACTGACCTCTTGTTGACACCTCTGGAAATATTTTTCAAACCAGCATCTCAGGTTAACCCCTTGAATTCCAGTTTTTGCAATCATTTCAACAATATAATTATATGCAGTTTTAAACAAAGGGATCCCAGTATTACATACAGTTTTATACAGAGATTCACATATATTTTTATACCCGCAGATATGCAAGGGGGAAGAAAAGACAGAATAGCAAGGGAAGGCAGAGTGATAGCGAGAGGTAGAGAATTGTGAAACTGTTGGAGTAATCATTTCCTAGGTCTCACAAGAACATTTGGTTGCACAACCAGACAGACAAGAGACAGAAAAGAAAATGATAGAACAGATCCTTGCATTTAAACTCTTTCTGCATAACAGCTGGGACAGGGCCTTATTCAACCCTGTCACAAGGCCAACGAAGGACATAGCTCACTTTTACTGATAAGAGATCACTCCAAAGCTGAAAAGGGGTGGCTTCAGAGCATTGACCCTCTTAGCTGAAGCTAGAAGGAATTTTTGAAAGACGACAAGAGAGTCAAGTTAATTTGTTCCAAACTTTACCACAACTTTTACCATAAATTACTGTAGTCACCTGTCCTGTATAAAATCAAAAATCATAAAAAAAGAGACTGAAATGGCAAACTCCACACCAGGGTTCAGAAGAAGCTCACTGTTGTTTACAAAATATTTACAAATGTAGGCAAGGCAAATAAAATTTTGTATGCGCCCATTCCCTGACACTCTGGGTGCCTAATAAAACATATCAAGTAAAACAGATAAAAACACAATAACATTTTTCAGAATGAATAAGATTCAAAATAGCAACTTTAAGATCAACTTCAGATAACTAAGATGGTTGGGCTGGAAAATCAATCCATAAAAGCCAGGCTAAAGAGGTGGGCCTTTAGCCTCTGCTTGAAAACTCCAATCGAGAGGGCCTCCCAGACTACAGATGGAAGCGAGTAACACAGGGTCGGTACAGAGACATTAAAAGCATGGTCACCTGGTGTCTTGAGCTGAACCCTGGGAGCATCCAGGAGACCCCTCGAAGAGGAGCGGAAGGAGCGAGCAGAAGTCACAGGTGTCAGGAGCTCTGACAGGTATCCAGGATCCAGTCTGTATAAGGCCTTAAAGGTGAGCAAGCCCACCTTGAAAAGGACCCTCCCCCCAACAGGCACCCAGTGCAGAGCATGCAGGACCAGGGTCACATGACTGGACTTAGACAGGCCCATCAGTAACCAGGCCACCGGGTTCTGCACCAGCTGCAGTCTGCAGAATGTCCCTCTCATGACCCCAAAGTATAGAGAGTTGCAGTAGTCAAGCCTAAAGGTAACAAAGGCATGTACTAGAGTCAGCAGATCCTTGGGCAGAATGAGGGACTTGATCCTGATGATCTTCCACAAGTGGTAAAAACCACTTTTGACTAGAGATGATACATGATCTTCAAAGGCCAGCCTGCTGTCCATGATCACACGAAGATTACGCACCCTCAGGGAAGCCACCAATGGAGCAAACCCCAAGTAAAGACCTGTGTTATCTCCAGGTGACAGCCCATCATGCCCATGATCTGGCTCGATCATTAGCACCTCCATCTTCTCTGGGTTTAGTATCAGCCAGCTGGAATCCATCCAGTCATTGATTTTAGCCAGACAGCTGTTTAATATGACAGCAGCACCAGATGTTCTGGGTGTAAATGAGAAATACAGCTGGGTGTCATCTGCATAGCAGTGAAACTCCATGCTGTATTGCCGAATGATCTCATCCAGGGGCAGCATGTACACTGTGAACAGCATCAGCGACAAGATCGAGCCCAGTGGTACTCCATGTGACAGGGACATTGGGGAGGAGGAGAAATTTCCCATCACCACCTGCTGCACCCTTTTAGAGAGATAGGACTCACACCATGTGATGACAACACCAGTGAGTCCACAAAACTTACAGAGCCAATCGAGAAGCATGATGTGGTCCACAATGTCAAACGCTGATGTGAGATAGGGGAACACGAGAACTGACCTGTTTCCTCTATCTCTAGCCCTAAGTAGATCATTATGTACCCTAACTAGAGCTGTTTCTGTGCTATGTCTAGCCCAAAAACCTGACTGAAATGACTCAAAAGTCAAAGGACACGGGGCGATCCTCGAGCTGCTGTGCCACCATTTTCTCAACAGCCTTGCTCAAAAATGGCAGGTTGGAGATCGCACAGTAACTCACCAGGACGTCTGGGTCGAGGGAAGGTTTCTTAAGGAGAGGTCTCACCAGCGCTTCTTTCAAAGCCACTGGGACCACCCCTTCTGCCATTGAGCACCTGGCCATCCTGGTGAACACTGGGCAAACAGCCTCAGCACAATCCATTGAGAAACACGTCAGGGCTGGGTCCAGTTCACAATATGTGTGCTTCAGCTCTAAGATCACCCCAGTGACTTCAGACACTTCAACTGGCCTAGACTCCTCCCAGACAGGTAGAGCGCCTCTGTTCCTCCCAGTCTGGCTACTGTAAGGCAATTGCCTCCCTGACGGAATCCCCAACCGGATAGATGACATTCTGTCAGAGAAAAAGAGAGCAAACTCTTCTCATAAAGTGGATGAAAAAGTCTTCTTTGGCTGTAGACAGGCAGAATGGAGAAGCCCATCCACATTTCAGAAAAGCTGAGAAGGTTTGTTTCTCCCTGCAGCAATTTCCCTGGACAGGAATTCTGCCTTCTTATGGGAAATTGCCCCCTGATACTCACCATAGTGAGAATGCAAGGCCAGTTTGTCAGCCTCCAGCCGGGTCTTCTACCAGCAATGCTCCAAGTTCCGACCCTTGATCTTAATCACCTTGAGATCCCCATCAAAACAGGGGATCTCAAGTGAGATATGGGTCATATACAAACTAGAGCGATGACATCCAGTGCTTCGGATACCACCCTATTATAAGTGGCCACCACCTCACTGGTGCCAGTCGCACATGCTGCGTCTAATCTAGATAGGTCAGCTAATACCAATAGTCCCTCTGGGTGCAAACCCCTTAAAGGGTGGTAGCTGACCATCTCCACAGAGGAAGGACTTTCAGGGTGGGGCCCCAAACGTGAACCCCCACAGTGCAGCGATCAGACCAAGAGACCTGATCAGTCTTGAGGCTGTCAACCCCAAGACCCAGCTGGAACACCAGATCAAGTGTGTCCATGCTGGTGGGTCACAGAAGCAACCACTTGTGCCATACCCAGTGATGACATCAACTGGAGAAGTCATAACCGAAAGGCGGGGATTTGTCATTGACCCAGGTGTTGAAGTCCCCCAGGATTGAACACCTGGGGGACTCTAACACCTAGTCGATGATGAAGTTTGCTACCTCCTGCAGGAATTCTCCTCCTGACCCCGGAGGTCGGTAAACAAGGAGAATCCTGCAACCTGCACCTGTATCCCCACGCATGGCAACACACTCAAAAGATCTGGTATTAACAACTGGATGCACCATGAAGCCCAGGCTGGATCTAAAACCGGTGGTCACTCCCGCACCCTTATGATCCTTCCTTAGGCAGTGCACTATGAAGCACCCAGCAGGGATGGCAGCCTCTAGAACTGGGCCAGCATCATCACTGTGCCAGGTCTCTGTGATGCAAGCCAGGTCGACAGAGGTCATCAAGTTCCTTATCAACCTAGCACTGCAAAGTACTGCTCAGCTGGCCCTCTAGCTGCCTGCCCACTCGGTCCGGTGAGATCCCTGGATATGGAGACCAAACACGTCTGGCCTCTCCCTAAGCTCCATTTAAACCCAGGGTGTCTCCTTTACCTGACAACCTCAATGCTACTCACCATCCCCTCCTCAGCTGCTTTCCACCATTGTTGACCCACTCGCCCCCTCATAATCCCAACCTCCCTGCAATGCCTGGCTGCGGTGGATGAAACTGGGAGGTCAGTGAAGGGGTGGAGGTCGTGAAGCAGAGAGGCAGCATAGGTAATTTGCGCCGGGTCATGGTCCCAACACATCTCTGCCTGGCACACCAGCCCAAACCGTAAAAGCACTGTCTAAAACAACCTTGGTTTTAACTAATAAACAAGATTTTATTTGTATAAACACTAAGAACTAAAAAGACCACAAGGCTAGGAAAGGATTTAAAATTGAAAGGCAAGCTTTCATTTTCTAATACATTTACACAGGCTAGCCCAGCTGAGATACAAACACCTTGTTTTCAGTGAAGTCCTGCTTCACCCCATTTTCACAGTTGGGTGGACTCGTTTACTAAGAAGTTAAGTGACTCAACCAAGGTTACACAGTGAGCATTTGGCTTGGGTAGGGTCTGAACCTGTGATCCTCCAGTTCCCAATAGGGCTGTATGAATGTGGATATGGACAACTTTGGTATGACTTTGATTCGGACCCTCGGTCTTTGGTTCAGCTTTAATACTCTGGCCGAAGACAATTTGGGTCCATGGTATTGGGGTTTAGTAGGCAGTAAAATAAGGATGATTGGCTTCCTTTAATCACCCTTCACCTGAACCTGTCAATCCCAAGCTCTTCCACCTTCTCCTGGTCCTCCAGTCAGATGTTTGAAAAAAAATTCAGTCATCATCTGCCACCACAGTGGCAGGAGCTAGTAAAGTTTTATTTATTTATTTATTTTTTTTAATAAAAAAAACATATGGGGAGGGAGGAGGAGAAGGAGGGTGGGAAATGACTTGGGTGGGCGAAGGGGTGTTCATGGGACTAGCCTTGGCCACCTGAGAAAGGCTAAAGTTTGTTTTAATTAACTGGTCAAAGGTTGAAGTGATCCAAGAGTGGCCTAGAACTTCAAATGAGCGGAATTGAAGGTACTATAAAAAGGGATGAATATGACTTCCTCTGATGTCACCTTATGGAGTAACAGCAGTACTCGAGAGCTCTGGCTTCACCCCCTTGAATCTAACTTAATCCTTCCATTTTGTAATTTACAACTGATGACCCAAGACAGAATTCAAAATGTTATAATGGCAGCAAAGACAAGGCTAAAAGATTTTGGGGCCGGAAGCCCACCATCTCAGACATTCCTTTGTTCTCACATTTGGAGCTGTAGCCACTTCTCATCCCCTGCAGGTGGCTCCCCGATCACTATACAACCTTCAAACATGAAGATGAAAACTTTGCAATTACCTTAAAGAATCTGTTTCTAGAGCTGCGGTATTTTGGTTTGCCACTACAATGTATGGAAAGTGAGTCTGCAAGAGCAGATGGAGGTGAAGGCAGCAGGTCTCCAGAAAGGCCTCATGTCCACATAACTAGTAGATCACCACAGTGCAACCATTCTTTACCTTTACAAAAGAGTTAGGCAAACAGTGGTGCAAATGGAAAATATGAAGCTTGGCTCAGAGCACAGAAACATAGAAACATAGAATTTGACGGCAGATAAGGACCGCTTGGCCCACTCATTTGCATATATGGGATGCCTGAGGAGACAGAACAATGGGATATGATGCCATTTTTTTTTTTTAGTCCTTCCTGAGGGAGATTCTGGGGTTGCCAGGAACTTCAGACTGGATATTAAACATGCTCATATAGCACTCTCCCTCAAACCCACCAATAGGAATGCAAGTCCCAGGTTCTTTACGGCAAATGTTTTGGACCATCAGCGCTCCTCTAGACCTCAGCCCTTGATCGGGCTTAACCAGCCCTCTGCTGGCGCGGCTGTGGCTTAAAGACCCAGCCACACTGCCAATCACCTCCAGGCTGATGCCCCAAGCCTCCTAGACTGCCGGGGAAGCAGTGGTTTGCAGTCATTGGCCCAACACTCCCCGTGTGAACCCTGATTGGACCTCTGTGTTTTTCTCTTAACCCTTAGGCTGCCGCCGACCAGATATCTTGTCCTAAAAACCTATGCGTTCTCAATCTTCCGGCAGCCTAAGGGTTAAACCTTATTGGCTGCTCATTTGCACTGTTAATTTTTCACTGCCTCGGGCTGTTGCGCCCATTGGCTTGACTGGAAAGCGGACAGATTTGTATGCCCACCCCCCCTTAATTAAATAGACCATTGCCCTGTCCACCCTAAGGATCCTCCCCCTGGGAAGCACACCACTGGTCTCCTGCTGTCTCTGTCTCCGTCTCTGTCCCACTCCCACTCCCACTCCCACTCCCTGCCCATGCATCTTTGTGATTTCTGCCTCTGGTCCCTCCCATCCTATTCTCTACTCTCTCTCAGCTTAACATGCACACCACCCTCTCTCTGATCACCCTTGTCCTCTCCCTATTTACCTTCTCCTCCCACTTGGAGCCCCCATCCCTTCTCCTTCACTAAACCTCCAATTAAACATCGCCTATCACTGCTCTGGCACTCTTCCACATGAGGCAAACCATATTCCCATGGGACACCCCCACCAAATAAATACTGCCCGCCCTCATCTGTGGGCTCTGGATCCCCACATCTACCCCCTACACAACCCTCCTGCTGGACTTTCGCATCCTCACTACTGCACGTCCCTGCCCTAATAGTAAACGCAAGCTCTCCCTCAGGGAATTATGTCTGGGCAGCAGGAAACTCCTGCTCCTCATCCTACTGCTATCAGGAAATGTCCATTCTAACCCTGGCCCAAACAAATCCAAGGTCTCCACCAAGACTAGACCATCCGGCACTCTCACGATCATATGCCTAAATATCTGCAGTCTCCTTCCCAAGCTTGACTCATTCCAAGCCTTTGCAACCTTACACAACCCAGATATCCTGGTAGTCATTGAAATCTGGCTCACCCCCTCAATATCGGACCACGCAATCACCCATCCAGGCTACAATGTTTTTAGACTTGATCGTAAGTCAAGAAGAGGTAAAGGCTGTGCACTGTACCTGAAAGACACTTCTGGGCCACCCCATTGATACCGCCTTCCCGGCCACCTGGGCACAGATTTAGCCCATTAGAATCCTTCTAGGGGCACACACTGAAGCTCTCACAGTTGTCACTGTGTATAGTCCTCCTAGACAGCAAGGACTGGGACTGTCCACTGTACTAGATCTCATCAGGTCACAACCACCTGACTCAAACCATCCTGCTTAGTGACTTTAACATTAACTGGGTTGCAGCCGAGGCCGGAGCTAATGGAGACTGTCATATCAGCCAATCGTACCCAGATGTTAGACTCCCCTACTAGAAAGAACTATAAAAATGGGGACCAGCTCCCTACTGGATTGGATTCTGACCAGTCACCCCACCAGAATCACGAACCACACTATCCTTCCTGACTCACTCAGTGACCATTCACCTGTTAGCTGTACCTGGTCTAACAAATTCTGTAACCCCCTTCCCCCCCCAAAAAAAAACCCTCTACAGCAGAGTTCTTTGGTGTGGTCAGTTAGCACATCTCAAATCCCACCTTCTCCATCAAGACTGGATGCCTGTTCTCAGGACAACGGACACCAATTCCACGCTGGACCACTTCGTACACATCTTTAATGAAGCCTGTAACTTATTTGCTCCCCTAAAGAAGCGCAAAGTTAAATCTCTCTCTGCAACCCTTGGCTATCAGGTGACCTCCTTATGAAACTCAAATCCAGGGACAACCTGTGGGAATTGGCCAGATCCACCAGTAGGCAAGTCGACATCCAGAACTATAAACGTGCACAAACGATTGCACTAAACCTATTCGGCTACAGAAGTCTGAATACTACAAGAAAGCTCTCACTGATACATGGGGAAATGGCAGAGAGTTCTGGAACAACATAAAAGAAGTCACGGGGATGCAATCCAAATCATCACCAGCCATGCTTAAGGTTAACGGGAGTACAACACTTGATCCTAAAATAATTGCTGACACTTTTAACGTGGCATTCACCAACCTTAGCAGTGTTCTCCCCCCGACTTCTTCAATAATGAAGTCCCCCTCACATCTCACAGCCACACCCTTCCTACCAGACACCCTCCCTTCTACTTTAAGGCAATAAAGATGCATGAAGTTCGTAAGTACGTCACCAAAGCTCTATGCAAATCCAGATCTAGCAATGACTCACTTGACCTCAAGCTATTATCCCTCACACTAGAAGAAGTTCTGGGGCCTCTCACCAAGATTTTTAACCTCTCCCTCTCTCTTAGCCAGTTCCCGGACAAATGGAAATCAGCCACTGTCACCCCTATCCATAAATGTGGTAACAAGATCATACACGGAAATTATCACCCAATCTCTATCCTACTTCCCCCTCTCAAAGGCACTGGAATGCTATAGTAGCTGACCAGCTCAGTGACTATCTGGACAAATATATTCTCTGCCATCAGTGACACAGCTTTTGAAAAGGCCATAGTACTGCATCTGCCCTTCTGGATTTCACAGATGCCATCCACAGCTCCCTGGACCATGGTAAACTCACTGGAGCTCTCTACATTGACCTCACCAAGGCCTTTGATACTGTACACCACCTCCTTCTACTTGGCCACTGAATCTGTTACGTGGTTCAAAAGCTACCTTGAAAATCGGTCCCAGCGTGTCAAAATTGCAGATGTGCTCTCTGATGCCAGACTTGTCAGCTCAGGTGTCCCACAGGGCTCTATCCTTGGCCCACTTTTTTCAGCCTGTTCTCAAACACCTTCCTGGACTCCTGCACCGAACAAATGATACTTTACACTGATGATGCAGTAATTCTTGCATCCCATCATGACACGAATCAGTTACAAAATAATCTACAGCAGGGTTTCACTATGGTTGAGAACTGGTCCATAAAGCATAAATTGATCCTTAACCAGAACAAAACCCAAACCATGATTTTCAGCAGCACCCACAATAAGTAAAAGGACCACCACCTCACCATTAACACCACACAAGGTGGTCCTCTGGAACATGTACAAACATTTAAATACCTTGGGATCACCCTTGACACACACCTCTCCTATGCTGACCACATTAATAATGTTGCCAAAGCTGCAAATTCCTGACTGGGCATGCTTTTCTGACACAGACGACACCTTACCCCCGAAGCACTGGCAGCTGCCGTCCAGAGCTCCATTATTTCCACCATTGACTACGGCCTTATAATCTATGGCTCTGCTACTGCTACCACACTCAAACATGTAACTACCTCCCCTAAACAAGGCTTGCCAGCTCATCACGGGCACTCAACGCCTTACTCACACCTGTGACCTTTATACCCAAACCGGCTGGTTGCAACTTGACAATCGGGTAAAATATCAAACCTGTATGGTGGCTAAAAAAATTTTGATGGGTCTCAAACCTCCCAGAGTCTGTTCCCTCCTACAACCCAGAAACAGCAGCCGCAACACCAGGGGCACCAAGCCGCAGCTTCTCCAAATCCCCCGTTGCCGTACTAGAAAAGGTCAAAGATCCTTTGCCTACAGAGCCCCCAGCTGATGAATGGACTTTCTAATGACATTACTGCCACCACCTCGCTCGGCACCTTTAAATCCAGCCTCCACAAGTCACTCATTGCTTCTAGTACCTGTGATTGCCCAAGCCAATAACTGAACATCTATTCGCCTATGCCTGCCATGACCTTCTGCTGACCCCTCCCAGTTGAGTGGTTGACATTGTGATGTGTAGCACTGGCAAAAGCCTGGTGACTCTGCTAATCTTTGATTCTCTGACAATGCCTTCCTGGCGGCGGCGCCCCCCCCCCCGTCCTGACCCCTCGCTCAGCCTTCACCTATCTCCTCCTCCGCCTCTCAACCCTCATCACCCTCCCTCCCTTCCCCTTGGCATCTCCAGCCCTTTTCTTCTGCCTTATCATCTCTAGTTACTGCCTTCTTAATGTATCGATAATTGATTATATGTTATACTGTCACTCTTGTTGTACCTTATGATGTGGAACCTTTGTAAAAGAGTCCTTGCTCAAAGGTATTTGTAATCCTAGACTGAAATAAATATAACAAAAAATAAATAAAGTAAAGTAGTAGATCTGGCCTAGTGGTGTAGAGAGCTAAGGTGCCTGGTGCCTTACCTTTTACCATGCCAATGACCCCGGGTATGGAGCGCGCTCAGGTTGCCGGGGGTTGACAAGAGAGAGAGAGAGAGAGACATGAGTTTTGGTCCCAGACTTCAGCGACTCCCAGTGGAGTCTAGGTATACAACAACCGGGGCCACATCAGGGACAGTTATGGAGGTGATGGCAGATGTCTGTGGGGGCAGGAGTGCGCCTATCACATGCCGGACATCATTGCACATTCGCACCTCTGGGGAAATCATGGTCACACTCACAAAAAGGAAAAACCACAACATCAGGTGGATACGATGACGCACCACCAGCCCCGTGCCCACCATTGGATCCCGCCCTCCCTGGGTCCCAATATCCTCCAGCCTGCACACTGCTTGCAAGGAAATTGAATTCAAGAAGCGCCAAAGTAAGTAGATGGTGGCCCCACCCTGGGGGGTACAAGCCAGGGGGACCCCTGTAGAACTGGGGGTGACAGGTCAGAGTTCTGGGGGGGGCCCAGGGTTGGGGGGGTCTCAGGTCAGACAGGAGCAGCTAGATGGGGACATCTGAGGGATGCCCCTGAGGTATGTGACTGGAGGAGAAAAGAATAAAAACAAAGTAAAGCAGAAAACTTTGAATACAGCTTGGTGGGGGTCAAGAAACCACATTCAGAGACTGACAACTCTTTGACCATGACCTCATCCCAATCATGATGGACAGAAGGAAGTAAATGCTGGTGGTACAAAGGCTTTAAAAGAGAAGAGAAGAGAGTGAAGCTGAATTTGCTTGAATTGGTGCAAATCGAAATTTTCAAATGTTCGGACCCAAACTATTTCCACAGACTCGCTGCACAAACTCTCATACAGTAGCTGGGGTACAAGTAGCACTAAAAGATATGAAAGAGCACTCTTTATTTATTTATTTTTTTTGTATCATGTCAGTATTTTTCCCTCCTGGTCAGAGCAGTCCCCCAACGACCTGCAGGCCACCGGCACCCACACCCCTGGAGTCGGTCTAGTGTGCAAATTTATACACCCCATTGCACTAGCTGGCCAATAGCAGCATCCCCCCCCCATAGAGACCCACGGCATGGACCCAGTGAAGAAGCCTCTCAACTCCAGGGGTGCAGGGCTGGCCATCAGCGGCCGAGGTCACCCCACCTTTTTTCTCCAAGGTTCGACCCACTGAGGAGCCAGACATGCAATGGTGTCGATGTACAGATGTGCAGATGCCCACCACACTCCTCCTTCTGTGTATGCCCACATCTGCAGAGCACCCAACCTCTGCTAGGTGTCACTGCAGCATGGTGCATGTCCCTCACCCACCCCAAAGGAAGGAGAGCAGTAGTGGGATGCTCAATTCTTCCTTCCCCCCTGCCAGCCCGAGTCCATTCCCGAACCCAGATCGCCAGTGCGGCACAAGGTGTGGTGTCCAGTGCCTCAACCCTCAGCACCACTGGGCTGAGAAAGAGAGCACACTTGAGCAGTAACTGGAGCAAAATGTCTGGTTACTGAGGGCCACACAACAGGGCAATGAGGGAAAGAGCAACTGTCACCTACTACCTGTGGTCACTGGCAAGAGACGTGGAATCGGTAACCCACAGTGACCCATGACAAAGGAGTGACAAAAGAAATCATCAACATCAGCAGATTGATTGGGAGGGCTACTTGGCATTACTACAGAGAGACTGAGCCAGGTAACTTACTTTGGGGCTAATGACTGATGGCTACAGCAAGAGTGGGTATGATGCTTTTTTCTCTACCTACATCCTCATATTTGCTGTTTAACAAACTAGGACATCAGAGCAAATGAGTGAAGAGGAGCTGGGGGGTGTTGCCCACTCATGAAAAGTGGCTTCCTTTTTGAAGCAGGTTGTTTGGGAGTCACTTTAGTCATCCACAACAGCTGGGGGAGACCACAATCTCAAGAGTTACTCGACAGGAAACCTGTGTTTGGTAAGAATGGGACAAACTACAACATAGATTAGAATGTCTGGTCAAATGCTGGTAGATATGGATTCCACTATAATGGGTGATTCTTTGGGAGTTAAACATACACATGAAGGGCCCGATTCTCAGAAGTCTCGAGAATGCCGAAAACCCTGGGTGTGCCGAACATATGGCACATGGGGCTTGCTGCATTCCTCAGTGGGCAGTTGAGATTCTTGATCCTGTGCACCAGTTGCCACAAAATAGACCAGCTTTTTCTGGTCTAGTTTGTGGCAATCTCGGGTGCCCATTTTACAGGGCTTGGGCCAACTGTTTGGCACATGCTGCCATGAAATGGGAACATTGTCATAAATACGTCTGATCTTCTTGAATTGGGCACAGTCTGCAGCAAAGTTTTCAGCACAGCTGCTCTGACTACCAGGTTTGTCATAGGGCTTCATGCAAGCCTTGCATCGCCCTTCATGAATCTGGCCCAAAACCTCATTTCTCTTTATATCTCCTTTACCCTACAATATAAGGAGTGTCTTTGGGTTCAGTTATTAAAAGGAAGGGCAGAGCAGGCCTTTAGCATAGTTTCCACGGAGGAAATGACCCAGATGATTTAGTTGGGTGGTTAGTTTGTTCTAGTTGACCTGAAAAAGGAGGGCTAGGGTACTTCTGCCTATTTTCAGCCTCATCTTTGGTGGAAGGGAGGGGTAGATACAGATACAGAGTGATGAGGTTAAGCGGTTGGTGGTATTTTTTTGTGAATGGGGGAAATTTGGTCAGGACACCGTAGAAATTCCCCTACCATCTTGTAGGGGAAATACTGGCCATTCAGGATGGCCACTTTGGGTAAAACAGCAGAGAGAATGGGCATACATGCGATGGGGGAGACGATCTCTTCCTCTACCTCCATTGTACTAGAGGCCGAAATTTTTATCTGTTGTATGTGTAACATTTGTTGTTTTAATTTCTGTACAAGCACTTTGGTTTTAAGAAAACTGCTTTTTACAAATAAAGAAATGAATGAATGAATGAAATGTTTCATGATGCACCTGTGACTGTGGAACAAGCAGTGGATATGGATCCAAATGCTGGCATGACTACAGGAACAGAAAAACAGACTACGGAAAAATAATTGCCTTCCAAGGTTGTTGAAACCACTTTACCCACAGCTGCTATGGATTCCTTACCTGAGTGTGTACTGCCAGTACCAAAAACAGAGGATTTGCAAGCACTTCTATGAGCTGAGCAGGATCATTTTCATCAATGACAACAGGAGTTGCAGGATGCGATTGTAGCACGGTAAATGAAACAACAAGTTGCGTTGCCAGGAAAAGCACCAGATGTGAAGGCCCAGATGCAGCCTGCTGACGTAGCAGGAGGAGTTCAGGAGGAACAGCTGGCTTCAGAGAGACACAATGACCAGAGGACTACACCGGAGGCTGGGGCACTCACAGAACAGGAAAAGACCTTCAGCTTTAATCCAGGCACCAGTGGAGAACTGGTATTCATTTTTAAAGGCAATCTACATAAACAATATAATGGCGTCTCATTGGGAATGGCAAGTACAGTTGGTACAACACCTGACCTAAGACAGGACATAGAATCAAGCTCCACTACTGTGAAACCCCAATCCTGGATTGTTGAGTCTGTGCTCAGGTCAGCAGGTTGGGAAAAATCAAAAGACACAGGACAATGGCTCTCAGGGCCCAGTCCAGTACAGATGCCGGGACAAAGGGGAAATTCCCCAGTTCAACAAGATATTCTATTATTTACACAGCCAAATGCTAATATTGATGATTTTGAAATGGAGTAAACACTGTTGAAATCCCCTGCAGCAAATCATCCCTACATCTAACACAAAGTCTGCAGTTAATACAGTCTCGTAGCTTGCAGCTCCTTGGGGAGTCAAGGCCTCAAAAAAATTTGAATGAAAAGGTGGGGGCTTTACCCACGGCACCAACAGGGGTTGGCAGATCAGACATAGAACAAGGGACTTTGACCTCAACTGCTGGACAAGACTGAACTGACTCGACCCCAACCTCTGAGGCACCAAACGCAGACAGCTCATGCCCGTGCTCTTATGCTTCCTTTCTTAGGGTACCTACATACCTGGCTAAATGGCATGACACAGTACACTTGCTATATCGGGAGAGGTCTGGAGACCTTTCCTGAGAAAATGTTTGTTGCCAGATCTCTGTTGAAGGGATCAATGCATTTTTCAGCTGCTGAGTTTCATGCCCTCATCCATGTGTTGGGAGAGGAAACTTTCAATGTTAGTTTTAAACTAAGCAATGAACTGTAGAAATTCAGGGCACAATACCAGCTAGATAAAACTTCCCTACTATGGACACTGTTTGAAGTAATCCCCCTCACGAAGCCTGCCAACAGGATTATCATCATGTTATTTCGAAATGAGGGGGTCAGCGTCACATATTTTTTGCACTGGCTCAGGCAGCGATGCACCGTTTTAGGTAATCCTGAGGCAATTTTCAATGAGGAACATATCTGGACAGGGGGCTGGCGGATTAGGATGGTTTTTAACAGTTCTGACACTGGTCTCCAGCACCTGCTGAACTGTTTTTTTCTTGGAAGAGACTGGAGGTGCTGTTCTATGTGGGACAGCCCAAGGCCTGTTACCAATGTGGGCTGACAGGGCATCTGAACAGTCTGTGTGACAGATTAAAAATGTATTATATGTAACAAAGCAGGGCATATGAATGGGTTTTGTAGAAATGAGCAGAGATGCAATTTATGTGAAGTAGGCGGTCACGTATATCATACTTGCCCTTGGGCTGCCCATAAGCAGCCTAACCAGGCTGACAGGGAAGAACAACACCTGTTGGTAGCCATTGCACAAAGAGCTAGAACCAGGCAGAACCCACAGCCTCATGTTTCGATCCCACGCACTGCAGAGCAGGAACAGGCAGAAGACAGACAGAGTCCCCGAGTCCCCCCCCCCAGAGATACAGGGGCAACCTGAGGAGAATGATGTAGAACTCACTGAAGAAAGTACTGAGAATACAGACATGCAGGCAGCAGGAGAAAGGGCTAGTACCTCTGCATCTCACAGTACTCCAGAGGTGCCCCCCCTCCAGACACCTAGGAAACAAGTAAAGACCAAAATGGTAACTAGACACAGACAAAACTGAAACCTACCAGCACCAAAAACACCTAAGACTGTGGAAATACCCATTACCAACAGACGCGACACCCTCGCTGCCACTACTGGCACTTTGGGTAAAGAGTCCGATGACTCATCCATACTGTCATCCTTGCCTGCCCCAGGGTCAGACATGGAGGACCCCCCCCCCAAACATGCACCCACTGAAGGGCATCCCGCACCAAAAGGAAAAGCAAAGCAAAAACATACTAGGTCCTTTTGGAATCTGAGGAAGAAGGTACCCTGATGTATGTATCAATGAGATTTTCTTTTTTTTTCTCCCTTTAACAAAATACATAAATGGATTCTAGCCTACCATTATATACCATCAATACTAATCAAATAAAAAAACATAGGAAAAGATTGGCAGTCTTCTCTAAACTAAAACCCTTTCAGGCAGGCATCTTCTTTATTACAGGTCACCAGGCTGCACACAACAACAGAGCTTAAGCAGGTGATTAAACAATGGCAGGTTGGGCCATCTTATTGGTCTTTAGGAACAGATACCTGTTCCGGGGTAGCAATACTTTTTCACAATCTTCAGATCCATCTTATTAAATTGGTGGACTTCATGCCTGGCAGAGCCCTGATCTTGGATATAAAAACTACAGAACAAATTGTATAGGCTAATTAATATCTATGCTGCACAGTCCAAAGCAGACAGGATAGAGCTGTTTCAAGCAATTCAGCCATACTTATCTTCCTCACAAAATGACATCCTAGAGGGAGACTTTAATTGTGGCCTGGCCATAACAGATAGAGGGAGGAACACCATCACAAAGAAAATATTTTGTGACATGGCATTTCTTAAAAAAGAATGATTCTAACTATTAATCTGAAGGATGCATATCTCACAGCAACAGGGAAAGCAGATCCCACTTTTCAGAAATGGTTGCTTGCAACCAAGATTGATAACTTTCATCACATCTACACTACACATTTGTATGGCACAAATTCTGCCGTCAGAATTTTCAAATCATAACATCATTTATATACGGTTAGGGACTACACATACCCCACGTAATGTACTGGGAGATTGAGAGTTTAATTCCTCATTATTAAGCTGAACGGAATTAATACAGAATATACAATATTTGTACAAGCGAGGAAATCAGTCTTTATTATGTATACAGACCCGGTGATTTGGTGGGAAGATATCATATCAGATCTTACCGCTCTCCTAAAGCAGTATAGTACTGGTCAAAGAAACAGTACTTATTTCACATATTTACAAAACAGAAAAACACTTGTAAAATTTATTAACTTTGTCACACAATACTGGATAAAACCTCACCACACAGATACAGAATATTAAAACAACTAATGACAGAGTATCATATGCAACAAGCACAAGCCCTCCAACAACAGAAATTTGGAACACAGGGCAAGAGTGGAAATATTTGCCCGTTTGAAAGTTGTCAAGACAGAATTAAACATAAACACATGGATGGCCTCTTAGACCAGAGGAATAATTTATGTACCAATACACAGGACATGTTACCCATCATTATGCAACATTCTATACAGCTTTTTCAACCGGTACACCTAGATCTTCCAAACCCTGTGGTTTTTTTCGAGCCATTTGATTCACCTACAGTACCAGAAGATCTAATTACTCAGTTGGTGAAGGATATAACATCAGATGAAACAGAGTATGCCTTAGCCTCTCTAGCAAATGATAAGGCCCCTGGTGGAGATGGGTTCACAGGGGAATTATATAAAAGCATAGGAAAAGAATTAGCACCAGAACTGGTGGTGGTTTTACTTCCATTATAAACAACAAAACTCTCTCTCTCTCTCTCTCTTTCTCTAAGGATGATGAATGGGAGGTTGGTTTATCTATATAAAAAGTGTAGCAGGCATGATATTCATAATTGGAGGCCCATTAGCTTACTTAATACAGATTTTAAATATTAGCTAAAATTCTAAATCTTAGACTTTTAAGGGTTGCTAACACAATCATATCACCAGCACAAGCCTGTGCTATACCAGGTAGATCTATTACAGAGCATTTCATTTTATTAAGGGAGATTTTTGAACATAGTTATAAGGGTAATTTAGAAGGCTTTCTCTCGTCTGGATCAACAGAAGGCATTTGATTCAGTTAGCCACGACTTTCTGAGGACAGCCTTACAACAATTTGGCATCTCCCCCACACTTCATTCAATGGATTCAGAGGCTCTATAAGTGCTATGGTTACGCCACTAGTTAATGGATGGACAGGACCTATGACTCCAGTATTAAAGGAAGTTCATCAGGGCTGCCCTCTGAGCCCACTCCTATACGCATTCTGCATTGACCCTCTTTTGAGTGTACTAAATGATTCCCCTATCATATAGTACATCACAGTACCGCACCAGAATTTGTAGTTCCACACAAGGCCGTTGCATAAGCCAACGATCTTTGCACTCTTATACAAGACATTCAGTCTGCCACAGAAGTGATTCGAATTTGTAACATTTATGGTTCTGTTTCAGGTGCAACTTTAGATATTGATAAATGTGCTGGGTATCAGTTAGGACAGGCCCATCCAAAGCAGATAGTAGTAGCAGGCGTTAGATTGACTGAGGGTACAATACACATTTTGGGCATTTCATATGGGTCATCACAAGATGATATGGAAAACTGGGGCACTAAAATACAACAGGGTAGAACCTTAGTGGCTCAGTGGGACATATGGCAACTCAGTAAAAGAAAGAGGATATATTTAATTAAAACATATCTGTTACCACTTTTTCTTTACCTTAGTTCTATTTTTCCTCCCCCTAAAGCACTGGAAACCACAATCCTTAATATTTTCTTTCAGGCAGTCTGGGGTAGCAGGCTGAACCTGATTAAGTGGAACATTACTTACTTGCCTGTTGCATAAGGTGGGGTTAAGAATGGTTAATTCTATTGTGTTTTTTTATTGTATCTTTTTTAAACAAATCTGTGCCCCTTATTGCAATACATGGGGCAGGGATGGACCCTGCTTCTATTTTTCCTCATGTCACACTTGGTTTCAACAATGGGATAAGGGTAGACTGGGCCCACTGAGGCGCACAACCAACATCCCATTATATATTAGAGAAACCTTTGTCAAGTTAAAAAGTTGCAGGGTGACTAGTCAGTTTATCTTGACAAAAAATGGAAAATGGTTATATGCCTGGATTTTAGAAAAACATTTTCAAGGAACCGAGATGTTTCCTAGGTGCACCCCCCCATTAACCAGCACTTACACAATTGTTGATGTAACCCCCTTGTGAATGGGGATTTGTGAACGCTTTCTCAGAGCTTGTTTTATGCTCCATGCCTAGTCCGTAATCGGCCTAAACGCCGCTTAAATGGGGAACCGTTGAACGCTCCTAAAAGCCTCCGTAAGCTGTCCCTTTAAGGGCTGCCTGTTGCAGCCGTAAGTAACTAAAATGGAGGGGAACTGTGTGTTTGTATACCTGAGTCCCGCCCAGGACACTGAAAAAATTAACTCCCGTCTGCCATCACTAGTGGTGCAGAGGGAGTTCTGATAAGGGGATGTATTGTTGCTGGAAATAACGTACAATAATACTGATAACGTTGTTGTTCTAACCTGCCTTTCTTTGCAGTACGGACTGTTTCGATTGTCTCCTCCATTTTGCTCCAGAACTGCTGAATTGGGCCAATCAGACCCTCGGGACCCTACAGAGTCGGCTGACCAATAGGGAACCTGTTCGTCCTTTGAGAAAGGTATTATGGGCTATGGCGCTTTCTCACACCACTGAGAACCTGAGAAAGTGACTGGCATGTGCCGCCAGCCAATAGGAGCGGGTAGCGCCCGAACTGAAGGAACAGCCCCTTGCTGCTGGGGGCAGATGCGTTGTGGCTGAGGTGAGGAGAGGAGCTCTGTGTTTCTGCGCTGTGTGAGTGCTCACGCGGGAAGCGCGTGAAGGCCTGAGGTGGCCGTTTTTCCTTTCGAGCAAGTCGGACTAAATCCATCAGCGGGTGGTCAGAGGAGGCTGTGTCCAGCACAGCTACCCACCAGGCTCGACCTGTTGGAGGACTGGAGAGAATTGCTGAATCGCGCTCGGTCCAAGGGAAAAGTGGAAGCTGCCGTTGCAGTATCTCAGTGGCTGTGAGTTCGTGGGATCCTTGGAAGCAGCTGTCTGGTGTGGTACCCCTCTGTTGTTGGTTGCCATATAAATGTGTGAGGAGGCTGGTGGAGTTCAGGCTCAGCCCTGCTAGTGTTGGAGGACTCGGTATTGACTGGAGGTTCTGAGTACTGAATCAGGGTAGCTCCCTGCTAAGTGTGCAAACAGTGGTTCCAAATTGTATTGCTATACTGCTGACTGCCTGATTAAATTTTCTTTTCATACTGACTTGCTCAGGATTGTGATGTTTCTCTGTGTGAAGGGCCCCAATCAGCTGCCACGTTTGGACTAGCCGTTAGGGCTTGGGTACCCAGGGACAGTAAATCGTAGGGTTAGGCCTGTGCACAGAGCCCTAGGTATATAATTACAGTATAAGCCAATTAACTTGATTTCCCCTCCTCTCCTTGTTATCTCCCCCCTTAATAAATCAGATTGTTGTGTTGTAACTACACCCTGGCTGGTTTGTGCATCCTTGAGGGACTGCTGCATAGTGACTGTGGTATAACTGTACCTTACTTTACAGGGGGTTCCCAGAGCGAGCCGAGAGACATTATCCGGGGGGTAAGTGTACTGGTGAAAGGAATTGTTGGTACCCTGTATGAGCCACTAGTGGGATGAAAGGGGGGTTGCAGTAACCCAGAGGGCTGTAACCGAGGCGGTCTCGACCATTCTAACCCCAACCTCTGGGTGGAGGCACCCGACAACAGATCTAGGCCCCTCAACCTGTCTCAGTGGAGACAGGCAGGGGTAGTAGCCCTAAGGGTAGCACCCCCCAGGGGTTACAAATTGGAGGCACCACTGGGATCAGCATCCCCTAGTGGCCAAGTGGGGAAGCACACAAGAAATGGAAAAAATGGAAGGGGATATGCAAGGAAAAATTAAACTGGGACCCATCAAGACCATGGTACACAGACTGATGGGGTGGGGTGAATCTGCAGAGCTAGACTCCCAGTCTAGAAGTCAGAAGATTGTGTTATTGTTAGATGTGCCTTTGGGAACCCCAACTGTCGACATCATTTCTGCTGCAGAGCGAATAAAATGTTTGGGCAAAGCGGAGGTAAAAGGGCGATGGCTGATTTGCTTGACCAGATGCTGCAGGTGTTACTTCTATGCAGTGTGGCCATCGACCCCGAGAAGGTACCTCCTGTGATTTATCCGAGGTGCTTCACAGGGATGGAGGCTAATTCATATTCAAAGTGGGTCAGTCACCCCTGGGGTCTCCTCAAATGAACGGTTTTAAAGACAAACTGCTTAAATTGTTGGACGTGGAGGAGAACCACCCAGGAGTTGCTACAAGCCTTAGATTTATCCAGTGATGCTACCCTCAGGGCTCCCTGGCACTTCCCTTGCCCACCTAAGAGTTCTGTGCTGGCTTCCCTGCCCTGGTGGTCCCACCATACAGCTCGATTCTTACCGTAAGCTAAAACTTTTCTCTGGCACCGTGCCGGTGCCCCCAGGGGTGGATGACTTGGAGGCTTGGATGGACTATGCCACCCCTTTAGTCCAGGAATGGCAATGTTCTGAGGGGGAGAAAAGGAAGAGGCTGATGGAGAGCTTGAGGGGCCCTGCTTTAGAAGCTATTCGATTCTTCTGGGCCACCCATCCGGAAGCCACCACTGCAGAGTATCTCTCTGCTTTGGAAGGGGTTTTTGGGAGTACCGAGACTGGTGAAGACTTATTATGGAAATTCAGGTCTGCTAAGCTGTGGAGAAATGAGAAACTGTCCGCTTTTGTCACTAGAGTGGAGCGGGCCTTACAGAAGGCCTATAGAAAAGGGGGAATCACTGCTGCAGCCCTGAATCAGGTCTGGTTAGAACATGTTCTAAAGTCTGCCAGATTTTCTAGTGTGATGCTGCTGAAACTTAAGCTATAGGATCAGCGGGCCACCCCGCCTGAATATTGTCAATTAATGAGGGAAATTAGGGAAATGGAGACTGATGAAGAGGGTGGGAGCCATGTGTGGGGGCGGTACACCCTAGTGGGACCCCTGAGCCTAACACCCCCGAGGAGACTGGTCTGTCTGGAGGGTCTGAGAGGTCCCCAGATTTTCCAGGTACTGTGAGAATGCGAGTTATTTCCTCCAACCTCCACATAGAGAGTGAGTTGAGGGCCAAGGTCAGGAATTTACGGGAACTGGTGAGGGACTTGAAGCAATCTACCATGTACCCTATTAGGACCAGGGCCCTGGAGTCTGGTAGAAGCCCGAGCCCTGGCTAAAGAGAGCTCTCTCACCCCTCTCAGAGCCCCCCACAGATAAGGTGCCCCCCGCAGAATAGTGACCCCCGGGACCCCAAGTTCTGTTACCGTTGCGGGGAAAATGGGCATTTCCAACCAGAGTGCCAGAGGCCCGAGAATTTAAGGAAAGTTAACAGACTGATCACCCGACATCACCAGGCCCAGTCTCAGGCTCCCCAGAAAAGTTTTGTGACTCAGGCCCATGCTCAGGCGACTATCAATGCTGTGGCCCCCAACTGGTCTGATGTGGTTGGGCCTTCAATGGAGACCCCGGTGTGGGTAAATGGAATTCCCACTCGAGCTGTATTAGACAGTGGCTCTCAGGTAACCATCATGTTTCAGGACTGGTACCAGGCACACTTACCTGAGGTGCCCCTGCAACCTTTGAATGGTCTACATGTGTGGGGGTTGAGCGACAAGGCCTATTCGTATTTGGGGTACATTCGAGTCTGGTTATCTTTTTCTGCAACTGTGGCTGGAATGGATGAGCAGGTGGAAACCCTAGTTTTAGTTTGCCCACCCACTGGACTGTATGATGGGTGCCTCTGTTGATTGGGACGAATGCGCATATGTTCAGACAATTGGCCCAATTGTGTTCTGAAAAACAAGCATTCCAGATTGGGCGAGCTTTAAGCATACCTGCTGTGATTCAATGGGCAAGTGCCACTCAGAAGAAGGTTAGTCGGGAGGAACCTGAAGACCCAGTGGGTGTGGTGTGGAAAAAGGATCCGGCCCCGGTGATACTTGCCCCGAATGCCCAATGTGTCCTGCATGGAGAAGTATGACTGAAAACCGATGTTAAGAATAAGTTGATGTTGGATGCGCCTGTGGAGGGAAGATTACCTGAGGGACTGTTGGTCAAACCCAGCATCTTGCCAGCTAGAGCTCATGCCTATGTTAAGAGGGTGATGGTTCAAGTGCATAATGTGTCCGACAGGGAGGTTCAAATAAGAAGAGGGTGCACCTTGGCCAGCGTACATTGTGCGGATACTGCAGTACTGCCAAACCGAAAGGGTTCCAGGACAGATGATAGAATTACTCCTGATTTGTTCGACTTTGGTGACTCCCCGCTGCCAGTTGAGTGGAAACAAAGGGTCAGTGAGAGGCTTGCCAATAGAGACCAGGTCTTCTCCCTGAAAGAGTGGGATGCGGGATGTGTACAAGGGGCTGAGCATCACATTCGGCTGCATGATGAAAGGCCTTTCCAAGAGAGATCCCGGCGCCTGGCCCCCACTGATATAGATGATGTAAGGCAGCATCTACAAGAAATGTTGGCTGCTGGTGTAATACAAGAGTCCAGGAGCCCCTATGCTTCCCCCATAGTAGTAGTAAGGAAAAAGAATGGGGCAGTTTGGATGTCTGTAGACTATCGCACTTTGAATCGGCGGACCATTCCGGACCAGTATACCATGCCACGCATACAGGATGCATTGGATTGTTTAAATGGTAGCAAGTGGTTCTCTGTGTTGGATCTTCGCAGTGGATACTACCAGATCCCGATGGCCCCAGACGACCGGGAGAAGACTGCCTTCATTTGCCCCCTGGGCTTCTACGAGTTTGTCCGGATGCCTCAAGGGGTCTCGGGTGCCCCAACCACTTTTCAGCGCCTGATGGAACAGGCTGTGGGGGACATGAATCTACTCGAATGACTGGTCTATTTAGATGATGTCATAGTGTTTGGTCGATCGTTGGACGCGCACGAGCAATGATTATTCAAGGTCTTGGATCGGTTGGAGGATTTCGGCCTCAAGCTGTCTATTGACAAATGTCAATTCTTCCAGACTTCTGTAAAATACGTGGGCCACATAGTGTCCACAGAGGACATAGAGACTGACCCTAGCAAAGTGGAGGCTTTGACCACTTGGCCTCAGCCCAGGAATTTGAAAGAGCTGCAACGATTCCTGGGGTTTTGTGGATACTATAGGTGGTTTGTTAAGGACTATTTGAGTGATTTTCCCCCTCCTCAACCTCACTCAACCAGGGGTAATCACCTACGCACAAAAAGTATAAGAAGGCTGTGCGCTCAGAGACAGAAAAGAAGTATTTCCGGCCGAATGATATGTTTGGGGATCATTGGACTTCTGAGTGTAAGGAAGCCTTTTATGACATCATATATCAACTTACTCATGCCCCAGTGTTGGCCTATGCTGATCCGACCAAGCCGTACATTCTCCATACTGATGCCAGTGTACAGGGATTGGGGGCTGTGTTATACCAGGAGCACTCGAATGGTCTGAGACCTGTAGCCTTTGCCAGCAGAAGCCTGACTCCTTTAGAAAAAAATTATCCAGTGCACAAACTAGAGTTCCTGGCTTTGAAGGGGGCCATTGTTGCAGTTTCATGACTATTTATATGGTGCCAAGATATTGGTAAAGACTGATAACAATCCTCTGACGTATGTACAGACCTCTGCCAAGTTGGATGCCACAGGCCATAGGTGGCTCTCCGCCTTGGCCACCTATGACTATGCTGTTGAATACAGGGCGGGCCTAAACCATATAGATGCGGATGCTCTCTCTCGGAGGCCTATGCCACGAACTGATTGAGTCAGGTTATCCGACCTGACATAAGAGCCTGCCAGAAATTTGACAAAGAGGAACAGGTGTCTCTTGTGAGGGTGGACTGCATGGTGGATTGTTTGGGACCGTCCGAAAATTGCATACCGACTGCCTATTGTCACTTCTCTGCACTAGACACTGGCTCATTGCCACAGTTTAACAATGATAGTCTCCAACAGGCTCAATCCCGCGACCCCATGATCAAATCAGCTTTAGAAGCCCTCTGTGCAGGGAACGACGTGTCCAAGTTACGTTCCACTGATCTAAGGACTGCCTTGTTGTATAAGGAAGGGCCCAAATTGAAACTGATTAACCAACTACTATACAGAGAGACTGTGAATAAGGAAGGCCGGGTAGACAAACAACAACTGGTGCTGCCCTTAGCTTTTAGAGAATTGGTCTTGGGGTCCTTGCATAATCAAATGGGACATCTCGGCATAGACTGGACTCTTGATCTAGTATGGGCTCAATTTTACTGGCAAAAAATGAGTACGGATGTAGAGCAATATGTCAAGACCTGTAGTCGCTGTTTGCAAAGAAAAGCTTTACCCCAGAGAGCTGCTCCCCCTGGTCAACATTACCACTAGTGCCCCTATGGAACTGGTCTGTATTGATTTGAGTTTAGAGCCCGATCTGAAAAGTGTCAGCAACATATTGGTGGTCACTGATCATTTTACCCGGTATGCACAGGCTTTCCCGACTAAGGATCAGAAAGCAACCATGGTGGCTAAGATACTTGTTGAGAACTTTTTCGTCCACTATGGGGCCCCGCAGCGGATCCATTCCAACCAGGGAAGGGACTTTGAGAGTCATTTGATTAAAGAGATGCTATCCTTGTGGGGGGGTACGAAAGTCAAGAACCACCCCCTATCATCCACAGGGAGATCCTCAGCCTGAAAAGGTTTAACCGCACCTTGCTTGACATGTTGGGCACATTGCAACCAAAAGATAAACCGAGATGGAGCCAGCAGATTAGCACCTTAGTTCACGCTTACAATTGTACAAAGTGACGCCACAGGATTTTCCCCATACCGACTGATGTTTGGGAGAGAGGCTAGACTGCCAGTTGATGTGTGTTTTGGGGTTTCCCCGATGGAGTGCAAGCAGAGAACCATCTACAATATGTACAGAAATTAAAGGCCCAATTAAACCATGCCTACCAACTGGCCCAGACTATGGCGGCTAAGCGAAACCTGGCCAAAAGAAACGATCGATAAGAAAGTAAAAGCAATGGAGTTAAAAGAAGGGGACAGAGTGTTATTGAGGAATCTGGGACTACATGGGAAACATAAAATTGCTGACAGATGGCATCACCTCCCTCACATTGTTGTGGGAAAATTGACAGATCTGCCTGTATATAAAGTGCAGCCTGAAAACAATTCTAAAGATGTGAAAACTATACACAGAAATCATCTGCTGTCAATCGGACAAGTCTTGATTGAAGCTGAATCTTGAAATGCTCCCCCTTCCAGGCCTATGACTAGATCTGCTACCAGGAAAGGCATCAAACCCGTTGATTCCTCAGCAGGCCAACCAAAAGGGCCTCGCCCAAGGTCTGCAGAGGGAAATGAGCAACCAGTGGTGTCAGACGATGATGAAGACGATATTGAATACTATCCCTCTTATGAATTGAGCCAGTTATTTCGGGGCAATCCCCTTGTTAACTCTGGAGATGAGGTTGGGCCTTCTGGACTGTGAGCCCCCAGCTTTGTCTCCAGGACCAATGCTTCCAGACCTTGAATCGGGTGGCAATAATGCCCAGGAGGTGGGATCTTTGAGCATGGCTGAACTGTCTAGCCTGGCTGAATTGTCTGACTTTTCAGAGGAAGAGAGTGAGATGGGGGAACAAGCAAGTGATATGCCTGAACCGGAAGAATATTTTGAATGCCCTGATGGTTCCTCACCTGTACCTTGACAGCCCCCAGCTGAGCCCAATGGGGTGGATCCAGGGATAGAAGGTCAGGCCCCCAATAGTACTACGAGTGCTTAGCCCTTTTCCCCTGTAGAGATTCCCATCCCTAATGTCAAGGAGACTGAAGTGGAATCAGGGCCTGTTTCAAGGTCCCTCGAAACCCCTAGGTGATCCGGCCGAGAAATACGGCCGGTAATAAAGTTGAGTTATGAGTCCCTGAGTCAGCCGGTGGACTTGCCCTTAAATGTGGTCCACAAAGGGGTGTATGTGTCACCGAGTTCCTTGCCTAAGCTAGCCTTGGGGATGACTCCAGACTGTTGGTATTACCCTTTGAGTGTGATGCCCCTGCTTTAGGTAACCTACCCGTAACTCCAAGGGAGGGTTCCCCCCCCCAGTCCGGGGTTATGAGCAGGAATTAATGACCTGAGTTAAGAAAAGAGAGCAAGGGTTTGAGTCTATAAGGTTGTATAAACCATAGTACTTTGTAAAATGTAATATTCATGTATGTGATACTATGTATGGTATAGTGTTAACCAAGATATTTACCTTACAGGATCCAAGGGTAACTACTTGGCGTGGACTCCAAGTTTTTCTAGGCCAGGAAGGGTGTAACCCCCTTGTGAATGGGGGTTTGTGAACGCTTTCTCGGAGCTCGTTTTATGCTTCATGCCTGGTCCGTAATCGGCCTAAACGCCGCTTAGATGGGGAACCGTTGAGTGCTCCTAAAAGCCTCCGTAAGCTGTCCCTTTAAGGGCTGCCTGTTGCAGCCATAAATAACTAAAATGGAGGGGGACTGTGTGTTTGTATACCCGAGTCCCGCCCGGGACACTGAAAAAATTAACTCCCGTCTGCCATCACTAGTGGTGCAGAGGGAGTTCTGATAAGGGGATGTATTGTTGCTGGAAATAACGTACAATAATACTGATAATGTTGTTGTTCTAACCTACCTTTCTTTGCAGTATGGACTGTTTCGATTGCCTCCTCCATTTTGCTCCAGAACTGCTGAATTGGGCCAATCAGACCCTCGGGACCCTACAGAGTCGGCTGACCAATGGGGAACCTGTTCGTCCTTTGAGAAAGGTATTATGGGCTATGGCGCTTTTTCGCACCACTGAGAACCTGAGAAAGTGACTGGCATGTACCGCCGGCCAATAGGAGCAGGTAGCGCCCGAACTGAAGGAACAGCCCCTTGCTGCTGGGGGCAGATGCATTGTGGCTGAGGTGAGGAGAGGGCCCTGTGCTTCTGCGTATTATTGATCTTTCAGCGGGGCATGAGACCTGGTGACGTTTTCCTTCGGTAAGTCGGACTAAATCGCGTCGGTGGTCAGAGGAGGCTGTGTCCAGCACAGCTACCCACCAGCTCGACCTGTTGGCGGACTGGAGAGAATTGCTGAATCGCGCTCTGTCTGAGGGAAAAGTGGAAGCTGCCGTTGCAGTATCTCAGTGGCTGTGAGTTCGTGGGAGCCTTGGAAGCAGCTGCCTGGTGTGGTAGCCCTCTGTTGGTTGCCATATAAATGTATGAGGAGGCTGGTGGAGTTCAGGCTCAGCCCTGCTAGTGTTGGAGGACTCGGTATTGGCTGGAGGTTGTGAGTACTGAATCAGGGTAGCTCCCTGCTAAGTGTGCAAACAGTGGTTCCAAATTGTATTGCTATACTGCTGACTGCCTGATTAAATTTACTTTTCATACTGACTTGCTCAGGATTGTGATGTTTCTCTGTGTGAAGGGCCCCAACCAGCTGCCACGTTTGGACTAGCCGTTAGGGCTTGGGTACCCAGGGACAGTAAATCGTAGGGTTAGGCCTGTGCACAGAGCCCTAGGTATATAATTATAGTATAAGCCAATTAACTTGATTCCCCCCCCTCCTTGTTATCTCCCCCCTTAATAAATCAGATTTTTGTGCTGTAACCACGCCCTGGCTGGTTTGTGCATCCTTGAAGGACTGCTGCATAGTGACTGTGGTATAACTGTACCTTACTTTACAGGGGGTCCCCGGAGCGAGCCGAGAGACATTATCCAGGGGGTAAGTGTACTGGTGAAAGGAATTGTTGGTACCCTGTGTGAGCCACTAGTGGGACGAAAGGGGGGGTTGCAGTAACCCATAGGGCTGTAACCGAGGTGGTCTCGACCGTTCTAACCCCAACCTCTGGGTGGAGGCACCCGACAATGGATCTAAGCCCCTCACCCTGTCTCAGTGGAGGCAGGCAGGGATAGTAGCCCTAAGGATACTAAGGTACCCTAAGGTAACCCCTAGGGGTTACATTGAAAAAGGATTCTCCCTAAAATGTGTGATATTCATTGGTTGAGTTACCATTCTAAGATTAACGTGGGCTGGCAGTATACCTAAAGGTTAGAGGAACGAGGTGTGAACAAGCTTGGTACATCCAGCAGACCAGACCTGAATTTGATTCTCACAACCTCCACTTGCGTACTGTAGGACTATGAGCAAGTCACTTAACCACTCAGTGCTCCCAGGTCGCCCCTGAAAACAGGCATTTGTTCCTAGTGGGCCTTACACGGTTACCAAAGTCTAAAAAAAAAAATAAAAAAATAAAAAATAAAAGATGACCAAAAACATAAGCAGCTGGAGGAAAAAAAATATGTAACAGACCCCAGTGCATATAGAAGCTGGAAACTATCGAACATCTCTTTTCACCTGCTCATACATGGCATGTTTTTGGTTGGTACTTTCCAAAGTGTGGAGAGACCCATGGTTCACCTCAGTCACATATGAAGGTTTACCGTATGGACATTATCATGGTTCCATGCATAAATGGGATAATAAGTACTGTACACATTGTTCTGTTAGTTCTGCTTTGA
This sequence comes from Neoceratodus forsteri, assembly GCA_016271365.2. Lineage (NCBI taxonomy): Eukaryota > Metazoa > Chordata > Ceratodontiformes > Ceratodontidae > Neoceratodus > Neoceratodus forsteri. The sequence continues at coordinate 295,945,959 of CM057459.1, forward strand.
AAACAGAAACAGTGTTATTCAGAAATAAAATGGGTAGAGAAAATACCGTGTACCGATTGGCTGTTACCTGTGCATTACATCTGTCTAATGTACAGGTAAAAACCAAGTAATTCCAATCTGAACGCAGTACAATAAAAAAAAATATCAATGTACCATTAGAAGATTCATTATGTTGATTGCGCGCATGCTCAAGAAACATATTGCGGCAGCTTTCCAGAAGCAGGTTGTGGAGGCGCGGCACAGTTGTGGCCAATGCTCCCACAACCTTTAAAGGCTTGGCCCGCTTTCCCCAATGCCGTGGCATGCTGCTGCTGACCCAAGTTCAGCTAGCATGCTGCAGCATTGTAAGGTTTCAGCTGCTGCAATCAGTGGCCGCCTCATCATTGCAGCGTAAGCCATCTGCTGCAATGAGGGAGTGACCTGTCATTGCTGGGTGGAACCTTAGTACTGTGATATTGTTTGTGAACATAGCGGCCATGTTCACAAACAATACGAGTGATCCCCTGTGCAGAGGATGTGCCCAATCCCCCTCGGCAGCATGTGCCCCCCCTACCGTGTTTGTTTGCCGATGGTGGCCCCAATCCCTGTCGGCTTCAGTGCCCTAACCATAGTTCATTTTGCTGATGGGGAGCCCATTCCCCGTCGGCATTATGTAACCCCCCCCACACTTTTGTTGTGTGCCAACGGGGGTGCCCAATCCCCCATTGGCGACAGCTGCCCTCCCCAAAAAAAGACTCCATTGGCATGCTGGGAGCCCACCCCAGCATGCCACATGCCTCTGTAAAACCAAAAATGGTCCCGCAATGTTTTTTTTTCCTGTGGAAAAGGAAGCGGTCCCTCAGCGGTCTCCTGCCCCCTCCCACAACCCGCACTCACCCACTATGCACCCCCTGCCTCCCACACCTCCTCACCCCATATTTACCTCCAGAGTCTGGCGCGACCATCTTCAATGGACTGGGAACACGCCTGCACTCTTCAAAGCCGACTGCGAACTGAGGAAATGCCGGTGTATAATGGAATAAATAGGGTTTTTTCAACTTTGATGCATATCTCAGGCATTTTTGGGAATTTTTGAGCCAAATTTTCAACACGGGGGTTCTGGGACCCCTCCTCATGAATTCTGGTACTGTCATGGCATTATTCAACCCAAAAAAGTGATTTCGCGGTCACTGCACGGAATCCCCTTTCGGAACCGATTAACTAAAAGACAGTGCCAGTGTTCATGAGGTGGTCTCTCAAAAAGCCTATATTGCAAATTTGGTGGGAAAATCCAAAAAATTACTGTTTTATGAGCCTGCTTTACGCAGTTGCTACGCACGCTCATAACTTTGCGAATTTGCAATATTTTCACACCAGATTTTCAACACTGGCATTTTTTCACACCTCCTTGTGAACAGTACAGCTGTCATTTTCCACATCCTGACCGAAATGTGTTTTCACACTTCCGGTGCAGAATAGTGCGGTCACTGTGGGAAATCAGTTTTCGGGACAGATTAAGAAAATGACAGTGACACTGTTCATGACCAGAGGTTCTAAAATGCCTATGTTGAAAATTTGGTGATGATACTCCATAAAATGACTGTGTTACGAGCATGCGTTGCTCAGTTTGCACGCACGCTCATATCTTCGCAAATTAATAACATTTTCACTCCAGATTTTCAACATTGCCATTCTTCTGCACCTCCTTAGGAGCAGTACAGCTGTCATTTTTCACATTCTGGCCGAAATGTGTTTTCGCAGTTCTGGCACAGAATAGCATGGTCGCTGTGGGAAATCAGTGTTCGGGACACATTATGAAAATGACAGTGACACTGTTCATTAGCAGAGATCCTAAAATGCCTATGTTGAAAGTGTGGTGACCAAAGTCCATAAAATGAGTGTGTTACGAATGTGCATTGCGCAGTTTCCACATATGCACTTACCTTTGCAACGTTGCAATATTTTCACTCCAGATTTTCAACATTGCCATTTTGCCACACCTCTTTATGAACAGTGCAGCTGTCATTTTTCATATCCTGGCCGAAATGTGTTTTCACTCTTCCGGTGCACAACAGCACAGTCGCTGTGGGAAATCAGTGTTCTGGGCACATTAAGAAAATCACACTGAGACTGATCATGGGCAGAGGTCTTAAAATGCCTATGTTGAAAATTTTGTGATGAAACTCCATAAAATGACTGTGTTACAAGCGTATGTTGTGCAGTTTCCACGCACCCTTGTAAGTTCAAATTAGTAATATTTTCACGCCAGATTTTCAACACTGGCATTTGTTCACACCTCCTTATGAACAGTACAGCTGTCATTTTTCACATCCTGGACGAAATGTGTTTCTGGCGCAGAATACCACAGTCACTGTCAGAAATCAGTGTTTGGGACAGATTAGGATTGAGCGACAGAAGGGGGGAGTGACCAAGTTCAACTGAGCTCTGTCGGGACTGCTGCAGATTTCTTTGTCGGCATGGAAAGGCGCCAATGCAGGCAGGAGCCCAGTACAAAAGGTCAGCCTGCAGCACAGAGAGACATAGAACGAGCGAGTGAGGGAGGGGGAGTGATTGAGGCCAACGAAGCTCTGTCGGGATTGCTGCAGATTTCTTTGTGGGCAGAAAAAGATGCCAGCAGAGGCAGGAGCCCAGTACAAAAGGGCAGCCTGCAGTGCCAGGAGAAACAGAATGAGCGAGTGAGAGATGGGGAGTGAGCGAGCTCAACAGAGGTCTATCGTGACTGCTGCGGATTTCTATGTGGGCAGAAAAAGGCGACAACGCAGGCAGGAGCCCAGTACAAAAGGCCAGCCTGCAACGCCGGCAGAAACGGAATGAACGAGTGAGAGAGAGGGAGTGAGTGACCTCAACAGAGCTGTGTCAGGACTGCTGTGGATGTCTTTGTGGGCAGAAAAAGATGCCAGCAGAGGCAGGAGCCCAGTACAAAAGGGCAGCCTGCAGCAGCGACAGACACAGAATGAGCGAAGGAGGGAGTGGGGTATGAGTGAGCTCAACGGAGCTCTTTTGGGACTGCTGTGGATTTCTTTGTGGGCAGCAGAAGGCGGGAACACAGGCAGGAGCCCAGTACAAAAGGGCAGCCTGCAGCACTGGCAGAAATGGAATGAGCGAAGGGGGGGAGTGAGCAAGCTCAACGGAGCTCTGTCGGGACTGCTGCAGATTTCTTTGTGGGCAGAAAAAGGTGCCAACAGAGGCAGGAGCCCACTACAAAATGGCAGCCTGTAGTGCCAGGAGAAACAGAATGAGCGAGTGAGACAGACGGAGTGAGCGACCTCAATGGAGCTCTGTCGGGACAGCTGTGGATTTCTTTGTAGGCAGAAAAAGGTGCCAATGCAGGCAGAAGCCCAGTACAAAAGGGCAGCCTGCAGCACCGGGAGAAACACAACAAGCGAGTGAGAGAGGGGGAGTGAGCTAGCTCAACAAACCTATGTCAGGACTGCTGCAGATTTCTTTGTGGGCAGAAAAAGCCGCCAACAGAAGCTGGAGCCCAGTACAAAAGGGCAGTCTGCTGAGCCAGCAGAAACAGAATGAGTGAGAATGAAAGTGAGAGAGGGGGAGTGACCCACCTCAACAGAGCTCTGTTGGGGCAGCTGCAGATTTCTTTGTGGGCAGAAAAATGTGCCAACACAGGCAGGAGCCCAGTACAAAAGAGCAGCCTGCAGCACCAGGAGAAACAGAACGAGCAAGTGATACAGGGGCAGTGAGCGAGCTCAACGGACCAACACAATCAACATTTGGAATTGACAAATGCTTGTTTTTAAAATGCCACCATTTTTATTGTCTCTCTCTTAGCCAGGAAATCCTCAACCACAAAAGCCCACCAGTGAGCACAGTAAAGCAGTAATAATAGTATATGTAAAGCCTGAATATATGGCAGCTGCTAAACTGACACAAAAAAGGATTTATAACACATTGCACTGCTGCTCTGTAAATTTCAGTCTCCCTTAGTCTGTTCTGCCAGTCATGGGTCATGCTATCTAACTTCTCTGAATCCTCACCCTTTGTAGCAGTCACACAAAAAGTTTGTGCTGATAGACTTCTAAATCCATAGAGCTCGACTCCCTCACTCTCCTGTTCATGAAACGCTCACTACTACTCGCATATGCAGGTGGACAAGTGGAAGGGATGATGTACAGTTGCTAAAGAAAGGCAAAAGCCAACATGCAGACCAAGCAGTGAAATAATTTTGAAAACACTGGGTAGTCTGTCACATCCCCCGCCACCACCACTACTCCAGTCGCTCATTTATTCTTGACCTCACCTCATTCCTCTTTCCTTCCCCACCCCTCCCATCAGTTTAATGCCGAATGCAACCCCCCCCACCTGTCCATTAGTTTGGCAGCCACTCCCTCGTTCCAAGCCTTCCGTCTCAGTAAACTCAGTGTACATTTTGAAGCAAAGTTATGTATGAAATAAGTGTATTTTAGCATACCATGCTAAATAAGGGGCCGTTGGAAACACTTTGCTCTACCAGTACAGTGAGACCTGCATGCTGCATGCACATGATCTCACACTCACTGTCTGCTGTCTCAAAAGCTGCATTGTGTTAGTGAGTAACTATCTTTTCAACCTATTTGTAAGGCCAGATATACTTGCCTGCACACAATATAAATGGGGGAGGGGAGATGGGGCAGGGGAGACATAATAGCAGCCTATAGTGGTCATAGGCAGCTTAAAAAACTCAAATTAAAAAAAACCAAAAATAACTGGGAACTCAAATACAGGTGGAGGAACTCTTTAATATTAAAATACATGAAGTTTTATTTTTTAATAATTTTTTCCCATAAATTTTTATTTTTAACCCAGGCACAATATAGATTCAGAAAATAAGGAAAACCCAACACTCTTAATGATTGCAAACCAATTTATTTATTCTACCATCACAAACATCATAAACGGAGAGCACATAACATCCCTGACCAGTTTCACACTGACATGCATCCTCAGAGGGATAGCTTCCACCTATCACAAGTGATCTTTTATAGTTACAAATCTTTAAAGGCACAATGACACTTAAATCAGTTATTGTCAAGCCATCAATGTATACTAGACATAAATATGTATTTCATCTATTATGTGCAAAAGACAAATAAGTAAGCATTAATCACTGACAGAGGAGGGCTCTACCAGTGGATTAATGCCTGGGGGGCGGTCGAGTGCTTCCAACCACCTACCAGGCATTAATCCTGAGGAGAAAGCTAGCATGAAGGTAATTAATGCACTTATTTATAGAAGTGGCAGGAAAGTAGTCTTAGTGTCACATAATATGGAGAACCACTTACATATTCTGAGATCGCTTAGTGGTCTGCATAACATATGCTGTAGGTTGCTCGGTTTCTTACAGTGGCGCTGCAAGACCCGTGCCGTTCACACGTTCAGGGTGACATGCTTTTATGTAGTGTGAACAGATTTTACATACAAGTGGTTGAGATTACATATGGAGTATTACAGAGTTTAAGTTCTAACTTTTTTTTTTTTCATTTGGTCGACGGTTTTCCGGTATTCGCATTCGTTGCTAGATCGGGGACATCGGTGAGAGCAGTGAATCATGGGAGTAATATTTTACTTGCTATATATTGTTGGATGCTACTGGGAACATTACATTTATGTGGAAGATCTACAACAGATCGCATGGTGAGCGCTTTATTTCACAGGTTTTTTTTTTTTTTTTCTCCCCCCTTCGGTGCAGCCATCCGACACTATCATTAGACATGCTGAGTCGCAGTACTTTACGTTGGCTCCAGCTTGGAGCAGGTTCATGCTATCAGAATGTCTGTGTGGTTGCCTATCATCACTACCATTGCTTCATGCGCGCGCCTCCTCGCCACACATAGATCATTTGGCTAATGCGCAATAACAGCTCTGTTACTATTATTCTGATTCTGGACATTTGCTTTGTGCTGTGGCTGAGAGTGGTAGTGCAGAAGCGGGCTCTACTGGTGGATTAATCACCGCTCGTTTTCGGTCAGCTGGTACATTTACACCAATGTGATCTCTGTATTTCACTGCTATCTTTGGACTCATGTTACAAAGTGCATATAAAACAGTTGTAAAAACATGCACATTTCTATAATTCAGCATTATGAAATCTGTTTTTTGTTTTACCAGATGTTGCAGTCAAGTCCCATTTTTTCAGGTATTGTAAAGTACAGGAGCACATAAATGAGCACTTCCTTAGGTACCTGTAAGCGAATGTATAGCCACTTATTAGCAAAAAATATATACATATATTCATAGTGGGGATCTGAAATTTCAAGAAGATAAGTTATTTATATATTTACAAATTATTTACACCAGTCAACTTTTTCCAGCTCATTTCAAACACAGACATTATATCAAGTTTCTCCTATCTACCATCTCTCTCTATTATCTAAAGTGTGCGGGAGTGGGTTTTTTTTTTTGTTTTTTTTTTGTTTTATATTTATTCAGATTGTAACACTTTGTTGTCGTATTGTTCTTTTTACTTACTCTTTACCTTTTTATACATTTTCCAAGCTCTAGTCTGTCATACAGTGCTCCCAGTGAATACATCCAATATAACTCTCTTTGTAACAACCCCGTGGGTCAAGGCTAAACTGTTCCACCTCACAGAATTTAAACACATGACTACCACTTGTCTGCCTTTTACAGTGTTGGGCCAGGTCATTTTTTCACATCCCCTCCAGCTATGCTGTGCAGGTGTTCACCTATCTGCACTTTAAATGGCCTGGTGGTTTTCCCAACATAAAATGCCCCGCATTCAGACAGCTGAATAGACCAGGTAAGGAGTAACACAACTGAAGAAAGACCTACAGCTATAGACCTCTATGGAATTAACTGTTCTGAAAGTACCAGTTCTCCAAATAGAGGCACAACATTTATAATTGCCACACCGATATGTGCCACGGGGGCAATGCAGCCAGCAGCCTTCCTGTTGTTTTTTTATATATCGCCTGGTAGCTGTGTGTGTGTGTGTGTGTGTGTGTGTGTGTGTGTGTGTGTGTGTGTGTGTGTGTGTGTGTGTGTGTGTCCAAGATTCCTGCCCCTCCTGCACACTACCCATGGTGGTAAATAAACAGCCTCTTTAAGCAATGGATCTGTCTGTAATATGTTCCAGTTGTCACTAACGAATTTCTCTATCTCCTTTGAATGTCTTGTATACGTGCTCACAAAGTGCATCCTGTCTGGCTCTGCTTGCTTTTCTTCAACTGTTAATAGGTCCCCCCTATCCATATCACAGGATTCTGAAAATGCGTTTCCCACATTAGCCATACATTATCCTCTTTCTAAAAACCATTGTCTTAGTTCTGTTCCATGAATAACATGATCACTTGCTTGGCTGCAATTCCTCCTAGCTCTTTGGAATTGGGCTTTGGAAATGTTCTGGATAAGATGGTATGGGTGGCAACTGGAGGCTTGTAACAGAGAATTCCTACCTGTTTCTTTTCTGAATAAATGTGTACGTAGACCACCATCCAAATCCTTATGGATTTCAAGAAAGGAATTTTCTAGATCACATTGCAAAGCAAATTTTTAATTTTGGTTGCTGTTCTCCAAATATGGTATGAACTCTCTCAACTCACCCTTGGTGCCACGCCACACCACCCAAATGTTGTCTAGAAAGCAATACCATATGTCAGTCCTATCAATAAAAGGATGGACATCTGCATCATAGAAATATTCTATCTCCCAAAGCCCCAGACAGAGGTTTGCGTAGTTGGGGGCGAAGGTAGCCCCATCGCAGTGCCCTTTGTCTGGAGAAAATATTCTCCCTGAAATATAAAGTAATTTTTTTAGAACATGTTGTGCACATTCTAAAACAAAGTTCCTTTCCATGTCTGATACACTTTCATCACTTCCCATAAAGTGTTCTAGTGTAGTCAAACCCTGCTCATGGGGTATGTTCGTATAAAGTGAAGTGATGTCTAAGGATATTAGGAACCAGTCTTGTTCAACCTGCATGTCTTCCAGGATGCTTAGGATGTGCATTGCGTCTCTAACAAAGGACTATAATTGTCCAACATACTCTTTTATATGCACATCCACAAACTTGAATAATGGTTCAGTTAGTGACCCTATCCCAGATACAATGGGGCATCCGGGAGGGTTTTTCAAATCTTTATGGATCTTGGGTAATACATATATACACATGTCCTAACAGGATGCTCTACTGTTAGAAAACCCAGTTCCTCAGTTGAGACTGGACCATGTAGCTGTGCATCGGACAAAATGGAATCAGTCTCTTTTATAGTTTAGGGTAGGGTCAGATCGCAGTTTCTTGTAAAACCCAGTGTTTAACTGTCTTTTTACTTCTTCAATGTATTTAACAGTGTGCATAACTATGATTGGCCCACCCTAATCTGCTTTCTTAATAGTTAGATCAGGGTTCTCCTCCAGACTGATGAGGGCCGCTGCCTCTTCTGCAGTAATAGCAATGTGATCAGGTCTTGCATTATTCTCTAGCATCTCTTTTAAATAGTTTTCACATGCCTTTTCAAACACTTTCACTGTGTCTGAGTATGGTGACAAGAAAGTAGATGGTGGATGAACTTTTTGTCTTCCCTCAGTACTTGCTGTGGTGTTGTCTGACTCTGGACCTCCTCATCCTACTTGCTCCTTTGTGGGCGGCCTCTGTCTCTGATGTTTCCTGCTGCCCTCCTTGTACAGCACTTCTTGTCCTTGGTGCCCATGGTTGTTGAGGTTGCTGGTTCCCCAGCTGTTGCTGGCATGGCCTCTGTTCCTCAATGTGATATAACTTATCTTCTTGAAATTTCAGATCCCCACTATGAATATGATATGTATACATCTTTTATTAATAAGTGGCTATACATTCCCTTACAGGTACCTGATGAAGTGTTCATTTATGTGCTTCTGCACTTTAAAATACCTGAAAAAATGGGACTTGATTGCAACATTTGGTAAAACAAAAAATAGATTTCATAGTGCTGAATTATAGAAATGTGCATGTTTTTACAATTGTCTTATATGAACTTTGTCTTTTGCAAATAATAGATGAAATACGTATTTATATGCCTAGTCCCAGAAATTAAAACTGTGCCAGGCTATGGCTCAAGCTTGGGCACAGCGCAACTTGGCTGCGCAGGGGCGTTGACTGGGTGATATTCAACGGAGCTGCACCATGGCACAGCATCATTGAACATCACACCCTGGCCACCTGCAGTGTGCATGGCACAGTGGCACTGCGCCAGCACAAGTGGCCAGAGTGGAGCTGGGGGATGTGCTAAGCGCAAGTTCCATTGCGCTATGCACAGCAACTGCGATATTCAAAAGTGCACATGCAAATGGGGCCATAATGTATGCAAGGCACAAATGAGTGCCATTTGCATCATTCTCAACCCCATTGCATGCAGGTCGCCAATCGGTGACTTGCACCTGGCGGCCTGCCAGGCAGCAGCAGTGGGGACCAATGCCCCTGCACAAGCGGCAATGTGTCCCACAGCCCGATCGTGAACTACAGTATATTAAAAAAGAATCCAATATCCTGGTAATTGATGAACCGCTGTCTGCCTGATCGGGCATTTGTAATAAAAGATATTCTGTCCAATATCCTGGTGGTCTGGTATGCCCCCTCACCCACCCACTGGGCCCACCGCCTCACTCCCCGGTCAGCGGTGAGCGGCAACCCACCCATCTGCCACCCTGCAGCCCAGCTGACTGACACTGTAAGTAGGGCTGTACACCATTGGTCCACAGTGTGAGCCAATGAGCACGCTCCATACCATTACACATTCAGATATGTGAACAGATCCATTCACATATCTGGAATGTAACTAGTATGTCTTGGGCTGCACGCCCATTGGCCCATGCTGTGGACCAATAGGGTACAGCTACCTATGGTGTCAGTCGGCGGGTGGCGGGCGGCAGGCGGGTGGTGCTGCCCCCGCTGGCTGACTGAAGATGGGGCAGTGGGACTCAGTGAGTGGTGAGGAGGTGGGTACAGCTGAGACCACCAGGGATATTGGACAGACTACTGATCTGCAAATGCCACAATCAGGCGAGACAGTGGTCCACTGGACCACCATGGATATAAGGGTTCTTTTATTTTACAAATTCCCGCGATCGGGCATGGGGGGGGGCACCGCCAGGTGCAGCCGGAGCTCAGGTGGCCAGCAATGTGGCAGCTCACCTGTGGGTGGCCATCCGTTGTTCTTTTTTTTTTTTTGGATCAACATTGTGCTGGTGCAGGTAGGAGTGGTGCATGCATGGCTCTACACATCCCGGGCTGAATATCGGGCTGTGCAGAGTATGCATGGGCACACCCCCCCACCTGCACCTGCATACATTACTGATGCACTCCGGCACATCAGGATTTGTGCCGCACACTTTTCCCTTTTGAATATCACGCCGGGGCGCATCAGTGGGTTGTGCATGGTGCAACACTGTTGCGCCATGCGCAACCCTTTTGAATATCTGGACCCTAGTATACATTGATGGTTTGACAGTAACTGATTAAGTGTCACTTTGCCTTTAAAGATTTGTAACTATAAAAGATCAATTGTGATTGGTGGAAGCTATCCCTCTGAGGATGCACATCAGTGTGAAACCAGTCAGGGACATTCTGTGCTCTCCAGTTATAGTGTTTGTGGTGGCGGAATAACTAAATCGCTTTGCAGTCATAAAAGTGCTGGCTTTTTCTCGTTTTACGTTTGGATTTTTTGGCCCTGACCAGTTTTGGTGACTAGAGCGGTAACTTGCTCTCACCATAACAATACAGATTCCCATTTTAAAAGTGCAATAAGACACTCTGTGGGGGGGGCGTTAGACATTTCTAACCCACAGCCAGGGGCCCCTAGCCATGCATTAGAAATGTCTAATGCATTCCTCTTGCGTCTTATTGCTTACATATTTGCTGTTGGCTATGAGAAAGATGTGAAGTCCCCGAGATACTGAAACCAATAATAGATAGTGAGCAGGTGTGGACATGGGGCTGGAAATTTCAGGTGAAATCACATCAGACAGATTCTGGTATCTACCATTTGCCTGGGAGTTTCTTTACAGGGAGAGATCATTGAGTGTGCTTCTATTCAGGGCAACCCCAAACATGTCACAAATGTGGAGCCCCAGTGCATCTGAGCTCAGCTTGTGATGCAGAAAAATGCAATAACTGCTTGGAGAATGGTCACTCAAGCCAAGCTTGTCCTAACCCTTTTAAATGCAATCTATGTCAGGCCCAGGGGCACTCATTCTGGCGGTGCCCATGGGCCTCACAATACAGATGAGATGGATTAACAGATTGTTAGAGGTCAAGTGCAGGGAGAAGCTCCACTAAAGCAAAGTAGCTGGTAGAAGTATAGTGTGCATCACAGGGAAATCACCCTGAGCAGAATAGCTCCTTTGAAGCTCCAGTCTCTCTTCAGCAACACGTGGAGTCAGAGAATGTGCAGGAGAGAGAGATATGATTGCTACAGATGAACAGGGAATATTACAAGTTATAGAAAAAGAAAGAATAAATACCCCAAAAGTGAGAGTTCTGTCTGATACGGAAGGGCTCCAGATGCAAGGGGCAATGGTAAATCCAGCTATGAAGCTGAAGGGTGGTAGACTCAGG